>CM042148.1:26034379-26046879 GCA_023376005.1 Doryteuthis pealeii
TATAAATACACGTGAATAATATAGATTTTAGAATAGAATTATCAGATAAAAAAATCCAGAAAAATCATCTTTTATTGGTGTTCTCATTTCAGACAAGCTTTTCTGATCACTTAGATGAATCAGAGTGTCAGAAAATGTCACCAACATCAATCTATATATTAATACTCTTGTTCCTTAATCTTCTGACCGTTATCATGTAGCAACAACACCTTCTGGGTTAAATCGTCCAAGATGAAATGCAAAAATATAAATCTTGATCATCTGGTGTCGCTGGAATGCTGAATTCTTCTTATTTCTTATAAGGGTCGTCACCTCAGCTAAATAATGAACCATTCCGTTGATAATGCTAATCTGCTTCAATCAAACATAATGAAAAGATAAAAAGAAAGAAAGAAAAAAGATTGAGAGAGAGTTAAATCAAGATTATTGTATTATGAACGCATTTCTTACACTTCCATGATTTTCATCCGAATCTAATTACAATTATCTTTTATAATTTACAAACATCTTTTCTTAACTACTAGTACAAAATAAAAAAACTGCCCCCGGGCGATGTAAAAATAGATTTTTGAAACATATTGCCTGAGGGGTGGGAGTAAAAAATTTAATGTCAGCGAGTTTGTACCCTAAGTAAGTAAAATCATCAAATTCATTAAAAGATTAAAAAATAAAACAATTTGAAATGTAAACTTTAAATATGTATTAAAATAAAACAAACTATATATAGATATATAATACCAGTCATGTATTTATTAAAACTTGATTTAAAAAACAACGAGGACTGTCTAATGGTGCATATTCAAATTTTGAGTGTATTTATTCTATGTTATGACGATTTGGGGTAATGTGACGTAAGCAGTGACGTAGTTTTTGTTACAGGCAAAAACCGGAAGCGAATCCCCATTATTAATAGATGTGTATATACATTTCAGTCATTCGCATTGCATTTCGTAAATTTTAGGAACTTGAATCCTATAATCAATTTTGACCATCAGAATATATTGTATCTTTCTAATTCGGAAAAATTTAATGGTTAAAGTCTTGATCAAAGCTTCTCAATTGTTATAGTTATAGAGCAGAAGGTGTTTCCTTCTGTTCCACATATTCATACATTATTTTCTCCCCATTAAATATTACCCCAAGATTATTGATATTATCGTTTAATTTTTCTTTTAAATATTGGCCAGTATATTTTAATCAGGCCACATATACGTGTGTCTGCAGATAAATATACTATTATTTTAGTCAGCGTAGTTATATAAATATGTTACGTTTTCATAGTAATATTTCACCCTTTGACAGTATTTTAATCTGTGTGTGCTTAGATAATTATGTACTTTTAGTGTGCGTGGTTTTATAAATATTGGACCATATGACCCTTAGGCACCCCTTTTTATCTCGATTAAGAAAGGACATGTTTTTCATTTACATCGTCAATATCCAGGCGATTTTTAGATTGTTTTAATTATAAAACTAACCCCTAATCCTAACGCTAAACCCTAACCCTAACCCCTAATAAACAACCGGATAGTTACAGTGTAAATGAAAAACATGTCCTTTCTTAATCGAGATCAAAAAGGGTGCTTAAAAGTAATATGGTCCTAAATATTTAACGCGTTGTGACTCAGCTATCGTAATTGTTTTTATTTATTTTTTAAATTCTTTTTAGCATATTAAAAGAAATAGTTTACTTACCGGTAGGCCCAGCCATGCCAATGAATTATTTAAAAAAATGTTTGAGCCACGTGAACCTGTTTTAACACCTACTTTAAACGCTGATTGGCTTCAGCATTAGCCAACCAGATGTAAAGAAGCCGAGGTCTGCGTTAGCAGAACTTTATCTAAAGCTAGTTTAACAGCTAACGTTGAACAAGATGGGTGGCGCACTAGAGTTTTATCATCTCTAGTGGGGACTAACTGGCAAGTGGGGTATTCTGTTGAAAGAGCCAAAATCCCCAATAAACCAGTTAATAATAACATAACTGATGATGCCACCCAGCGCTGTTTAGTAGCACAGGCGTATCTCAAACAACACTTTTTACATACTGCAGTAGTTCTTAAGTAAACCTAAAAAAAAACGTGATAATTAAATTATAATACTGTTGTATATACTCATGTCCTGCTATTATATAATAGTATGGTTATTTTCAAACAGTTAAGCATTGTATATCTTTCTTTGTAGTGTAAACTACGTAGCCTGGGCAGGTTATTATAGTTATTTACTAAGCTTAGCTTAGATGTGGCACAAGGCCAGAAGTATGGGGCGCCCAGTGAGAATCGAACTCACTAACAATGGTCTTCTAATCTAGCTTGCTACCATTACACTACATGAGGTTCCCTAAGCAGGTTATTATAGGAGATGATTTTTGCTATGACCCTTGCTTCTAATTTATTTATTTATTTATTACTATATTTCTTAGTGTACCATATCCTTTCTTCCCTTTCTTTATTTATAATAAAAACGGAATAATCCATTATGCAGCTGAGGTGACGACTCTCATAAAATATGAAATTTGTAGATAAGCAACACCAGCTATTCCCGATTTACATTTTGCATCTCATTTTCGACGGTTTGGACGGTCTGATTATTAACCAGAGGGTGTTGCAAAATGAAAAAAATATATATATATATATATATATATATATATATATATATATATATATATATATATATATATATTTCAATCACGATACTTTTATGACACACCTTATATATACTTATGTGTGTGTGTTTCATAAAAGTATCGAGATTAAAGCTATATTTACCAAGATAGAAGTGAACAATGAATGGAAGGTTTTTTTTTCGGAATCCAAGGTGTGACATAAAAGTGCCGGGTTTGAAGCTGTATTTACCAAGATAGAAATGAACAATGAATGGAACGTTAATTTTTTCAGAATACAAGGTGTGTCAAAAAGTACAAAAAATCTCGATACTTTTTGACTCACCTTATATATATAATATACATATATATATGTATGTGTGTGTGTGTGTGTGTGTGTTTATATATATGTGTATGTAACTATTACATGTGTTAAATAGAATCATTTCCTAGTGTGATTTTAATAAAAATGATATATATATATATATATATATATATGTGTGTGTGTGTGTGTGTGTGTGTATTATTGTGTGTGTGTGTGTGTGTGTGTGTGTGTGTGTATGCGTATGTGTGATAGCTATTACATGTATTAAAAAGAATAATTTCCTAGTGTGATTTTAATAAAACTTTTTCGCCAATTTTGGGATTCAAGTTTTTTTTAGGTTTTTATTTTTTGTATTTTTTTGTATTTTTCACTCATATTGCTTGGATATCTTCAAAAATATGTTTTATTTCACCACCGACATATATCTCTGCTTTTGACAGTTTTAAATTCTCTCATTCACCTGTGGGACGCATTTTTCTCACACCTAATTAAGGATAAAACAACAACAACTTAAATATTGCAAAATACAAGGATAATTTGTGTTGTTTATAACTTCTAATTTTTTAAGGACCCTTTCCCGATAATATTGAAGTGCGGCTAGAAACCATAAGGTTCCTAGTTCGATACCCGTCCTCGCCGACTCAGCGTATGGGTAGCACAGGGTATCAGCGCGCGGTAAAGTAAGGAGCTGATAGTAGGTGTGGCGCTCCACCTTCAGATGCTAAGATAATCTCCTTGGTCTAGCACTAGTGAAAAGGGGATAGACTCCCTCACTGATTGGCTGATACCGACATTAAGCCGCCCCGACGACTTACTTACTACAGCAGGATGAGGCTTCGTGCTATAATTTTCAATCCCCCAAACTGAGAGAAGAAAGAAAGTAAAACCGGTTTCTTTTCTTGATTAGTGTCTGGTGAGTGTTTCTCTCTAGCATTTGCTGTTCTACACCCCAAAAACGGAGATAAACTCGCTCCTATCTTGTTTAATTTAGTTTATGTGTGTCACTGCTCACGTATTATTAGATTGATTGACTTTTTCTATTGTTGGTTTTATTAATCTACCGTGATTTCTGCTTATTTTATGTGTCCGTTCATATAATTACGGGTACATTAATTTCCAATTTATATGTAAATTATTAACGAAATCTACCCGAACCATTTTTCAAACGCGTGCATTGTGTCCCGATATTTCTAATCAGTATTGATTATGTAAAGCAAACAGTCTTTTTCATATAAAGTATATCCAACACTCTTTGAATTAATTTTATTTTTACTAGCAAATATATGCACCCTCCGGGTGCCAGTATTTAAGTTTAAATGTAATAAAATATTCGATTAAATCAGAAAGGCTAATGAAACTAATTAAGAATTCAAATAAAAAGATTCGAAACAGAGGGGGTATAATCGGAAAATAGAACAACTGAAACTTACTCTTTCATCACTTCCGTTTTTCAATGCTAAATTTTCCTAATTTAACTATTTAGTTAAAATAAGAAGTAAAGAATAAAATTACTGTTATTTCTTCTTGTTAATGAATTTCTTTTAGGATTTATTGAAGAGATTTTTACTCATATTCATTAAGATAAAACCAAACAATTAGAAATCAATAATACCAAGCACATTTTTATTAAAATCAGTTTTTTAAATATCAATATGCAAATTAGCTTTACGTTCACTCTGAAAACTGGTATTTTGTTGTATATATGAATACAATTGCATGTTATTAGTATTTAGGTAAGGGCAACAGTATTAATAATATCAAATAGTTTTATTATTAATTGAGGTTTAAATAGAAATAGAATCATGGAGAATGTGCCGTAAATAACTAAGGAAATTGTGACTTGAGTAGTAATATAGTTTCGGTTACAGACAGAAAAACACACAATCTCCATTATAATAAGATTTGTTTCTGGGTCGCATTTAGTAGAAAATCAACTCATATTGAAAAGACACTGGTTATACTCCATAGGAATTATGCTAAGCCATTGGGGTGTAATGGCTAAGCAAGCGAATTTCGCATATCACAAGTGAATAACTAGTTCGATCCTTACTGGATGACACATATTTATGACCTTGTGTCACATCCTACCAGTGAGGAACGGGTTGGGTAAATAAGAAAGGCGTCCCATCGAAGTGTAATGATTAACAAACTAGTCTCACATATCCATTACTATTTAATAGCGAATTCGATCCTCGCCGGATGCCCAATGATTGCAGCTTTGTGTCACTTCCTACGCGTCTTGAATATCCATTACTATTAATAGCGAATTCGATATTCATTGCATGTCCAATATCTGCGACCTCGTGTCACATCCTATCCGTGGGTAAAAAGACGTCCCACCGACATGGTTAGCATGCAAGTCTCGCAGATCCATTGCTACTGAATAGCAAATGCAATCCTCACTGGATGCCCCACGTGCGTCAGTGTGAGATGAAAAAGACATGCTGGACACTGGTGGAGAAGCAAGAACGAGCACATAGGTGAATCTTGTGGGCAGTTGCAAATGGACAACGCCATTGTGGGTCGACTAGCAAAAACATACATCGATCAACTCTGAGCGGATACTGGATGTTGTGCAAAAGTACCTTTCAGGAGCGATAACCTATAGAAAAAGTCATGAAGATCAGTGCTGTTGGCATGATGTGATGATGGGGATATATTATGTATATGTATTTACCAACCCCTTCGCAGGAGAAGGATGTTACATAAGGTGATTTTAAGGAATTTAACAAGTTTGAATTCAGAGTTTTCCTTCTTCCAGATCAGTTGCCCAAGCAAGATTAAAAAGCCAAGTCTGCCCTTCTATTTATCCATATCTGAATGGATAAATTTGTGTTCCTGCCTTTTCAGGTATATTAGTGTTACGTGAAATGCAAACAGCCTCGTTCAGGATTTGACCGTATCTCACCGTGTCATTTCCTACGACGATAACCATTACATAACGAACGCCTCCGTACATGATACAACATTAATAAATATAGTTTATGCAATATTAATAATCTACTATTATTATCGTCCTAGAACATAAATATCATATGTACTCATGTGTTATTAATGCATAATTATTGTATTATATATAAATATCGAAAACTTGACAGATGAGGATGATTTTAAGTATAAAATCGGGTTTAGTGTATTCGATTACGTATCGTTCGTCATTGTCTTGGTTGTAGACAAAATGTCTTTTTTGTTGCACAGAGCAAATAGTTCTTCATAAGCTAAAAATATCCCAGCACATAAAAGATTAATGGAGAAAAAGGTTAAAATAAGTGAGATGTTTCCTGTGATTTTTTCTCCATAGAATTGTGCCCAGTGATTACTTTATATATACTAGTGGATAAAAATAATTTTTGAAAGATATTCCTGAGGGGATGGGAGGGTGTTTTGTTTTACAGCAGAGGAGGTTTTTTTTTAATACTCCAATTTTTACAAAATTCTACAAATTTTTTAAAATCGAAGAATATTGTAATTTTAGTCTAAAAAAATATACACATTCTTAAAAAAAATTATGTCGAATTTATCGACGCCCAAAACTATGTAAAAGCATTTTTACACCCTTTTCGTAAAAAAATGTAAACAGATCTTTTTAATTTTTGAATAATAGGCATAAAAATAGTTTTGCCGTCAAAAATCAAATAAATGTGTTTGCTTTCTAATAAAAACAAAGTTTCTAACTCTTAAATTATAATTAATTCAAAAATTTATGTTTTTTCTTTTGGAGGAGTCAAATGAAAAAATAATGTTTTTTCGTTTTTATTTAATTTTTTTTTAACGACAGACAATAATAAAAACAGAACGTTTTTTTTTACAGTATAATAAAATATAAATTATCAGTTGATATTAGTAAGATTATATCATAAACTTATTATTATTAGTTAATAATTTTATTGCAAAACATTAAATTTAACAACAGAACACTTTTTAATATTTTTAAACCCCTGTCATTGTAAGTACATTTTTTGTCACCGAGTTTATTTTTATGCAGAACGGGTAAGCATGATTGCTTAACCTGTCGTTAGAGGAAATTTTTTTTACCGTTTATTTTTAAGCAGATGGGATAAGCATGATTGATGAAACATACATTAAATTTAAACTCATAATGAAAACCGGACATGCGCAAACTTAAACCCGATACAATTAAGTATACAACATCTTCAAAATAAATTTAGAAGATTATATGAATATTTCTTATTTGTACATAATTTTCTCGTAAAACTCTATACGTAATTGGTAATTGTAGTGAAACTACTCCAATATTCGATCATATTGTTGAAATTTTAAAATATACTTTTAGGCTCTACTACTGGAGGGTGTTGGCGTTTATATTTAGGATAACATTCAAGATATTATTGAAATTAGTACATTGTACCTGCAAATTCCCTATCTCACAAACCATCCGAGTGAGACGGACATGGCATGTGGACACTGTTGGAGGAGCAAGGACGAGTTCATAAGCGACGTTCTCCTGTGGAAGCCAACACATAGACAGGCTAATGTGGGCCGCCCACCAAGGACCTACATTGACCAAATCTGTGAGGATACTGGATGCTGAGCAGAGGACCTCCCTAGGACAATGAATGATAAGGTTAGCGAGAGGTTTTCATGGATATCCGTGCTAATTACACGACATGGTGATGATGACCTGCAAATAGAGAAAACGTTTTCAACTAGATATAGGAAGGAAAATGAAAAAATGAAAAAAAAAAAAAAATCAGTAATTAAAAAAAAGAAAGGGCAAAAGAAGAAGTGAATGAAAAATCCAAACTGATGTTGGCATTTTTTGTCTGCTAAAGACGATGGCGTAGTGTCCATTTAGTTTTTAACTGCATCTGCACGTGTGGTTGAACAGGCCAATTTTTAAATGACAATCTCTGCTGCAGTGACTGCATGAAAACAAGGATGCTTTCTGGGGTTATTGTTGTTTCTCTTTCCTTCTGGCTCTCTTTGCTGGGAGGGGGGGGAGTTCTTTCCTCTCATTTTCACTCCTTTTCGTGCCTTGCTTGACAAGAAAGCGCCAGACCGCTCGGTTTTCTGCTCGGTTTTCTGCACCAACCTCCCAAACTGATGTACCCATTAAATAATTGGAGGAACTTCGCCGCCGGATCTGATTGGGTGTTGGCCTGGTCCTCCAGCAACATAGTTTTAAGATGTCACTTGTTCGAGAAGGGGACGAGTCGCCCCGGTGAGAAAATATGCTGCTAAGATCAGAAATCTTTCTGGAGTGGTAGTACCTGTTAGGGTGCCATCTATGAGATTAGAAAAAATGAGTTTTAAATAATGCGTTTAAATATTTCAGTTAGAAAAAAAAATTGAGTATCCATCAAGAATGAATAAAACAAACATCTTCGGCATAAAATAACACTACAAGGGTTGACATGCCGTAAAATCCAACCAACCAACCAGCCAGCCAGACAACTAACTGTTATGGTAATTTACCACGCACACATGAACTCTTCCAAGTATAACTAGCAGCAGTTTATGCACTTAAGGGATAGTTTTTCAGCAGACAACCGATAAGACAGCCTCGCGTGTAACCGACTTCTGGTATATGTTTGTACTACTGTTCTTTGTTAATATATTTGTTTAACTCATTTCCTGCCTTTGTGTCTTTATTTTGGCCCCTAACCAGGCCACAACACTAACCAACCGAAATTTTTCATGACCAGGTAGCATCACTGAAAAATAGTCCCAAACAAGTTCATTGTAATTTTTAGTGATATAAACGTCTTGTCCTAAAAAGTTCCTTAGGTATTTCGATAATGTATGTAATAATTTATGTTGTCGAATTGCTTTTACTTATACTAGCAAATTAAAAACACCCTCTGGGCGACATAAAATAAATATTGCCTGAGGGGATGGGAGTTGAAAATTTAATATCAGAGAGTTTGTATCATAAGTAAAGTAAAATCATCAAATTTATTAAAGTAGTAAAAAATGAAATAAATTTATTAAAGGAGTAAAAAAAAAATTGAAATGGAAACTTAGTTCTGATAACTTTAAATATATATTAGAATAAAACAAACTATATATAGATAGATAATACCAGGTATGTATTTATTAAAACTTGTTTAAAAAAACCCAATGAGGACTGTCTAACATTGCATGCTCAAATTTAGGAGTGTATTTATTCTAAGTTATGACGATTTTAGGTAGTGTGACGTAAGCAGTGACGTAGTTTTTGTCACAGACAAAAACCGGAAGCGAATCTCCATTATTAATAGATTTACTTTTGAATGAAGTGTTGGCTTGATAAATTCAAAAGCTTTTTAGGCACAAAGATATCTTTATTGAATTTCTTTGGAAATGTAAACTTCCGAGTAGAAATGGTGGTAGCATTCGATAATATGACACAATGCATTTTGCAAGCTTGTTTAGCATTACAGTAACATCAATTTGTTCACGAATGATTGATTGGGTGGGCGCAGTTAAGCTATGGACGCCGTTCCTAATAATTGCAGAAACGTGTGCGAATATAAACATGGCGCTATCGAGTTTTGTAGCATTCAAAGAAGGTAACGGTTGAAGTCGATAACTGCGCGTCCCTAATGCAAGTCAAAATCATTCAGTGTTGACTTCCTGTCAACTCACGTTTTTCAGCACTTCCTGTTTTCTACGCACACCGGAAATGGAAAGCGGCCATGATTGATGACAAAATCGGTAATTACCTGACTTGTTTGCTGATATGTATTCAGTACGGTGTGCATAAGGACGGATTAGGTTCCACTTTACGATGTCAGGACGTTGTCCCATTTATCTGAAGGCGTTTCTTTCTCTGTTTTTTTTTTTTTTTTTTTTCTTTTTTCTTTTATCAATTTACACCTAAGCAGCGACTATGAATTATCTGTAATGAAACTTGGCGAAGGACATTTGTAAATTATTTCTTTTATAGTAAAATAGGAAAATATCGATCATATAACACAAAGCCGCTTTATTAAGTAATGAAACATGTGTAATAGAAAATATCAAGTTGATTACAAATCAAATTTATTTCTTCTGAATACTTCTTCCGTGAAGCCACACGCCCACGAAAGAATTGTTTCTCCTCAAGGAAAAAAAGCATCCCTATCGGCTGGGGCTTTATAACACACCTTCACCTCAGCAGAGGGGTAAGAACTCCAAATGGGGCGAACTTAGGCAACAAGGCGCAGGATAACCCTGAATTCAAGATCTATTAAACCCCACTATTTCTTCTGAATACTTCCCCTGTGAAGCCACACGCCCATTAAAGAATTGCTTCTCCTCAAGGACAAAGCATCCCTATCGACTGGAGCTTTAGAACACACCATCACCACTGCAGAGGAGTGAGAACCGCCAATGGGGCCTCCTTAGGCAACCAGGCGAAGAAAAATCCTGAATTCAAGACCTATTACACTCCGCTTTATTTCTTCAGAATACTTCCCTTGTGAAGCCACACGCCCGTTAAAGAATTGCTTCTCCTCAAGGACAAAGCATCCCTATCGGCTGGGGCTTTATAACAGACTTTCACCTATGCAAAGGGGTAATAACCCCTAATGGGGTGACCTTAGATAACAAGGCGCAGGATAACCCTGAATTCAAGACCTATTACACTCCGCTTTATTTCTTCTGAATACTTCCGTGAATCCACACGCCCACGAAAGAATTGTTTCTCCTCAAGGAAAAAAAGCATCCCTATCGACTGGGGCTTTATAACACACCTTCACCTCTGCAGAAGGGTAAGAACCCCCAATGGGGCCACCTTAGGCAACCAGACGCAGGATAACCCTGAATTCAAGACCTATTAAACCCCTTTATTTCTTCAGAATACTTCCCTTGTGAAGCCACACGCTCTCTAAAAAATCGTTTTTCCACAAGGAAAAAAAGCATCCCTATCGACTGGGGCTTTAGAAAACACCGACTTCACCTCTGCAGAGGGGTAAAAAAATGTCATCGGGGCGGTCTAATGTCGGTAGGAGCCATACAGCGAGGGAGTCTACCCCTTTTCACTGGCACTGGACCAAGGAGATTGTTTTTTGCATATGAGGTTGAGAGCCACACCTACCATCAGCTTCTTACTTTATAGCACAGATCCCTGTGCTACTCATACGCGCTGAGTTGGCGAGGGCCGGTATCGAACTAGGAACCTCATACCGACTGAGCTAACCCGGCCCTTAACCTCCAATGTGGCCACCTTAGGCAACCAGGCGAAGGAAAACCCTGAATTAAAGACCTATTAAACCCGCTCTATTTCTTCAGAATACTTCCCTTGTGAAGCCACACGCCCACTAATGAATTATTTCTACTCCACGAAAAATCATCCATATCGGCTTGGGGTGTAGAATACCCCGACTGCACCTCTGCAAACCCTCCTTCCATTGAGACAACGTGCTGGCTGTGTGTGGTGACCCGTGAGGCTTAGGGGTCAAATCCTTGTAACTGAGCAGTCAATGGCATGCAAGACTCCAATTTGACCCTTACTTAGGCTAACGAGCGGTCGGAGAGGCCCCTCCGATCAACTGGCTGGACACGTCAAGCCGTAGAACCTATATGATTGTCCCGACCGTATTGCTCTTAAGGCTAACCTCAAACCCTTTTTATCATGTATGTACTAGAAGGTGGTAGCTGAGGATCTTAATGTTTTGAGTATAACGTTAAACTGCATCTGGGGGGAGATTCCAATTTTGAACTCCTGAGAAGTGTGGAGAACCCCTCCATTTCCCTGACCCCAAGATTCACTCTCACTTGAGTGATAGTACCGACTCAATGGGTTAAATAGGTCTGATTGCACCTACACAAATATAAATCATACTAAAAAATGAATAAATCATAAATATCTTCCGTTGAAAACAACCGGCTGACATACCGTAAAACATCCAATCAAACAAGCAATGCAGAAATACGAACTGGAAACCTTCAAATGGCGCTACCTTTAATTATTTCGTCACAATCTGTTGCATGTTTTTAGCAGTTAATAATTGAGGCGCCAGTCGTGTAATGCTTATCGTCGTAGAAAATGCACGTGGTTACCCGAGTTCAAATCCTCGAGGCTGGTAGCATTTCGCATAGCTCTAATACGATTGGGAAAGTTAGGTATTTATCCCACCCGTTCGTCAAGGGTGGGATGTGTGACAAAGTCATGAGTATGGGGCATTCAGTGAGGGCCGAAGTCGCAATTCAATAGTAATTGATCTGCGAGACAAGCTTGTTAAACATAAAACCCAGGTACAGTAAGAACCCCGAATCCATTGTTTATAAGAAATGATTTGATTCCGCATTAAATGACCAGAAAAGGTAGCGAAATAACATTTCAAGAACTATATATAATATATATATATATAACCATTGGGTAAGTATACAATCAAATTTTATTCCTTCTTTTATGGGTAAATAGTAGGGTAGACTGGGCTCTTTAACCTTGTTATGTAACCAGTGTAAGTGAAGGAAAACTTTGCATTCAAACCTGTTAATCTTTGCTTAAGAAATTGACCTTGTGTCTCATCCTGTTTATACGGAGGTATATATATATATATATATATATATATATATATATATTAAGTAAAAATATAACAAAAGACTTAGAATTTTTGCGTTATAGTCTATTTCAGGAAGCTTAGACA
>CM042148.1:26051879-26069379 GCA_023376005.1 Doryteuthis pealeii
ATGCAGATAATACTTATTCATTCTGTTGGGTATTCAATTTTAAAACATTTTTTTTACACTATTTCTCGGATTATTTTTATATGTGGCTTGATAATTAGTATTATTTGGATTATTCGGACTATTGTTCTCATCTTCATTGTTATCGGTATCCAATTGGACACAAAGCGGAGTGGATAAAGAAGTTAGGTTATGACAGTTCTAAGTGACAGTTATCTCTAGACTGCAGGTTCAATCTGGTCAGGGGCTAACCCTAACCCTAACCCTTGTTGGACTTAAACTTAAAGGAGAAAGAAAAATTAAAATTAACAGTTTTATTACAAAATTTGTGGTTTCTATTTTTTCTGGGTCACTGGGTAATATTATGTTACTCAACTAGTGGGGAGTTAGTGTTACGGTTAGGGTTTAGGGTTAGGGTCAAGGTTAGGGTTTGGGTTAGTTTAATAGGAAAATATATAATTTGGGTTCTGTTTTTTTCTGGGTCACCCTGTAATATCATGTTACCCAACTAGGGTTTTAGGGTTAGGATTAGGGTTTAGGGTTAGGGTTAGGGTAAGGGAAATAGGGTTCTGTTTTTCTGGTCACCCTGTAATATCATGTGGGGTTCTGTTTTTTCTGGGTCGTTACTAGGAAATAACCATAATTTGGGTTCTGTTTTTCTGGGTCACCCTGTAATATCATGTTACTCAACTAGGAAATAACCATAATTGGGTTCTGTTTTTTCTGGGTCACCCTGTAATATCATGTTACCCAACTAGGAAATAACCATAATTGGGTTCTGTTTTTTCTGGGTCACCCTGTAATATCATGGGAGGGGAAATAACCATAATTTGGGTTCCTGGGTCACCCTGTAATATCATGTTACCCAACTAGGAAATAACCATAATTTGGAAATATCATGTGGAAATAACCATAACCCTGTAATATCATGTTACTCAACTAGAAATAACCATAATTTGGGTTCTGTTTTTCTGGGTCACCCTGTAATATCATGTTACTAGGAAATAACCATAAAGGGAAATAACCATAATTGGGTTCTGTTTTTCTGGGTCATAATATCATGTTACCAACTAGGAAATAACCATAATTTGGGTTCTGACCCTGTAATATCATGTTACTCAACTAGGAAATAACCATAATTTGGGTTCTGTTTTTTCTGGGTCACCCTGTAATATCATGTTACCCAACTAGGAAATAACCAATTTATTTATGTAGCAATTCAAAGTTCGAGTGTGGATTTATATCCATGTCATTGCGAAATCGATTTTCTAAGACGTAGTATCGTGCTCTCCTGAAAGAATCAATTTTTATCAGATGACTTATCTATATTCACTAGTAAGTCATCATCTACCTGTGGCTTATCTCTATATATTCTTTCTTTTCTCTTTTTTTGTTTCGTTGCACATATAGTCTCTTGTTGATCAAGTACACTAATAACCTTAAGATAGGCAAAGCAACTGATGGAAAGTAATAAACTTGCGACCTGATTACGAATACAGATAAAAAGAAACTGAAAGTACCCGAGTCTGAGTTTGCAAAGAACGGAATTATATACGCAGCTTAAATTTCTATACACTATTTCGAAAAGTAGCGTTATACAATGCAAGGGGAGAAACCCGAGTAGCATAGTGGACAACGTGCCCGACTGCCATGCCGTAGTAAGCGTGTTCGGATTCCAGTCACTTTCGGACTAATACGTTTAGGAAAGGTATGAAACCACTTCATCCCCCAAGCTATGGGTTAAATATTACCACTACTGTTCTCCTAGAAGATGACTTTGGCATTACAAACCCTTTAATATTGTTATGCCCTTAAACAAAAAAATTGAACCCTAACATTGTGTTACGAAATCTGTGAAAATCTACTGAACATAGAGGTTACTTCGAAAGTAATGCCCAATATTATTTCACTATATATATATATTATATATATATATATATATATATATATATATATATTGTCATTTACCAAGCGCCTTTGACTTCATGTATTCGCTAACCTAGCAGTTGTGTGTATGTATTATGTATGTATGTATGTATGTATTATCATCATTCATCATGTCGCGCTAAGCACGGATATCCATGACAATCTCTCGCCAACCTTTCCTATCATTCATTCCCAGGAGGTCCTCTGGCAGCAACCTGCATCTTTGCTTAGTTGTCAATGTGGTCCTTGCTGGGCGCCCACACTAGCATGTCCGTGTGTTGGCTTCCACAGGAGAACGTCACTATGAGCTCATCCTTGCTTCTCCACAGTGCCCGGCATGTCTTGTCCGTCTCACTCGAATGGTTTGTGAGATGGGGGGCAGGTGGCCATATAGCTGTTTCGTCGTGGGGTGCTGCTTCCACGATTTATTCAGGACTGCACGCAGCATTCTTGTGCAGCTCCCATCCAGCTTATTCTCAAGGCGCCTCGTTAGGGTCCATGTGGTGCATCCGTACAGCAACACTGATACAACCACCGCCTGGAAGAGATGTCGCTTTAGCTTGTCAGTGAGATCGGGCCGGCTGAAACTACGGAAATAAAACAATTAACGCCAAAGTACATATATATATACACACATTCATTATCAATAAATCTTGCTTTTGGGGCAAAATAATGAAGATTTGATTTATATTTGTGAAGATAATTAGAAAAAAAATTAAATAGTTACAGCATCGATTTTATTTTGCATTTGATATTCTAAATAGGAAAACTGATTTTTCTTTTCAGAGTATCTGTGCAATTTCTTTCTGATGCCCCACCAGGCTGAATCAACACAAGATCCTTTATTTTAGGGATTTTAATGGGGCATCCTGCGAGGATCTAACTCATTATTCAGAAATGATGGATCCGCGAAACCAACTTATTGCCCCCCCCTCTACCCAGGTTATCCACTTCTAGTATCTTACTATAATGGAGACTGTGTGTTTGTCTGTCTGTAACCGAAACTAAATCACTATTCCTTTAGTCATTAGTACATCATATTCTTCATGATTCTATTTCTATTTAAACATTAGTTATTGATAAAATTGCTTTACATTATTAATACTGTTGGACTTATCTACAGGTATTTGCCTCTCATCCCACTTATGAGGGCGTGACACAAGGACATTTTTATGTGGGCCCACCCACAAGCCGAAGCTCATAGGTGGTAGGTGGAAAAAATTGCTTCGGCATTCCCCCTCAAGGGGGCGCCTCAAGGCGCTGGACAATAAACCCAGCCCCTTTAAATCAAGGGGGCAGGTATTACCTGGGGGGATAGCCCCCTGGGATCGACGCTATTAATTTGTAAAGATCCAGGGCGGATGCCACTGGACCCCCACTACGAGGGGCGGGATTATCTACATACTAATAACATGCAAGTGTATTTATATGTACAACAAAATAGCGGTTTACAGTGTGAACTGGTAGGTTAATTTGCATATTGATATTATGATTTTGATTTTGATGAATATCTGCTTGGTACTATTGATTTCTAAATATTTGGTTTTATCTTAATGAATATGAGCAAAATCTCTGGGATAAATCTTAAGAAATCCATTAACAAGAAGAAATAACTGTGATTTTATTCTTTACTTCCTATTTTAACTAAATAGTTACATTAGGGAAAATTAGCAATAAAAGATGGTAGTGATAGAAAATGATGGAAGGTTAGTTTAAAGATGTTCTATTTTTTATACCCCACTCTGTTTCAAATAATTTTATCTGTATTCTTATTTAGTTTCATAGTCTTTCTAATTTTATACAATATTTTATTACCTCAAAATTTAACACTTGAACCCGGAGGGTGCATATATTTGCTAGTATACTTTAAATATACGCTCCTACATTTGGGGCGCTGGTGGTTGTCGTCAGTGATGTAATATATATATGTGGAAAGTAGTCGTAAATAACATATAATCACGGTGTAAACGTATTTTTATAAATATGAAGCAAGTATTTAGATTATTGAGTGTGCTAAAGGGCGAGTGAAAATGTTGAGAAAAGAACATTTTCTAATTTTGCAAGGGCTGTTTAGTTTAACAATATTTTATTGATTGATTTGAATAACGAATGTATTAAACGTTTGAAAACTTAGACCTGAGCCTTCAAAATAACCAGAATTTTTACTCACATTATACTGAGCACAAGAAACTGATCCAAATTTTGTTCCGAAGATCAATCACTATCGTTTCAAATTATCGAATCACTTACTTCAAAAAGAAAGTCTGTGAAATGCTGTAAAACTAAGAGATTTTATTATTCGAATCGGACGTGATCTCTATCGGTCTTATGCATTCAAAGAATTAATCGAATTCAGGTTGGTTCCTGTGATTTTACGGCATGTCAATCATTGGGTTAATTTACACCGAAGACATTTTAAAAACTTTATTCATTCTTGACGTGTATTTATTTTCGTTTAAACTTATTTTTAAAACTCATTTTTGATCTGTTCAACCCATAGATGGGACGCTAACAGATACTACTGTAACGTAATGGCTCTCACTTCGGAATGGAGATGATGTGTTATATCTATTAATAATGGAGATTCGCTTCCGGTTTTTGTCTGTAACAAAAATTACATCACTGCTTACGTCACATTACACAAAATCGTCAGAACATAGAATAAATACACTCAAAATTTGAACATGTATAGGTTTTTAAAAGAAATAACACAAGGCGACTTATCTTTTTCCCATGAGATTTTTATTTTCCCCAAAGTCAAACTACTCTGAGTAAGGGACCACGTCTCTCTCTGTCAACCAAACTCCCCTGATATTCTCACCTCTCACTTTTCCTGTTAATGTTCATCCATAAAAAAATCCATGTTAACCTTCTGGCTCATTCAATTTCTCTCTCTCTCTCTCTCTCTCTCTCTCCCTCCCTCTCTCTATCTATCTCTCTCCCTCTCTCTCTGTTACACTATCACTCCGGTTCAGAATGGACTTAGGTGTAATGGCGATGAAAGTATTGTCCACACACCCTAGAATGGTAAATCCTGAATTCGTACGCCCTATCGGTTGGGGCTGTAGAATACAAAAAATATCATATAATACAAAGCCACTTTATTAAGTAATGAGACACACCCCAGACCTCCATAATTGGAACAATCACCACTTGATGCAGTTGAACGTCATACCAGGACTCTAAAGCCATCAGCTCCCACCTTCTAGTACATATATGATAGAAATGATTGTGAAATTGTCATAAGAGCAATAGGGTCATGAAAAATCATGTAAATATATTTACCAACCCCTCCGCACGAGCAGGATGTGACACAAGGTCAATTTCTTAAGGGGAGTTCAACAGGTTGGAATTTAGAGTTTTCTTCTCCTAGACCGGTTGCCTAACCAAGGTTAAAGAGCCCAGTCAGCCCTACTATTTATCCATAGAGGGAGAGTAGGATTTATACCTTTCCCAAGGGTATTAGCGCTAAGAGAAATGCAATTACCACATCCAGAATTTGAATTCGGGGCGACGAGTCCATTTCCCAAGACTTTAACCATTACACCACGCGCTTCATGAAAAATCATATAGGTGCAAAGGCTTCTCGGGACCAACCGATTGATCGGAAGAGGCATCTTCGACTTCTTGTCTAGCTTAAATAGAGTGTTACATGTCACAGACTGCTCAGCCAACAGGATACCGTCCTTAAGCATTACGGGTCACCACCCACGGCCATCAATTGGCCTATTGTAAAAGGGGTTTACCTCTCCCAAGAGGTGCAGACGGCGTATCCTACAGCCACAGCTGATAGGACTGCTTTTTCCTGGAGTAGAAAACAAATCCTTCGTGGGCGTGTGGCTTCATAAGAAAACTATTCTGAAGAAATAATTTTGATTAGTAAACATCTTGATAATTTTTACTAGAGATTATGTTTCATTACTTAATAAAATAGCTTTGTATTTTATGATATTTTTTTTATTCTACAGCACCAACCGATAGGACGTACGAATTCAGGATTTACCATTCAGTTAATCTCCTTTTTTTAAACTAATAATTCAATAGCAATGCGTTTAGAATGACAAGCTTTCTTAAAGTGTGTAGCCTCAACAGCAAAGAGAACTAGAAAGAGGGAGGAAAATCAGCAGCCCCAGAAAGCATTACAATTTGTGTGCAGTCAGTGCACGAAAGACTGTTACTCAGGGATAGGCCTGCTTGCCACTTGCGCAGATGCAGATAATCTATTTATTTCTTTATTTGTGGACACTACCCCATCGTCCTTAGTGGAAGGTAAGGTGCCAACACCAGCCCCAGTCGATGGGCATACGAATTTAGGATTTACCATTCAATCAATTTACAGTGTGTCCACAAAGTCTGGGTACATGAGATTTCAATGGATTGGAAGAAGGTCATGTGAATGGTCCCTCGTTCACCAAACCTTTTGGCCCTTGACTTCTATTTTGGGTATGTTGAAAGAGAAAGTTTGACCAATAAGGATTACAGGTTTAAACCACACGAGAAAATGCATTACTAGTCAGTGTGCTGAAATTCATGACGATGTAGACTTATTTAATCGAGTTCACCTGAATTTTTCAAGGCGCATCAAGTTATGCCTTGAAAATGATGGAAATCATATTGTAATTATTATTTATTAACATTATAATTAAATAAAAGTGTTTTGTTTTTAAAGTATGTGTTAATCCCCAAGTACCCAGAATTTGTGGACACCCTGTACTTTATTTAATCTAATAATTCAATGACATTGCGTTTAGAGTGACAATCTTTTTTAAAGTGTAGATTTTTTTTGTTTATTCTGAGTTATTTAAAATGTTTTCCGATTAAGCTATACAAAATAAAAGGAAATAAACCCTTTTTTTTTTGTTTATCACGAGTTGCGTGTGCACCAAGATTTCTTCAGGCGCAATTCTGTTTATTTCATCAACGGATCAACTACGGGACATATTTTCCTTCCTTTTCCTTCCTTTTTAAATATGGAGTTCAGGTTTTTAAAACGTAATTTCCGGTCTTTTTTTTAATAGAAAATTGCATACTAACCATGCTTATGCAAAAGTCATGGGCATTAGTGAAAAAACTGGGTTTTTTTAATAAGAATGTTACATTAATATAGTTCATGAGCTTCAAAAAGAAAGGAGACATCTCCACACTTGACGGTAAGACTCTTAAGCCAGTAGAACAATTCACATACCTAGGTAGTAATATCTCATCCACAGAGAACGATATTAATACACGAACAGGAAAGGCATGGTCGGCCACAAACAAATTATCAGTCATATAGAAATCCGATCTCACTAACAATCTAAAGCGACAATTCTTCCAGGCTGTGGTTATATCAGTACTGCTGTATGGCTGCACCACTCGGACCCTAACGAAGCGCCTTGAGAATAAGCTAGATGGGACCTGCACAAGAATCCTGCGTGAAGTCTTGAACAAGTCGTGGAAGCAGTACCCCACAAGGAAGCAGTTGTATGGCCACCTGCCACCTATCTCACAAACCATCCGAGTAAGACGGACAAGGCATGCAGGACACTGCTGGAGATGCAAGGACGAGCTCATAAGCGACATCCTCCTGAGGAAGCCAACACATGGACATGCTAATGTGGGCCGCCCACCAAGGACCTACATTGACCAGCATTGTGAAGATGCTGGCTGCTGCGCGGAAGATAAACCCAGGGGTGATGAATTATAGGGAAGGTTGGCGATTTTATTTAAACTTTAAATTTGAAAATTTGAACAAAATTTAATATTCAGTTCCAATAGTTTTGATCACTCCTCTTATCATATGTGCTTTATCTCTTAAGGCTGATGGTGTGGCTCCATTTCTGCGCATCTGAGGAGTTGTGAGTACAATTTAATTGCCATTACAACTAGGTCCACTCAGTCCTGAACTTGTAGTATCTGTTAGTCTCATCCATGGATCAAATAGATTTAGAGGACTGTGTGCTGGGAGTCTCCATGGCGTAATGGCTAACGTACTGAACTGCGACATTGTAATAAGCGAGTTCGATCTCCAGTCAGGGTATTACATTCACTTTACGACTAATACCTTTGGGAAAGGTATGAACCGCCTCATGCCCCAGCTGCTATATGGCCAAGGAAAAAAGGAATACATTGACTGTTGCATTGCAAATTGTGACTTTCATGGATTTTCATATGGTTCTATCAATCGTCTTGTACTAATGGCTGACTATCCGTTTTTCTTGGG
Organism: Doryteuthis pealeii; assembly: GCA_023376005.1. Lineage (NCBI taxonomy): Eukaryota > Metazoa > Mollusca > Cephalopoda > Myopsida > Loliginidae > Doryteuthis > Doryteuthis pealeii. The sequence goes on from CM042148.1 coordinate 26,060,005, forward strand.
TATGACTCTAAATTGTATCTAGTGGTGAGGTTACGCTTCTGGAGGTCTGGGAAGCGTGGACTCTTGTATTGCTATTACTCACAGGTCAACTCTGATCCGGAGTTGTTGTAGCTGTTAATGTCCCTACTAGCACAAATAACAACCGTACCCAACAAAGAATGAATAAAAGATGAAGTCTTAACTCAAGGGTCGACATGCTGTAAAAATAAACCAACCAACCAACCAATCAAATTGTATCTAGTGGTGAGGTTACAATCCTGGTGGTCTGGGGAGCTTGGACTCTTTCATTGCTATTACTCACAGGTCCACACTTATCGAGAGTTGTAGTTTTTGGCGTTTTTTTTTTAGATATAAGGCGTGTGTCAAATGACCACTTTTACTTATAGACTCGCCGATAAACATGTGACCAACGTATTGACCAACCACTGGCAGTATTCTGCTGCTGATATTATTATATATACTGGCTGTTCTAATCTTAGCTACTACTTGGATCTTCATGGACGACGGAACCTAGGATTATATCACTGGACCTTTGACACTACGTAGGATTCTAAAACTTAGGACTTATTCACTTACCAAAGGATTCTATAGTTCAGGACTTACTTAAGTCCTTTTTAACTGGCCAAGGATAGCGGTCAGAAACTTAACAGTAGTACTTCTTAAGATCCCTATTAGCACAAATAACAACCGTACTCAACAAAGAATGAATAAAAGATAAAGTCTTAACCCAAGGGTTGACATGCTGTAAAACTAAACTAACCAACCAACCAACCAGCCAACCAACACGACAATCCGTGTGTCGCACGCGTTTTCGTCGATACATTAACCATGTTTAATATGCGTTAAGGAAATTCGAAAACAGTAAATCAATTAAAGGAGTTATTCGGTAATTGCCATTTAATAACGTGTCTTGAATGTGATCATTAATATTTATCAAATGTTTATGTTTGTTGAAATGTAAAATCTCGAATGATTTTATTCAGTGTTAAAAAAAATCACACCGGTAATTATTGAGTGTAAAAAATAATGACAGAATAAAGACGAAACACAAAACGAAAAGAACAAAAAGAAATCGCGTATGCTCTGATGAATAAACCTAATGTCACGTTAAATTGTTCAATTGTTACTTTTTTGTACTTTTCTATTCAATATCACTATTTAATTTTATTCACCCTCATCACGTAGAAAGCGCTGGAATAGGAATCTATAAATGATTTTTTTTTGTTCGTTGGTTGGATTTGACGGCATGTCAATCCTCGAGTTACCCAAGACGTTCTTTTATTCATTCTTGTTGGGTATCTAATTTTTTAAATTAATCTTTTAAACACGTTTGTTTCATTTTTTTTTTTTTGGTTGAAATCTCATTTTTTATCTATCTATTCCAGAGATGGGACCATAACAGGTACTAGCCCTCCAATTCATGCTGGACATTGGAGCAATGGGGATGAAGGGGCACTCCACTCTCCCCAGAGCTCCAGAATCGGAACCTTACCATAAGATGTAGTTTAATATCATACCCACCACCTTTCAGTACGCATATGTAATAAGTGTTGATTTGCCATAAGGTCGGGGAAAATCATATAGGTGCTTGAGCCTGACGTGACCAGGGGCCACTCCGACGCCTATCTATCCCTAGGGTCGAAGTGGTGTGTTGTATGACATAGACTGCTTAGCTACCAGGATTCTGTCCTTAAGGATCACGGATCCCCACCCTTCTTCCATGAGGCAAGATTTGGCATTGAATAACACACGAAGGTTTATATGCCATTAAACATAGAAAACTAAACCAAAAGCTTTACTAACCTCAGAATGTACAGGGTACCTTCTGTCTGTCCCTAATGGTCAACTATCTTGGTACTGAGTATGGTCCTGGCTGTTTCCTACGACCCCTCTTACTGAAGACGATCAACACAACTCTGTAACAAAGCATAAACCAAAATACTTTTAATTTCAAAATTATAAAATAAACTGGAATCTGCACAATTACATTTGAACTACTCCTCCCCCTCCAATACCCATTTCAAGAGACATGTTAAATGTATTCATTTCGGAATTCTCATACAGATATTTCCTAGCCAGTCAAAATTCTTTGAAAATATATTTGAAAGAAGAAACAATCTGGCAACTGTGTTTTTACCCAGTGGCATCGTGGCTTATGAATTTTTAACCAGTTTTCTATCCAATAAAAATCGATTATAATTTAATTCACAGCGGATCTAACTGGAAAGTGAGGGGAAGATTGAAACTCTCCGTATTTTATCATGTGTTTGAATTTGTGCAACGCGACCAGACGACCAGAAAAGAGAATTATGAAAAATGCATTGCAAAGATGTTCTGTCTAATGCATAGACTATTTGCGGGGAATCAAGTAATTTATTCAATAGTTATTTTAAATTCAATGCCTGCATAAATATTATAAAATAAAATAAAATAATTTCTTTTGAAAGCGATAGAATACAATTTTAGAGTCATATAAATATTGTTATAAATATTGATAAGTTGTCGTCAGATTTCTTTATTTCGCTTTAATATATTTATTTCTTGTTGTAGCCTGGATATTCCATTATTAGCAACAAGCCAATAGACTGCGGCCAGTCCTATACCTTTTTTTCTTTAAACGAATCAAGAGAATAAATAAAAAATAAAATCACATATAAAGTATTGGTAATCTGCCAGACGGTTTTGGCTGGAGCTTTTTCATGATCATTTTTATCAGCGTTTTTTTTTTTTTTGTTATTTCTCTTCTTTAAATTGAGGGTTAAATATTATGAGAATTTTTCCCATTCATTTCCAAGTTATCAAATATTTTTTTTGTGCTTTATTTCTCTTATTGATTGTAAAATCTAAGAAATAGAATTTTGGGCGCCAAATAATAAGTTTTATTTGCTTGTTCCAAATTGAAGATTTACAAAACATTATAGTTTTATAAATTGTTTATCATCTGTCATTCGTGTCTCGATAATTGGATATGAACTGTTGTTGGTTTTATATCTTCATTTCTTACCGGTTTTGTTTTGCACTTGAATCCATTTCAACTTATTCTAACCCCTTTCTCTCTTTCTCTCTCTCTCTCTATTTCTGTCTGTCTGTTTGCCTGCCCTCTCTCTCCCTCTCTCTCTCTTTCTCTCTCTCTCTGTTTTTCTCTCCCCTCTCTCTCTCTCTCTTCCATCCCCTTTCACTCTCTGTTTGTCTCTTCTCTTTCTCCCCATCTCTCACTGTTTGTCTCCCCCACCCCTCTCTATCTCTGTTTGTCTCCCCCTCTCTCTCTGTTTGTCTCTCCTCACTCTGTGTTTTTCTCTCTCTGTCTCTCCTTTCTCTCTCTCCCTGTTGTCTCTCCTCTCTCTCTCTCTCTCTCTCTCCCCGTTTGTCTCTCCCTCTCTCTCTGTTTGTCTCTCCTCTCTCTCTCTCTTTCTCGGTTTGTCTCTCCTCTCTCTCTCTCTGTTTGTCTCCCCCATCCCCTTTCACTCTCTGTTTGTCTCTTCTCTTTCTCCCCATCTCTCACTGTTTGTCTCCACCACCCCTCTCTATATCTGTTTGTCTCCCCCCTCTCTCTCTCTGTTTGTCTGTCCTCACTCTGTGTGTTTCCCTCTCTGTCTGTCTCTCCTTTCTCTCTCTCTCTCCCTGTTTGTCTCTCCCCTCCCTCTCTCTCTCTCTCCCTGTTTGTCTCTCCTTCTCTCTCTCTCTCTCTCTGATTGTCTCCCTCTCTCTCTCTCTGTTTGTCTCTCCTCTTTCTCTCGCTCTGTCTGTCTGTCTGTCTGTCTCTCTCTCTCTATATAATATATGTGTGTGTGTGTGTGTATTCTACAGCCCTAGTCGACGGGGCTGATGTTACATTGGTAGAATCTTTGATTAGTATGAATGGTTAAAATAACTAGCATTGTCTTTACATACCACTTTCTTAAATAGGTACAATCGGGGCTTGATAATGACAGTGGTTTTATTTAGTAGAAAGAAGATTAAAAAGGAAAGGTATACAACATTTCTTTGGTGAGTTTCCGCCTCAGCAAAAAATGTCAAGAATGAAGTAATATGCAAATGTAATTTTAATTAAGTTACGTTTTGCTCAAATTAATCAACTCCTTTAATTACGTTATCTATCATGTGACATAACAATAGATATTGTTTTGAAAGGATGCTATGAAATTATCGGTAAAGCATGCTGTAATTGGCATAATTCGACGATTTATAAGTTCCATAAATACCCGGAAGAAATGTGTCTCTTCGCCTACAAATTATTTATAGCGTTTTCCGTTCCGATCAAATTTGATTTCGAAATTATGGCAACATAAACTTCAGTAAAAAAAGGGGGGTTGAAAAAATTCTAAGCGATCATAAATAAACTGTGGCCATTGAAATCCAAAATATATATGTTACTATTTACCAATTTACACATATGCTTATTTGTGTTTGTGTGGCTTTCTCTTTAGTTTTTGTTAAGTATCTTACGAAATGCCATATAACGAAAGTAGGGTCATTCTTATTTATGGTTAGGAGGAGCTCTCGAAGTAGTTTTAGAGAGAGCCTTTGATTTGAATTGAGAGTTTTCCTTCTCCCAAACCAGTAGCCCTAACAAGTTTAAAGATCCGATAATAATAATAATAATAATAATAATAATAATAATAATAATAATAATAATAATAATAATAATAAAACGGCCACATTTAAATTTAAAATATATTAAAACATTTTTTCTCTTTTGTATTATGTAGAATTTAGAACAGAGACGATTGAATATCAAAATAATTTTATATTATTCTTTAAATATAAAAGTGAACAGACTTAAACCACTCTGAAAAGAAAATTAATGTCTCCTATTTAGAATATTAAATGAAAAAAATCAAAGCTTATTTGATTTAAAAGAATTTTTAATTTGTTTAAAAGGTAAATTAAAAAAAAAATTATGAATGAATTTAGCTAGAAACACCTAACAATGACCGAATCAATCTAATGCTATTTTATCGTAAATTTAGTTTTAAGTGTCTTCGAAAATATAGATCAAATCTTCATTATTTTCAACACAAAAAGGAAAATCCGATGATAGTGAATAAGTACATTTATTTACTTTGTCGTTAATTTGTACCTTTTCGGCGTTTATTCCGAACATACATACACCCGGCCATAGATACACACAACTGCCCTTTATATATGTATAGCATACGCGACTTTGATTGTAATGAGAGAGAGAGAGACAGACAGACAGACAGACAAACAGACAGAGTAAATAAGGATTTTCTAGACAAAACTTAAGTTCATACCTGTTCTTTTGTATTATGTTCACAGTTTTGTGATTTTCTCGATTTGAATCTCCGAAATTCAATGGGGAAGAAGAAGAAAACAATGTTGCTGGCCAGGAAAAGGCAAAAAAAAAAAAAAAGAAAAAAAAAGAAAAAAAAAGAAAACTTTTAGCTCTATACAGCGATAGTCTATTGATATTTGCAGCCAAACTCTTGTCTGTTGAGATTTCTTAGCGCCAGCGGCTTTGGCTACAATAAAGGCAATAAGTATTTCCCGAGACGCATCCCAGTACTCTATTTTCGTTTCCCTGGAGCATTAAAAAAACACGTTGGATTTACAGCCTTTTATCTCTCTCTCTCTCTCTCTCTCTCTCTCTCTCTCTCTCTCTCTCTCTCTCTCTCTCTCTGTCTCTCTCTCTCTTCTGTAATATTTTGGATTTTTTTGTTGTTGTGTTTCTTCCTTTTTGCCTATTTTCTAACTCTTTGGTAGGCGCAGATGATTAGCGATCAATTGTTCCCTTTTCGCCCCTGGGTGTCAACCCCATCAGTCTACTTCTTTTAGGTGTCGGTCTTTATTGACTAAAAAAAAAAAAATTCTCAGAGAGGAACATCGTTTCATTTCAAACGATTTAAAAAATTTGTTTATGAGATTTTGGCATGACTGATTTTCTTTTAAATTTTTCTTTTTTTCTTCTTTTTCTTTTTCCCCCTGTTTCTGTTGCTATGGTTTTTAGATCTTCTATTGTTCCCCTTTTAAATTCTAATTGTTTTTCTATTATAATGTCGTTTGGAGCCCAAGACTAATCAAGGACATAAAACCCATTGAGGGAGTTCAAAAGAGAGCTACTAAAGTAATGAATGATATAAAAAAAAACCTTTCGTATGAAGAAAGACTTAGGGATATTGACCTACCAAGTTTGGTTTAATGACATACAAGAGGGGATATGATTGAAGTCTACAAATATACCCATGGATTTTATTCAACGAACTTTGACCTACTAAACATTGCTCAAAATATCAATACCAGGAATCATAAATTAAAACTCTTAAAAATTTTGCAAAGCAAATGCAAGACAAAATTATTTTAGTAACAGAGTGGTGAATACATGGAATAAACAAACATCATTAATAGTGAATGTCCCATCTCTAAACTCCTTTAAGGCAATGATAGATAATCTGTGGAGGGGTTATGAATATTCTATGGAATTAAGATGAATGTTTATAAGGAACAGTTGACAAGACTCAGTCCTAATATACTAGCTGAAAAATATTATTATTATTATTATTATTATTATTATTATTATTATTATTATTATTATTATTATATTCATGTTATTCAATAATGAAGAGGAATAGCCTATTATTTTTGCAATGTCGTGCAGCATTTAGATTTATCTGGTACTGGAAAATCACACAATACCGAATAGTCATGAAGGTTGACAAGTGAGCGTTCACCTCAAGGTCATCCGATCGATCTTCTCTGATTGGCTAAGAAAGTCGAATAGACCCTGGGAAAATTACAAGTTAGAATAGCTAGAAAAAGATCGGCAACTGAACCCTTTGAGCTAGACACATAGAAGCTTCAATGAATTTCTGACCCTGACACTTCTTCCGTTCAGAGAAATCGGGTAACTCCTTTCTGCATACTGCTAGTTGAACGGACATGTTTAAACCATAAAGACAACAAGCAAAATGGCGCGACCAGGCACAAATTTGATCACGTGACCACAGTATCAACTACTATCACGCATGCGCAGAACGCCGTATGACAATAATACAGATATGTTATGGCGAAAGTCCGGATAATTTTTTACTCACGCTTGTGTTTTCCATTAAGCACAAGACAATGCAAATTGTACATTCCTAAAATCTCATGCAGTGATAATTCTTATTCAGTTTTCTTTAGTTAGATTTCGAAAAGCCAATTACGAAATAAAATAAATACAATTTAATTAAAGATAATCTTAAAAAAAGAAAACACATGACGTCATTTCGTTCTTTAATATCTTCGACGTCTGGCATTTTTTTTTGTTCTATTTCGATTCTCGGGTTTTAAAAAAAGATGGGTCTTTTTTGAAAAAAATTTTTATTTCGTTTTGCATTTTTCTTTTATTATTTTTCTTAGAAAAATAAGAAAACATTAGGCAAACAATAATTGTTAGAACCAAATAAATCGCCGCAGTGTTCCCCGTGGAGAACCAGTTTGGGCGTCAATAATATACCCCCTCGTGCGTCGTCAGACATCCAGAGGAAGTGCTTGTCTGTGTACTAGATGACAGCTTCATCTTAATCATCATAGATGACTGTCATCTCAAAGACCGGTGGCTTGAAGAGAAAACTTTCCAAGAGACAAGTGGATTCGGTGTGTTTCGTTTTATAAACTTTGAAAAACGGATGCACGAGTGATTGTGACTGATGAGAGGCGGCTGGGTGCTAATCCGTTGGTATATATATATTTACTAAGCAAGGTCAGAAGTATGGGGCGCTCAATGAGAATTGAACTCACTTTCAATGGTGTACAAATCTGGCTTGCTAACCATTACACCACGTGAGGTGCCCGCAAATGTGTTGGTATAAGATAAAAATGAAACACATTGTTGATAATTCGCGGGAAAATTTAACAGAAAAAGTATTTTGATTAATATTAGTAATATTTACAATTGATTAAGCTATTCAGATCACGATTGTGAGAAAAAAAAAACGAAAGAAAAAAAAAAGAAAAAAAACAACAAAGAAAACTTTCATTGTAAACACGATTTTAAAAATAAAAACACGATTGTAAAAAAATACAAAGAAAACCTTCATTCATTATAATTTTTGTTGATGTTTTCGTTCAGAGTTTTTATTCTTTTGTAACTAAATCATAAAGTTAAAAACAGTGAAGTTTATGCGAATAAAAAATTCATTGGTGAATTTATGGATAAAAAGATATTTTGTTTTTTAAAAGTTCTTCTTGAATCAATTTATCATTTCATATTTTTTATCGTAAATAAACAAATACTTTTTTTTTTTAATAATTCTGTGTAATTTTAAAATTACACAGAATTAAAAAAAAAAAAGATTCATAAAAAAAGTTATCTTTCATTGAATTTGGCCTGCTGATTTTTCTGAGAAAAGACTCTTCGATAAAGTGATTATTTCTATGTAATAATGTTCTGTAATGTCAGTTTTCAGGTAAGTGCCATTCATTATAATGAATCAGAGCCGTGGAGAATACATATTTCGCTCACTTATAAAAATAGACATGGATGAGTAAAAACCATCCCTTAAAATATTCGTCTCAGGACAAGGAATAAAATTGTTTCTTCAAAACAGTCCCATTTACATTAAACACATTTATTCCATCGGTAATTTATTAGTTGAAGTATTCTATTGTATATTTTATTGGGACCATATCACCTTTAGGCGCCCTTTTTGCGATCTCGTTTCATGAGGACATTTTTTTCATTTACATCGTCAACATCCGGTTGTTTATTAACAGACGATTGTTTAGATTTTTAAAAATTATAAAACTAGCCCATAGCCTTAACCCCTAACCCTAACCCCTAACAAACAACCGGAATTTGACGGTGTAAATGAAAAAATGTCCTTATGAAACGAGATAGCAAAAGGGGTGCCTAAAAGTAATATGGTCCTTTTATTGTATTCTTACGGTAAATTAATTTTTGTCTTTTTTCTTACTCTTGCCGATCAGAGTTCAAAGAAATGGTTTATTAATAACCTAGTTCCTTTTTAACCAGAGTAGCTTGTCATTTCTTTTACAGTGATATAGTGGTCAGCAAGTTAGTCTCGCAGATCAATTATTACTGGATAGCAAGTTTAATCCTCGCTAGATGCCCCATATTTGCAAACCTGTGTCACATCCTACCGGCGGCGAACAGGTTGGGTAAATACTTACTCTTGCAGATACGAGTTGTACTAAGATTATATCAAAGCAAAAGCTTATTTGCCAATAACCGAAGCTTAAAGGCCGTTTCTGGTTGTCTTAATGTACTCATTAGTGAAATAGATCAATAATTAGGACTGAGCCTATTCTAGTAGTGACCAACCTAAGCGGAGTTTAATAGGTTTGAATTCAGAGATTTCCTTCTCCTAGAATGGTTGCCTAACCAAGGTCAAAGAGCCCAGTCTGTCCTACTAT
>CM042148.1:26071879-26134379 GCA_023376005.1 Doryteuthis pealeii
CAGTCCCCATTGTTTTTTGAAACAAGTTTATTCTATGTATCGTTTCCAAGTGCCTGTATTAAAGTCTAACTTGTTATCTATTAATAATGAAGATTCGCTTCCGGTTTTGGTCTGTAACAAAAATTACGTTACTGCTTACGTCACATTACCCCAAATCGTCATAACATAGAATAAATACACTCAAAATTTGAACATGCAACATTAGACAGTCCCCATTGTTTTTTGAAACAAGTTTATTCTATGTATCGTTTCCAAGTGCCTGTATTAAAGTCTAACTTGTTATCTATTAATAATGAAGATTCGCTTCCGGTTTTTGTCTGTAACAAAAATTACGTTACTGCTTACGTCACATTACCCCAAATCGTCATAACATAGAATAAATACACTCAAAATTTGAACATGCAACATTAGACAGTCCCATTGTTTTTTGAAACAAGTTTATTCTATGTATCGTTTCCAAGTGCCTGTATTAAAGTCTAACTTGTTATCTATTAATAATGAAGATTCGCTTCCGGTTTTTGTCTGTAACAAAAATTACGTTACTGCTTACGTCACATTACCCCAAATCGTCATAACATAGAATAAATACACTCAAAATTTGAACATGCAACATTAGACATTCCTCATTGTTTCTTTGTTTTTTTAAACAAGTTTTAATAAATACATGACTGGTATTATATATCTATATATAGTTTGTTTTATTTTAATACATATTTAAAGTTTACATTACAAATTGTTTTATTTTTTAATCCGTTAATGAATTTGATGATTTTACTTATTTAGGGTACAAACTCGTTGACATTGAATTTTTTACTCCCACCCATCAGGCAATATGTTTCAAAAATCTATTTTTACATCGCCCGGAGGGTGTTTTGTATTTTGTACTAGTTCTAATAATAATGAAAAGATCAGTAAATAGAAATATATATTATATATTATATATATATATATATATATATATATATATATATAGTAGAGTAAACTATAGACACGTGTTTCGAGGTATCACCGCTCATCAGTATAGTTATACGATTTTTAGCAGCTGCCTCTGGCTGGGTTCGAGACCCGAACGAACATACGCTCGTCAAACCTCTTACCCACACATCACAGTCAGTCGCCAAGTATAGCAGGCTATTTAATCGCTACATTTCTAAGCGGAAATGAACTTCACCTAGAGTTCTCAAACTTTGTAAACAAAGTGAGATTTAGCTGAGCGCCGAATACGATGAATTTGCAATTATATCCTTCCTAAATAAAGTGCTCAACCGAAATTGGGAGCGTATAATAGAGTAAACTATAGATACGTGTTTCGAGGTATCACCTCTCATCAGTATAGTTATACGATTTTTAGCAGCTACCTCTGGCTGGGTTCGAGACCCGAACGAACTTACGCTCGTCAAACCTCTTACCCATATATATATATATATATATATATATATATATGTAGGAAGCGCGTGGTATAATGGTTAAAATCCTGGACGTGGTAATTGCATTTCACTTAGTGCTAATACCCTTGGAAAAGTTATGAATGCTACTCTCCCTCCAGCTATGGGTAAATAGCAGGGCAGACTGGGTTATTTAACCATGGCTAGGTAACCAGTCTAGGAGAAGGAAAACTCTAAATTCAAACCTGTTGAACTCCGCTTAAGAAATTGACCGTGTGTCACATCCTGCTCGTGCGGGTGGTGGGGTGGTAAATAGATATATATATCTGTGTGTGTGTGTGTGTGTGTGTGAGAGAGAGAGAAAGAGAAAGAGAGAGACAGTGAGGGAGAGAGAGAAGGTGGAGAAAGAGAGGTTGAATACAAAGGATTTATATTTGTTTGGGATATATAAAAGTGTCGATTGCGAAATGTGATAGGTATTATGAGGGAATTGTCAACAGAATGAAATCAATGAAACCGAGTCCCGAATGGCGCCCGATGCAAACAAAGATATTACATTTCATCAATTTACACCCTATTATTGCCGATGTCATCATGAATATTCATTTGTCAGAAGTGCCGACACGTATCAACAAATTCAAATGTTAATAAATATCAGTTCCGATCTGATTGCATGGCTATAGAAATACACAACTACATCGCTGGCTTAATGATGAAAAACATCATATTTTTCTCTCAGAAACATTTATCTTTAAATATGATCTCCGCCCGTACCGGTAACGATTTCAGGTGTGAGGGCACATTAATCTCATAGATAGAATATTAAACAATGGAAATGTGGGATTCATTGGCAATTCATTCATTCATTGGCAATTCAGTCTCGAAAGACTATGATAAAAGTTTTTTGTGTGCCCCTGAAGTTGCAGCGCCTCCTATGACTATGAAGTCCTATGTTTGAGAAACATTCTCGACCACAGATTTAGCATTTGTAGGTTGTCCCTGTAGATGATGATGTTCCGGTGCTTTGTTGCTGTTGCTTTCTTATGGACCTCGTAGCTTCATGATGTTGTATCAGGGTGACTTCTGACATGTACAGTCCTCTATGGAGATTCTGCCGCCACCGAAGGCGGTCTTGAGCCAAATTTTCCCAGCTGGAAGGGACAATGCCAAAGCACCTGAGATCATTTTTGCAGACATCCTTGAATCGCAGAAGGGGGCGACCAATCTGTCTTTTACCAGATGTTAGCTCTCCATACAGGATGTCTTTCGGGATTCGTCCATCATCCATCCGACATACATGACCCAACCATCGGAGACGACGTTGTCTCAGTAGAGAGATTAGACTTCACTTAATAACTGTGTCAGTTTATCCAAGATAGATATAAACAGACTGTTGCATATAAACATCCCTCATATATATATATTAGATACAATATGATATTTTAATCAATTTTACTTACACGTGTTTCGGTCAGGAGTTTATCTATACTTTCTTTCCTTTATTTCTTTTTTCAACATACCGTCGGATTCACTTCCATTTTCATTTTACATATATTAGATACCACCAATTTTCCCTGAAAAATTTACCCCCCCACCTATATTTAATACAATGAAACTTGCATAACGGTTAATATTATCTTGATAATTTTTTGTACATTCGAAAGAAGAAACATTAAAAAAAAAACTCATGATGATTTAAAATAAATTTTTCAGCTTACGGAAATAATAAAAAATTATAAACAAAAAACAATGTTTATATTTAGCACCGTTAAATCAATCGAAATTTAACGTAGCCAATAAAAAGATATGACTAGATGCTTTTTTAAAAAAGATTCTATGAAAAATCAATTATATATATATATATATATATATATATATATATATATATATATATATATATATATGTGTGTGTGTGTGTGTGTGTGTGTGGTATTTGTAGAAAATGTGACTTACCGGTGAAAATGGTCACAATGGTTAGTTGATGCAAGTTTCACAATGATAAGACAGCTATATAACAAATGTAAAGTGTTCAATACGTGAGTAGAGCAAATTTATATAGTATAGGTACACAGTAATAACCTACTCGAGCTTCATCATTAGGATCTTCAGGGTTAAATCCACTGGATTGATCAAGATATTGATTAATTGCAGTCGATTGCACATGTTTTTGCGATCGCTTATTACTGTGTACCATTATATAATATATATATATATATATATATATATATATATATATATATATTTATGTGTGTGTGTCTGTATATGTGTATGTTTGTATGTGTGTGTGTGTTGGTATGTGTGTGTGTTAAACTGTGGTTCCCGCACAAGTAGGATGCGACATAATTTTTAATCGGAGTTTTCCTTCTCTTTAACCGGTTGCTATAGCAACGTTAAAGAAGCTATTCTACCAACTATTTACCTATAGGTATAGCAAAAATACTTGGATTAATACCTACAAAGTAACACAAAAGCAATATATATATATATATATATATATATATATATATATATATAAACAAATTGACTTCCTCATTGAAATTGGTGAATTTTTAGCGATTTCCCTCACAACTGCATGATGCACAGCCTAGTTCGACTGTATTCAATCATACTCTAACACACAGAATAGCATTTTACATGAGACATTAAACAGAACTTTTATTTGTTTCTACATATGCTGTACAAATCTGAGATCATTTGAATCCGAGTTCGTAAAGTTATTAAAATTAAGAACATATATATATATATATATATATATATATATATATATATATATATATATATATATATATATAATCTTTTTAAATTAAATTAATTCAAGAATTAGAATAATGTCTCAGGTAAATAAATGGTATTCACATGAAAAAAGGCGTTTCGTGTGTTAGAGTATGCTTGAATACGGTCGAACAAGAAAGTGCAGCGTCTATTTGTTCTGTTTAATGTCTCATGTAAACACACATTCTTATGAAGAGATGTGTCTAAAACTTATTAAAACTTGTATGAAAGAAAACATCAAGAACCGTCTAAGTTTGCATACTCAAATGTTGAGTATATATAAGGTAGTTTTATAGGCACCTCATGTAGTTTAATGGTTAGCAAGCTATGTTTGCAGACCATTGTTAGTGAGTTCGATTCTCGCTGGGTGCCCCATAATCTGACCTTGTGCCACATCTAAGCTAAGTTTAGTAAATAACTATAAGGTAGTTTTATTATTCTATGTATTGACGATTTTGGGTAATATTATGTAAGCAGTAATGTAGTTTCGGTTACAGAAAAATAGATACCGAATCGTCATTATCAATAGATGTTTGTGATCAAAATAATGGAAATTTAAATCTAAACTGCTAGCATTGAGTAACAACGCTAAACGAGGTATCAGTTTAAGGATAGCCCATATTTTTGTAGATACTGATACATAACATATCTGGATACATTAACAGCTAAAGTAATAATAGATAACTAAATAAATCTTAAGAAATAATTACATGAACGTAAACACACATTCTTACGAAGAGATGTGTCTAAAACATATTAAAACTTGTATTAAAGAAAACATCAAGAACCGTCTAAGTTTGCATACGCAAATTTTGATTATATATAAGGTAGTTTTATTATTCTATGTATTGACGATTTTGGGTAATGTTACGTAAGCAGTAATGTAGTTTCGGTTACAGAAAAATAGATACCGAATCTTCATTATCAATAGATATTTGTGATCAAAATAATGGCAATTTGAATCTAAACTGCTGGCATTGAGTAACAACGCGCAAACGGGGTATCAGTTTAAGGTTAGCCCATATTTTTGGAGATACTGATACACAACATATCCGGATACATTAACAGCTAAAGTAATAATAGATAAATAAATAAATCTTAAGAAATAATTAAATGAACGTAAAAATTCATTCGGTTACAGAAAAATAGATACGGAATCTTCGTTATCAATAGATGTTAGTGATCAAAATAATGGAAATTTGAATCTAAACTGCTGGCATTGAGTAACAACGCGCAAACGGGTATCAGTTTAAGGTTAGCCCATATTTTTGTAGATACTGATACATAACATATCTGGATACATTAACAGCTAAAGTAATAATAGATAAATAAATAAATCTTAAGAAATAATTACATGAACGTAAACACACATTCTTACGAAGAGATGTATCTAAAAAATTCCTACTGCATCTAAAATATAAAGCAACAGCTACAAAAATACCAATAGCGAGAAAGCAACAATAATAATAACAACTGTAAATAAATAAAAAATTCAAAAAAATCGTTGAATACAAACAAACAATAACCCAAATGCGGCCCATTGAATTCCTTGAATAGCAATTCTATGTAATTGCCATATTGCAGAAGAGAGTGCCCAGTCTTCATCTCTCCTTTCCTCTCTTCTACCTTCCCGCCTCTCTTCCAATCCCCCACACGTTTTTCTTCCTTTCCCCCCCTTAGCTTTTCTGGCATTTCTCTAGGGGCACATCTTATTCTAAGGACGCCAGACATGGACCTGAGTCTGCTTTCTATTTTCGGGACCTTCGTACGATCGATAGCCGCACATTCAAAGAGGATGTTCGTAATCAATAGGAAATGCCCGGCAAACACAAAAGCCAATGTGACTTGGAAATATAAACGAAAACATACACACACCAAAAAAAAAAAAAAAAAATAAAATGCGTGCATTAACATACAAGCACATGTTTCTAAGCACGCGTATATGCACTTTGAAAAGCGCATATAAAACACAATATATAACATATATACACTTATTCTTACAATGTCTGCATGTACACTATTGTTAAAAAAAATAAATTCAACGACATCTACATAGACAACATATTCATAGAAAAATATGCACTGGAATTCGTGCGATGTGCTATCAAACATATTTCCATACAAGCATGTATATTAGTGAAAATATATTACTCTGTGTAAATTCTTTAGTCGTCGGGTGGCCTAAAGTCGGTATCAGCCAATCAGCGAGGGAATCTATCCCCTTGCGCTAGACAAAGGAGATTTTTTTAGCGTCTGAGGTGGAGCGCCACACCTACCATTAGCTCCTTACTTTACTGGACAGATCCCTGTGCTACTCATACGTTGAGTTGGCGGGGGTCGGTATCAAACCCGGAACCTTATGGATTATAGCCGACTGAGCTACAAAAATAGGTTTTCTCAAAATCGTTGAGGATACGAGGATTTCACCAGAATCACTTATGTTTGTAAAAACATAGAAAAAACAAAACAAAACAAAACAATTCTTAAAAACATTCGCTAATTTACATATGGAAAAATGGCGTTACTATTTAACAATGATAATATCAGATTGGAAATAGCCTGTATAGCGATTGTCTGCTCCTGTTTGGTCCATAAGAGTTATCTTCCCTTTCTGCCGGTTTCTGTCGCTAGGGGGCCATGGTATTTAGTCAGAAAACCGTTAATTTTGAGTTCTCTTTTCTCCGGGACAGTCAAACACGACACATGGGTTAGACGCTTGTCTCTACCTGTATGTGGGTATTTGCCTCCAGCCTGCTATAAGTAAGTGACATTTCTCCAAGGAAGTCTTTATCACTTCTGTAGGACAAAGTCCTACTTTCTTTATACACGTGTGTATACTTGTTAACTATGTATTCTTGTCTTGTATGTGTTTCTCCGTCGCTTACGGAATAAATATTGTTATTATTCTACAATTTTTTCGGAATGATTTATGCACACTCATGTACCCAAGCTGGAAGGTTACTTTAAGCCTTCCAAATTTATTATAATACCTTTTAAATCTTACACCTGTATCAGTCATGCCCTGGACCGATAACATATAGTTAAATAGTGTGACCTCAGGGCACCGTCTCCCCAGTCAATACCTGTCCATTGCATAAGCTTCAGTTTGTGAGTGGCTCCCCAAGTTCAAATGACCTTGTGCCAATCCAACTGGTGGGAGGTCAAGAAGATATCTCTAGCCTGTACGAGTTTACTTAATCACTCGACGCAATCAACTGAACTTTCTCTCCCGTGAACGTAAGTTTATTAGCTTTTCCGACAACAGTTCAAGTTGAAAAAAATAACACTTTTTTTAATACATATTCATTATTTAATATACTAAGCAGAAAGAAACATTCCCAGAGATGTTACGTCGAACGAACGAACCACAATTTTAATGTGTCCCTGTTATGTAAGAACTTCTTCCAATAATCTACCGGATGTGGCGAACATTCGTGTAGGAGCTATTGATCATGGTTTAAAGTAAAAATACCCTACCATGAGACACAATGAGAGTTTTTTTGTGGTTGGCTGTGGACTGTCATATGTGAATCATAAAAATATTTATGTAGTAAGTCTTTCCTCTTTTCGCTTTCGTTAGACCCTGGATATTTTTTGCTGATGTGGTGCGCCACAACAACAAACAACTCTCAGAGTATTTACCACATATATCATATCAAACAAGCTGTGCTACTCATGCGTTGAGTTGGTGAGGGCCGGTTTAACTCAGTCAATAGAGCAACAGTCTAGGAATCGCAAGGTTCCAGGTTCCATACCGGTCATTGCCAACCCAGCGCCTGAGTAGCACAGCTTGGGTAATCTGAGCTAAGCGGTAAAGCTTCAAGAAGCTGATGATAGGTGTAGCGCTTTACGTCAGCAAACATCTCCTTGGTCTAGCGCAAGCGAAAATAGGAAAATCCATCGCCCTTCGGCTGATACCGACGATAAGCTACGCCGCAGACTTTACTTACTTTTATGTAATAAATTGGGTTTTAGACGCCAAGGGAAATAAACATATATTTTTGGTCCTAATCAAGACCAGGCCTTTCCTATTGGGGATGAGCAACGACGTGTCAAAAAGGGGATGGCCTCCCTCGGTATTTGGATAATAGCGACAACAGGCCTCTTCACCGAATACACTTTTTTACCTTCAAGTAAATGTTCTTAATCTTATTATAATGGAGATTGTGTGTTTTTCTGCCTGTAACCGAAATTATATCACTACTCAAGTCACAATTCACATTGTTATTTACATAACATTCTCCATGATTTTATTTATATTTAAACCTCAATTATTAATAATATCTACAGATTAATAACATGCAATTGTATTTATATATACAACAAAATAGCGGTTTGCAGTGTGAACGAAAAGGTTAATTTGCATATTGATATTAAAAATTTGATTTTAATAAATATGTGCTTGGTATTATTGATTTCTAATTGTTTGGTTTTATCTTAATGAATATGAGAAAAAATCTCTCCAATAAATCTTCAAAGAAATCCACTAACAATATTAACAGTAATTCTATTCTTTACTTCCTAATTTAACTAAATAGTTAAATTATGAAAATTTAGCAATGAAAGACGGGAGAGAAGAAAAAGCAAGTTTTAGTTGTCCCCCCTCTGTTTCAAATCTTTTTATCGGCATCTTATTTAGTTTCATTAGCCTTTCTAAGTTAACATAATATTTTATTACGTTAAAACTTAAATACTTGTACCCGGAGGGTGTATATATTTGCTAGTTATAATAATGTCCATACACTTATGATTTCAGTTAATCATTTCTATTCAATTATCATGATAGTTTTTTTCACACAACTATATGGTTTCAAGTATTTCAACTAATTATATGGCTTCTACTATTTTACTCAATTATATGGTTTCAAGTAATTAATAATAATTCTATGTAAACAGATACAACTTCAAGTAACCATCCTTCGTACAAATTTACACAAAGTCACCGTCATGTTGGTAGGGGCAGAAGAATACATCGACAACCCCAAAGGTTGATGTTATTAAACAAAGAAAGAGAACCTAGACCATTGTAAGTGAGTTCGATTCTCACAGGGTACCAAATAATTCTGGCATTGTGTCAAGCTAAGCTAAATTTATAAAATGATTACGATTATATTCTAACGTTCTTTTGCAAGGGTGGATTTTGCACAAAATATCCCATGAAGATTGATATGCCATTAAAGAAAAAAAACAAACATAAAGAATAGACGCACCTTTTTTTACACCCCTTAGATGTGTTGCAATCACACCCACCAAAAGCGTCGCAAATTATATGATTCTTTTTTTTTCGGTGGATTTGTTTGTTTTGTTTGTTTGTTTTGTTTTACGGCATATCAACCTCAGTGGGTCATTTAATGCCGATAAAGTTTTGAAATAAATCAATTCTTAATGGATAATACAATTTTTTTATAAACTCATGTTTTTCTATTTAACCCATAGATTGGGACCCTAACAGGTACTACCACTCCGGGTCAGATTGGACCAGGGAGCAATGGTGATGAAGGGGTGCTCCACATTCCTCAAACCTCCAAAACTGGAACCTCACCATCAGATAGAGTTTAACGTCATTCCAAGACATGTAGACCCGCAGCCACCGCCTTCTAGCACCCATATGATAAAAAAAGGGGTTGGGGCAATAGGGTTGGGAAAATCATATAGGTGCTAGGCTTGACGTGACCAGCCGATTGATCGGAGGGGACCTCTCCGACCACCCGTCTAGCCCAAGATAAGGCCAAAGTGGTTTTTCGGTGGAGGGTGTGAGTCAATCGTCTTTGCATAATTCAGGAGACATATGTCTAGGAATCGAAATAAGTAAGTGAAAAACTGCATATGAAAAAAGAAATTTCGACCCTTTCAAGAAAAGGGGAAAACTGAATAATCGTGACTAAAGTACGAAGAAGAGAATTACAAACTGTTGCTCGTCGTATACGATTTTTTCTTTTATCAGTTAGAATTTGGAGGCGCGTTGTGTACTGGTTACCGACGTAACAAATGAACACGACGAGACGAGTTCAAATCATGGAGGAGGCTGTTTACATTTCACATACCCTTCGGAAAGGTATGAGTCCAGATTTTTTCTTTCCAACTATGAATAAAGCAGGACATAATGGGCTCTTTAAACTTGGTTAGGCAACCAATACCGGAGAAGAATAACTTCCTTTAAGGAAATGACCCTGTGTCACATCCTGCTCGTGAGGCGCGTGGTGTACTGGTTACGGACGTAACAAATGAACACGACGAGACGAGTTCAAATCATGGACGAGGCAGTTTACATTTCACATACCCTTAGGAAAGATATGAGTCCAGATTTTCTCTTTGCAACTATGAATAAATAGCAGGGCATAATGGGCTCTTTAAACTTGGTTAGGCAACTAATAACAGAGAAGAAAAATTAATTGAAGAAACAGATCCTGTGTCACATCCTGCTCGTGAGGTTGGTAAATAAGTATATCAATGGAAATGATTGGCTCTGTGAAATCAACGAAGTCGGGTAAAACTTCCAATTAACTCTGTCATGCCCTTCCTTAAAGGCTAGGCTTATAATGGAGATGCTGGTAGTGTTATAATCGTAGGCAATGAACACGGCGACCTGAGTTCAAATCACGGACGAAGCTGTTTGAATTTTGAATACCGCTTATACACTTTGGAAAGGTATACATCCAACTATTCCCTCGATAGCTATGGATAAAGAGTAGAGTGTACTGTAATCTTTAATCTTGGTATAGAGACCAACTCAGCGTATGAGTAGCACAGAAATACACCCACCATATATATATATATATATATATATATATATATATGTGTGTGTGTGTGTGTGTGTGTGTGTGTGTGTGTGAAAATGGAAAAGGAATTGAATCCGACAATATGAGGAAAAATGAGTAAAGAAAATAAATGTAGATGGATAAAATGAATTTAATCGATATCACATTAATCGATATCACTTACACATGTGTTTCGGTCAGTTTATGCGTGTGAAAATATTTCGCACACATAGAAGAATCGACCTTCATCAGAGTGAACATTTATTTTGAATGAAAAAATTCGTTGGGAAAAAATACAGAGATTTTTGGAAATATTCGAAAATCGAATTTTTTAAATTTTTTTGATGAAGGTCGATTCTTCTATGTGTGCGAAAATTTTTCACACACATAAACTGACCGAAACACATGTGTAAGTGATATCGATTAATGTGATATCGATTAAATTCATTTTATCCATCTACATTTTCTTTACTCATATTATATATATATATATATATATATATATATATATATATATATATATATATCAGTTCTGCTTTTTTCTTCAGTGTTCTTAATCTTATCAATTGTCCCACATATGACATCAAACTGCATTCAAACGAGGATGATCGCATTTCATTTATAAGTTCAAATCCTGGATAGGCTGTTTGTATTTCACATAGCGCTAATACCATTGGGAAATGTATGTATCTAACTATTCTGTCTCCAGCTATGGCTAATTAGGAGAGCAAAATGGACTCGATAATCTTAGTATGACAACCGGTCTAGAAGATGGAAAACTCTGCATTCAAACCTTTTAAACTCCACTTAAAAAAACTACCTTAAATCCTACTAAAAGGACATAAATTCCACAATCGTATGTCACCCCGCCGAAAGAAGAAAATACTAAAAATCAAGGAATTAAACGAATTTAATGAAATTCTCAGGGTTGATATATTAATGAATAACCAATATAATGCACTAGTTGTTTCTTTTGAAAACTCTTACATTTTTTCAGGTCAGTTAACTTTGAAGCACGTATCTTTGAGGCGTAACACAGATTCACAAACATACGTGGTTCAAAGTTAATTCACCTGAAAAAGATGTAAAAGTTTTAAAATAAAATAACTGGTGCATTTTATCTTTTATTCATCAATGTATCAACACTGAAAATTTCATTAAATTCGTTTAACTCCTTGATTTTTAGTTTTTTTTTCTTTCGACGGGGTTACATACAATAATCGAATTTATGTCCTTTTAGTAGGATTTAACCGAATAAATGTATTCAATTTATTATTTAAGAGATAATTGCTTACAAATCATTATTATCAAAAACTTACTTGAAACATTATAATCGCTTGAAAAAAAAAACTGACTTAGGTATTAAATAACCCAACAAGATTTGACGTGTCGTAAACAAACACCCACCAACTCAAACAACTAGCCAACTTACGTTTTTCGGGACATTAAGACACACCATTGTGGAACAAGTCGGAAAGGAAGATGAGGAAGATGAGGAAGATGAGGAAGACGTCATCGTCACACTGACAGCCAGTTATGTACATAGATATATATCCTTGTCGGGTAATTTGGACCAACCGTTTATTGGATCCAATTACGAATATAATCAGGATTCGCGTAATCTACATATTCATACGTTTGTTGGTAACTGCCAACATGTCGTACGTAGTGTGTGTGTCACATCCTCTTACGCTGTCAGAATAAGAATGGCTTATTCCATAAAAAAAAAGTACTGGCTTAACTTGAAGGGTGAGAAAGAAAGGACATGAAGAATATAAAAGAAAGACAGAAAGAAAGGAAAAAAGGAAAGAAAGAAAAACAAGATTGAAATAAAGGAAGTAAGAAAAGAAACCAAGCTACAAAGCCCTAGCACCTATATGATTGCCCCAACCCTATTGCCCTTATGGCAAGCCCCAACCCCTTTTTATCATATGGGTGCTAGAAAGCGGTGTCTGAGAGTCTACATGTCCTGGGAATGACGTTAAACTCTATCTGATGGTGAGGTTCCAGTTTTGGAGGTTTGGGGAATGTGGAGCACCCCTTCATCACCATTGCTCCCTGGTCCACTCTGACCCGGAGTGGTAGTACCTGTTAGGGTCCCATCTATGGGTTAAATAGAAAAATGTATTTATAAAAAGATTGTATTATCCATTAAGAATTTCAAAACTTTATCGGCATTAAATGGCCCACTGAGGTTGATATGCCGTAAAACAAAACAAACCAAACAAACCAAACCAAGCTACAGCATGTGAGAGAGTAGCCCTATCGCCTGGGGCTGTAGAAGACGCCGACTGCACATCTGCAGAGGGTGGCGACTCGTGATGTTTAAGGGTTTAATCATGGTGGTTGTGCAGTCCATGACATGCAACACGTTGACCCTTACTTAGGCTAGAGGGGCATTCAGAGAGGCCCCTCCGATCAATTGGCTGGTCACGTCAAACCCTATCATCTATATTTACCAACCCCTCAGCACGAGCAGGATGTGACACAAGGTCAATTTCTTAAGCGGAGTTTAACAGGTTTGAATTCAGAGTTTTCCTTCTCCTAGACTGGTTACCTAGCTATGGTTAAAGAGCCCAGTCTACCCTGCTATTTACCCATAGCTGGAGGGAGAATTGGATTCATACCTTTCCCAAGGGTATCAGCGCCATGTGAAAAGCCAACAGCTTCGTCCAGGAATTGAACTCGGATAGACTATCGTTAGCGAAATGAGAACAGGATACCCCCGTAGACTGAATAAAGGGTTAGGTTCAAAGTTCCGTGATGGCTCCCGATTACGACAAGAAGGTTCCCGAGTCCGAGAAAGTTCCTGAGTCCGACAAGAATTATCTGAATTAGTTTGGAGGGCACATCGGCCGAAACATTGTACACATAATGATGATGAGGACAACAGTCCGAATAATCCAAATAATACTAATTATCAAGCCTCATCTAAAAAATTCCGAGAAAAAAGTCTAATTGCATTGAATAAAACAGAATAAGTTGGAACGAAATGAAAAAAAAAGCGAAAGAAAACTAAAAGAGCAAAACCAACAAAGAAGTAAAAAACTGAAAAGAGGTCAATGTAAAAAAAATTGAATTGAAATATGAAGCAAGGAAAATAAAAAAAAATCAGCAAGATACAATAAGCTCAAATATTTTGTTCTAACGTAAAGTAAAATTAGAAAAAAAGTCGAAATTATTTCTATAGATAAGGCGTTCCCAAACGTATATAATTTAATTTGATCATAACTTTGTATTACTTTTTTTATGTGGATATTATCCACAGAAATAAACTCTATTTGATGGATATTGATAATGACCTGATATAAGGAAAGTAGTCAGTACCATTTATAGTTATAAACAACCAAAGTTTTATTATTTTGTTCATTTTATTTTTTAAATGAAACCTTGGCAGTCACTATGATTAATATGAATATTGATTGGTACAACTATAAATTCTGTCAACTACCAATGAAACTATAAAGGAAACAACGATTACTAACAGGACACCTAAACGTGAATTTATATAAGTTTTAATGTAATGAAATATGCTACATTAGAAAGACTAATGAAACTAAATAAGAATGCAGATAAAATGATTTGAAACAGTGGGGAATATAATCGAAAAATAGAACAACTGTAAAACTAATTAATATTATCTGCGTTATTCGGACTATTGTCCTCATCTTTATTGTTTCGGCCGATATACCCTCCGGCCTTCTTCAGGTATTTCTTGTCGGATTGGGAACCTTCTTTTCGGATTCGGGAACCTTCTTGTCGTAATCGGGAGCCATCACGGAACTTTGAACTTAACCCTTTATTCAGTCCACGGAGGTATCCTGTTCTCATTCCAATAACCATAGCTGGGGTAGGAGTTGAGTTAATTATTTTTCTATGTTACTGCCGCTACTCAGGATTGAACCCGGAATCCAGAGATAAGTGTCACTTAGAACTGTCTTAACCTAACTACTTTATCAACTAGGCCATGTGTCCAATTGTGGAAAATTCAGTATGAATTTTGGGAACTTATAAACCTAATGTCTTGTTTTTTGGCTAGAATATTTACCTATTCATTTTTATGTATGATTTTTTTACCTATACTCATATTGTGTTTTTTTCCAAACATTCAGAGAAATAGTAAAACTAATTATTCCACCATTTTCTATCACTCCCGTCTTCCATTGCTAAATTTCCCTAATTTACCTATTTAGTTAAAATAATTCACGCAAATGACTACTACTCTCTGGCTCACCGACCAGACAATTCCCTTACCGTGTACATTAGTCTATAATTATGTAACATAATTCATGTTTGTTGATTTGTATATTAAATGTACTAGCAAAAATATGCACCCACCAGGTGCAAGTATTTAAGTTTTAATGTAATGAAATATGTTACATTAGAAAGATTAATGAAACTAAATAAGAATGCAGATAAAATGATTTGAAACAGTGGGGGGGGGTATAATCGAAAAATAGAACAACTTTGAAACTAATTCTTCCATCATTTTCTATCACTCCCCTCTTTCATTGCTAAATTTTCCTAATTCACCGATTTAGTTAAATTAAGAAGTAAAAAATAAAAGTACAGTTATTTCTACTTGTTAATGGATTTCTTTTAACATTTATCTCTGAGATTTTTGCACATATTTATTAAAATAAACCAAACAATTATAAATCAATAATACCAAGCATATATTTAATACAATCATTTTTTATGATCAATATGCGAATTAGCTTTCCCGTTAATTTTAAACCGCTACTTTGTCGTATATATAAATACAATTGCATTTAATTAGTATGAAGATAAGGCCAACAGTATCAATGATTTAAAACAATTTTATTAATAATTGACTTAAATAACTAAGGGAATTGTGGCTGATATAGTTTCGGTACAAACAAACAGAACCACTATCTTATTATGATAAGACTCTATAATTTTTACAGATATAAAAAATTAAAAATCAAACATGATATTAATATTATCTGCGTTATTCGGACTATCGTCCTCATTTTCATTGCTACCTATCCAACGTTTCGGCCGATGTGCCCTCCGGCCTTTATCAGATATTTCTTGTCGGACTCAGGAACCTTCTCGGCCGAAACGTTGTACAGATAACAATGAAGATGAAGACAGTATTCCGAATAACGCAGATAATACTAATCACCAAGCTCATCTCAAACATTCAGGAAATAACATGATATTATATCGTATTCATCATCTATATATTAATACTGGGTTCATTAATCTTCCGTCCGTTATCATCTTGCAACAACACTCTCTGGTTAAAAATGAGACCGTCCTGATCGCCCAAGATGAAATGCAATATGCGATATGCGCATTGTAATTGCCTTCAAGCAAAAATATAAATATTAATATATGATATATATATATATATTATCATAAAGGTACACGGTAACCTACTCGAGTTTCACTATAAAGATCTTCAGGGTTAAATCCACTGGATTAATCAAGATATTGATTAATTGCAGTCGATTTCACGTGTGTATGTTTTTTGCGATAAACGGTTGATTATAAAAAAACGCTATTTTGTTGTATCTATGAATACAATTGCATGTTATTAACATGCAGATATGGTCAACAGTATTAATAAAGTTAAACAATTTTATTAAAAATTGAGGTTTAAATGAAAATAATCATGGAGAATGTGACGTAAATAACTAAGGGAATTTTGACTCGGGTTGTGATATAGTTTCAGTTACAGACTGAAAAAACACAACTCTCCATTATAATATGATTTCTATCTAGTTATTTATTTATCTTCTTTTTTTTTTAAATTTTTTTTTTTTTTTTTTTTTTTTTTTGAATTTTTTTTTTTTGGAATTTTTTTTTTAGCTTCTGATAAGTTATTTGAGTAGTTAATAATAAGATATGGCCGAAACATCAGCTCTAAATAGTCCAGACCGCAAAGTCTGCTACGAATCTTCCAGGCCGAAAATGTCCGCACTAAAAATACTCTCAACGCACCTTAACCTAGTTACGAATCATCTACCATTTTATTTGTCTGGTTCTCATGAGGAAATAACTAGGACTGTTCATTTTCTATTGGATCTTATCCAATCAAAAGCGACTTTGAAAAAATAACCCAGAATAGATATTTAAATTTCTGACCTGCAATCCTATTCTCAATGTTTTCTTTCAGTGTTTATTCAATAATTGTTCAGGGGAATCTTGTCGCATTTCCCTTTAGTTGAGAAACCAAATGCGTGATTCATTTACTAAGAAGGATTCGTGCTTTTACATCTGCAGCTTTGAAATGACCGCCAGGTCATTGTTGGAGTAAAAAAAAAAAAGAATTTAAAAATAGATAGGAGTTTGAAATTTGTTGGTGTTTTTTCGTGTCATCTATTGATGAGATCCCGTCTGAAATACCGGCGAGAAATTACGATAGACTGATTTGAAAAATTCGTAAACAAGGAAATAAATTCAGTCCCGTTTGAATTGAAAAACAAACAAACAAACAAAAAAAAAATATAAATAAACAGTCAAATAAAAAAAAAACAACAACAACAAAAAAAAAACAAGTTAAAAGTTGAGAACATTCAAGTAAAATTATAAATACAAACAAAATGCGGAAAAAAAAATAAAGAATTCAAATTATCAACAACAAATTCCCCGGAATTTATTTTTTTTAAAGAAATGTAAATTTCTTTCCCTCTCAATAAAATTTCTTTTGAGTTAGATATTCCTGACACATTTCATTTACATCTCTTGTAATCCAATTCCATTTCTTTCCGGGATTTTTTGTCTTTTTTCTTCTTCATCTTATTTTTACCGGAAAACGGAATACTTTTTTCTTTATTTTAAACTTTATTGTTTTGCTTTCACACTCCTTTCTCTGTCAATTTTTACTTCAAGGATCTTTTATTTTTTACTTATTTAATTATTCCTCTATTTTATTCAAGTAATTTTATCCACATTCTACTTATTATCATTCATATTAACCCTTTCTGGGTTTTTTAAATCTTAAGCAATGGAGATTTAACGTTGGCTTTTCCTGTTACATATAACTATAACAACAAAGAACAATGCTATAAAATTTCAGCTTTTTTAATTTCTCTCTCTCTCTCTCTCTCTCTCTCTCTCTCTCTTCCTTTCTTTCTCTCTTTCATTCTATCTCTCTTCTCTCTCTCTCTCTCTTTCTCTTTCTCTCTCTCTCTCTTTCCCGCTATCTCTCTTTCTTTCTCTCTCTTCCTTTCTTTCACTCTTTCTTTCTCTCTCTCTCTCCCGCTATCTCTCTTTCTCTCACTCTCTCTTCCTTTCTTTCACTCTTTCTTTCTCTCTCTCTCCCGCTATCTCTCCTTCCCCCCCCCTCTCTCTCTCTCTCTCTCTTCACTGTCTCCAGAAGCCTGCAATTTTAATAGTCGGGAAATGGGTTGTAGCCGGAGTTTATAATTGGGAATGTTTTGTCCTCGCCAAAACATTTCTGCATAGACAACAACAAACTGTATATATCACTACGTCAGTCACGTTCACACTCCCGGACGACTCGTAGTGATCTTAATCATTTTGAATAAAGCTAATTTATTTGCTTGGGTTTCACACAGTGATTAATGACAAAACAATGCCAGTCATCATCTCTTGAGATTGGACAGATAGTTTAAAATTAGAACGAAAGATTCGTGATTATTTTTCTCTTTCAATATTCTTTCTGGCTTTTTACGCATTTACATTGCCGGTTAAACATTTGCATCCAATTATTTTATTGTAGTTAGGTACGATAAAAGAAGAAAAAAATCGATTGGTTGGTTGATTAGTTGTATTTTACGGCATGTCAACCATTGTTGGGTTATTTTATGCCGAGGACATTTTGTTTTATTCATTCTTGATAGGTATTTAAAATTCATTTTTAGACACATTTTTTACTATTTCTCTGAATGTTTGAGATGAGGCTTGAAAGAAATACCTGAAGAAGGCCGGAGGGTATATCGGCCGAAACGTTGTACAAATAACAATGAAGATGGGGACAATAGTCCGAATAATGCAGATAATACACATTTTTTAAACTCGTTATTTCTATCTAACTCATGGATTGGACTCTAACAGGTACTGCCACTCAGGGTCAAAGTGGGTCTGGCAGTAATGGTAATGAAGCGGTACTCTACAAACTCCAGAATTGGAACTTCACAATTACATGCAATTTAACGTCATACCTAAGCCACTAAGACCCTAAGCCACACCTTCTAATACATATACGATAAAAATGGTTGTTTTTTTTTCATAAGGGCACTAGGGTTGGGACGATCCTATATGACCAGCCGATTGATCGAAGAGGGCCTCTCTGATTGCCCATCCAACCTAAGTAGGGGAAAAAGTGGAGTTTCATGTCATGGACTGCTCAGCCATTAGGATTCCGTACTTAAGCATCACGGGTTACCCACTGACATTAGTTGGCTCCATAGGGTTCCTACCCCTCTACAGAGATGCATCCCCGTATTCTACAGCCCCAGCCGACAGTGTGGAAGAATTTTCCGATGCTGATTTTCAGTTAAACTATTCTGTAAAATGGCTAATACTTTTGCAGCCCTGTCATCTGGGGCTGTAGAATACGCCGATTGCACATCTGTACAGGAGTAAGACCCCGGCATGGGGCTACCAGTTGGTCGTGTGTGGTCACCAGTTAAGCTTAAGGACAACATTTTGGTGGTTGAGCAGTCGATGACATGCCACACTTAACATTAATCCTTCCTTGGGTTAGACGAGCTTTCGGAGATGCCCCTCTGAAAAATCGGCTGACCACGTCAAGCCCAAGTACCCTTATGATTGTCACGACCCTATTGCCTTGATGACAATTCCAAACCATTTTTATCATGTGCTAGAAGGCAGTGGCTGGAGGTCTTAGTGTCCTGTATATATATTTACCAACTCCTCCGCACGAGCAGGATGTGACACAAAGTCAATTTCTTAAGCGGAGTTTAACAGAATTCAGAATTTTTCTTCTCCTAGACTGATTACCTAGCTGATTTAAAGAGCATAATCCGCCCTATTTTACCCATAGCTTGAGGAAGAATAGTTGGATTAATACCTTCCTGAAGGGAATTAGTGCTATGTGTAATGCACACGGTTCCGTTCAGGATTTGAACTCGGATATCCGAGTCCAGTTCCTATTGTTGGGTCAGTAAAATGGTAATTCTTGAGTATAGAGTGAGTGGAAGAGAGGGTCCATGTGATTGGATATACCAATCACGTGATGACCCCAGAAGTCTTGACGTCTGCACTCTGGCGTCCGTAGTAACGGTCTATGAATTAAAAAAATAAAGAGTCTAAATCTATACTTCTGACCAGTCGTGTTATTTCTTATTATTAATAAGACGTATTTCTATAAATGCCAGGAGGCCACGACATTAAAACCTCTCCGAGAGAGACAGCCCTAAGATACCAGATATCTTCTCCATCGCGCCGGTAAGTCCCTTAAACTCAACTTATACACAGAAGGACTTAATATTGTTATTCATTGTTTCTTGTGCTGGTTAATAAATTGTTAGAATTAAACACAGTATTAATTCATTCATTTGTTGCTGTTAACTTAGAATTGAATAGACTTCTGGGATCATCACGTGATTGGTATGTCCAATCAGAGAAAGCCTCTCTTCCACTCACTCTATACACAAGTTATTATTTTACTGACCAAACAATATTACCTTTTAAATAGACGAATCCTTATTTCACGCGAGAAGAAAATTGTTAGAATCAAACGCAGTGTGACGTTACTTTCGTATTTTGCCTGGGGAGTTGTCTGCCCGTTTGGTTCGCTGGTTCCCGCTAGGGGCCTTTGATTATTTAAGCGGCTGGTTTGAGCGTCTCTTCCTCTTTTTTCCGGTTGCTCGACCCACGAGGCACCACTATGGTTTAGACTCTGGTCTACCCCCTCTTGTTGGGGCTCTGGCCCCCCTTACATTACTGTAAGTGATTCACACAGCATGGACTATTCCTAGTCTCATGTCTGTGGCTTTGATGTTTATCTTTTTACCATTCATGAATGCGTCCTTCTTACATGTAACTTTATATTACTTTTGTGTGTATGTTCATGTTCACCTCTATGTATTATGTACCCTGTTTATCCATGTGCTGTAACATATCAAATGTTTTGTCTGTCAATCTTTGTCGGAGTTTGTATCTTCAAGTATATATCACCCTTTAACCTTACAGCAGTATTAACATTCATTTGTTGCTGTTAGCCTTAGAATTGAATGCTAAACTAACACAGTACTACGAATCTAAGTATTACACCACGCACATTAGTTTCCTGACGTTAAACAGCAACTCGTTGTGAAGTTCCAATTCTGTAGCTCTCGGGAACTATTTATAGTTATTTTAATATTTCATGTCTCCACTTTCTTCTCAGGCGTGAAATTAATCGCAATTAACAAGTCCTTCGTTATTGACTAGTTTTTTTTTGTTGTCTTTCCCCTAAAACCGCTACTCTTCGTCTCGTCTCTCTGTATAAAGCGTCACTGTTGGTATCTCGTTCAGCTCTACCTTCCTGCTAACACAAGCGGTAACATCTAACAACATTGTGGAAACACTTTTATTGAATTCTGTCGATATCTTGTTGTTATCAGCAAAAGTCATAACAAGGGGAAATTGGTTTGTCCTCCTATCTCTGTCTCTATAACGAAATGTAAGGCGGTCGAATCGATTGAAGCCATCAGATGCAAATGAGGTGGCTATCATGTGTTGGACGTGTATTCGCCCAAGGCGCTTGTGTAGAGTCTATTGCAAAGAGCGGTCAGCTGACAACTAAACACTTTTCACTGGCACATAGAGAAACAATGTCTCACTAGATAAGGAAGAATATAGGTAAAATAGTTTAGATGGACAGATATTAACAGATTAATGACAGATGGATGGATATACTGATAGATAGATAGATAAATAGTAACAAATTAAAGATAAATAGATGGACTGATAGATAGATAGATATTAACAGATTAAATACAAATAGACGGAGAGATAGATAGATAGATAGATAGATAGATAGATAGATATTAACAGATTAAGGATAGATGGATGAACTGATATATAGATAGACATTAACAGATTAAATACAGATAGATGAATGATATTAATAGATAGATATATATAATATATATATATATATATATATAGATAGATAGATAGATAGATAGATTAAGGATAGATTGAGAGATAGACAGATAGATAATAAAATATTAAAGAATTGGGCCACTAACATGAGGCTATGAAAAATTATATCTCCTTCTGATTGGTTTGGTTTGTTGGTTTGTTTTACGGCAAATCAACCTCAGTGGGTCATTTAATGCCGACAAAGTTGTGAAATTAATTCATTCTTAATGCATAATACAATTTTGTTTATCAACTCATGTTTTTCTATTTAACCCATAGATGGGACCCTAACAGTCTGGATCAGAGTGGGCCAGGGAGCAATGGTGATGAAGGGGTGCTCCACATTCACCAAACCTCCAAAACTGGAACCTCACCATCAGATAGAGTTTAACGTCATTCCCAGGACACGTAGACCCTCAGTCACCGCCTTCTAGCACCCATATGATAAAAAGGGGTTGGGGCTTGCCATAAGGGCAATAGGGTTAGGGCAATCATATCTCCTTCTGAGTGCCTGCTTGAAAAGGTCTAATCGAATAATTGTAACCACATCTATCATCATCATCATCATCATCATCAATATTCTTGTTGTAGGACCCGAAACTCCTCTTGGAACCAAGTATTGACATCACTGACGACGCCCTTCAAAATGTAGTAAAGTGCGTATGTATTTAAAGATTAACTTTTAGTCAAGTATTTCCTTCAAATCTCAGTGTATACAAGTACCAAGCACGTCTCTGCGTGGCTGTTACGTATCCCTAGACCAATATATAAGAATTTATATGATCTATTCATAAAATACACAGAGCGAATATGGAAAGGAGGTGGCCTAGTAACAAGTCAGGTCTACCGGTAGAACTGATATAATGTTGCGAAACCCGAAATCTGTAAGGGTACTGTGTGACATCACTAATGACCTTCTTTAGAGCATTTCGGCGATGTTTTATAAGACTCGTCATCATAATCACGTTCAGCTGTCCACAGAGATACCCACGACTCTCTCTCTCTCTCTCTCTCTCTCTCTGTCTTATATATATATATATATATATATATATATATAATATATATATATATATATCCATCTCGCCAATCTTTTATCACCCGGGCCAGGTCCCAATACAGGATCTAGAAACCACACAGAGCTGTCAGTGTATAAGTATTCACTAGAGAACGTCAGTTATACGTTCGTCCTTCTCCAACAGTGTCCAGAATGTCTTTGTTATCTTACCGATAGTCTGTATAGGGCAGTGCGCGACTTACCTATATGTATAAAAGAAAGAAACAAAAAAGAAAGAAAGAAAGATGTTTATTTTCACACATTATATTTTTTTACAAAAACACAACAAATGATTAATATGTGGAGGATGATCATTAATTAGGAGTGAGCCTATTCTCGTAGTGATCACCTCTGCTATTTCATAGGTTTAGAGGTTTAGATAGGTTTAAAACATTTCAACAGATATACAGGGTGTTTGGGAGAAATTTGACAGATTCATAAGGAAAAAGAAAAAGTGCTTGGTAACTACAAAATTTAATGGAGTGTAAGGAAATTCAGCAGGCACGGAAAATACACTACTGTCAACAAGTTTTACTCAAAATAACTGCCATTAACGTCGATCACAGATTCAATCCTCCTCCGGAACAAACATGTTTGTTGAAAAATAAAAGATGGCAGTTGAAAGAACACGGGTAGATTAAACGGATAATAATTTGTATGGGTTCACTCAATGAATACTTTGTGAAAAGAATTTCAAATATCCTATGTAGGAGCACTGTGTGTCCCATTAGTATACAGTAATAACTGATGTGTGTGTGGTTCCGCTTCGTCCAATGGACGAAGACAGATCAAAAATGTTTTCACTCGCCGTAATGACAAAGTAGAGATACGGTCTGTGTACACTACTTTTCATATGAACAATGTCACAACACAATAATGTAAGAAACGAGGAAAATAAGATTACAAAAAAACACTGAATTGATTAAATGGCAGAAGGCGCAAGAGAAGATACGATTAGACGTGAAACTAGTCATGGCTTACATTCCAGGGAAATTGGAGGTGTGTGGTAGCACAGCACAACATTTTGTACTGTGCTAATGTTACATAATTATTAGATTCCTAATATTTATGTACAGTAGTGTAGAAAACAAAATGGCTGTTATAAGTTCAGCCGGTGGCCTTGAAGGATTGAATGACGAGGCTTGACCTCAGTCCTGATCCTCCTTCCGGTGGATACCGTGAGAATCAGTGGAGAAGACCCTCTTCCGGTTTAGATTAGAGAGAGTTTTAGTCAGATTGGCCAAGACAACGACGGTGGTAAGTCGTGTTATGCACGCTGCCGACTCAATCTGCGCAGGTAGTCTGGTGGGGATTTCAGAATAAAATATGATCTAAATTAAATCGAAGTCTTGTGTTATTATCTAAAACCAACCAATGACACAGGGCTTCTGATAAAGAGAAATCCCCAATCGAAGACCAGATACGAAGTCCACAAGTCGAAGTCCAGACGCTAGAAGAGACGCTAGAAGAATAGAAGTAAGAAAGTAAAAAAAGAGAGTATACAACACTAAATTTGATTTTACTTTTTTGTTTCTGTGTATCTTACATGTATCTTACATTACCGTAATATTTTCCATCAGAATTTTAATCCAATAAAATCGTTCTGATAAAAAAGAGGACATAATTTTTTTTACGACGACAAGGCGGATATCATGCATTAATTCACGAAATCTCTACAGCCAATTTACGACATGTTTTCTTTAAAAAAAAATATATCCCAATACTCAAGAAATTATTATCTAAATAATGCGCCATAGATAAAGAATAAACGGTATATATATATATATATATATATATATATATATATATATATATATATATATATATATATATACTCATTTACCGATCTTTTGATTTTGTTATTGTGTACAGAATGCTTAAAAAACATATCCATCTAAATTATAATAAACCTTCTTTTATTGATATTTATTAATACTAGCAAATATATGCACCCTCCGGGTGCAAGTATTTAAGTTTTAATGTAATAAAATATCGTATTGAATTAGAAAGTCTAATAAGAATGCAGATAAAAAGATTTGAAACAGAGTGGGGGGTATAATCGAAAAATAGAACAACTAAAACTTACTCTTCCATCACTCTCGTCTTTCATTGTTAAATTAGGAAATAAAGAATAAAATTACACTTATTTTTTCTTGTTAATGGATTTCATTTAAGATTCATTGGAGAGATTTTTGCTTATATTCATTAAAATAAAACCAAACAGTTAGAAATCAATAATACTAAGCACATATTTAATAAAATCACATTTTTAATATCAATATGCAAATTAGTCTTCCCGTTCACACTGCAAACCGCTATTTTTTGTATATATAAATACAATAGCATGTTATTAGTATGTAGATATGGACAACACTAATAAAAAGGTGAAGCAATTTTATTAATTATTGAGGTTTAAATATAAATAAAATCATGAAGAATGGGATGTAAATAACTATGTTAATTGTGACTCTCTTAGTAATATAGTTTCGGTTACAGACAGAAAAACACACCATCTCCATTATAATAAGATATTTGGCATTATTTCAATTAGATATTTTGCGCTATCCTCCATTATATATATATATATATATATATATATATAATTTAATATATGTTGGTAGATCCTTGCGGAGAGAAAAAACCCGGCAGAGAGTTTGATTGTAAAAATATGGAAGAAAAAATTTTGAAAAAAGAGAGACCAAGATATTCGTACCAACAAAAATAATCTATTGTGCAGTATTTGGCCAAAAAAAAACAATGTATGTGTATATAAGTATATATATATTCATATAACCGCTAGGAGAAGCTAATTGTAAAAGTGCTCGATACCTAAGTAGAGCTAAGTAATAAGGATAAACTACTAAGTCAGACGAACCTACTATTAGTTTCGCATAAAGCTCTTCAGGGCTAAAATCAGATTTAGCCCTGAAAAGCTCGAAACTAATAGTAGATAGTTTAATGTTGTCTAAATCGATTGAGATAAATGTTCAAAGTTCTCAATGCCTAATGACAAAGTCAATTTAAAATCTAAAATAGGCTCCATAAAATTATATATATGATAATAATAATGAAAAGATCAGTAAAAAGAAGTGTTGTTGATATATATATATATAATATATATATATATATATATATATAGAGAGAGAGAGAGAGACAGACAGACAGACAGACAGACAGACAGAGACAGAGAGCAGAGGAGAGAGAGAGAGAGAGAGAGAGAGAGAGAGAGAGAGAGAGAAAAGGGAGGTAACCAGTAAGTAATGCCCATGAGGGACAACTGCACAATCCCTAGAGCTCCTGAATCGGAATCTTACAACCATATTCAGTTCACTGTTATACACAACCCAATAAGATC
The DNA here is from genome assembly GCA_023376005.1 of Doryteuthis pealeii. Classification (NCBI taxonomy): domain Eukaryota; kingdom Metazoa; phylum Mollusca; class Cephalopoda; order Myopsida; family Loliginidae; genus Doryteuthis; species Doryteuthis pealeii. The sequence continues at coordinate 26,098,292 of CM042148.1, forward strand.
CTAGCCACATATAATAAAAATCGTTATTAAAGAAAAGACTTACGACCGGAGAGTTAAAAAAAAAAAACATACGACCGGAGAGTTAAAAAAAACAACAACATACGACCGGAGAATTAACAAAAAACATCCCTGCGGAAAGTAAAAAAGACATTAAAATCATTTTGTAAGATTTCTAAGAAAGAAACGTTTGACCTAATTTAGATTGAAATGGATCATGGAATTTTATTAAGCTGCTGGTGTGAATGTTAACATACAAATAAATTGAGTAGTTAAATGTGTGTCTCTCTCAATCACTCTCCCATCTCTTTCTTACTCACACTGATAAACTAACATATATAACGAGGAGGTAGTCAAAAGATATATAGAGAGGGGGAGAGTAATAGACAGAATATTAAGTCAAGGATGGGTCAGTTTTTGACTTAATTGCAGATTACAACTAATTTAAACCAATTAAAATGGATTATTTTTTTCAAACATAATTGAATCCTAAAACTAAGGAATAATTTAGTATAAGTTTCGTGTAATTGAACTAAACAGTAAATAAGTCCTTAGGTAACAAAAGTTGATTCGCACAGCTTTATTATTATAACTAGCAAATATATGCACCCTCCGGGTGCAAGTATTTAAGTTTTAATATAATAAAATATCATATTAAATTAGAAAGGCCAATGAAACTGAATAAGAATCCAGATAAAAATATTTGGAACAGAGGGAGTATGATTGAAAAATAGAAGAACTTTGAAACTAACTTTTCCATCATTTTTCATTACTCCCGTCTTTCCTGGTAAATTTTCCTAATTTAACTAATTAGTTAAAATAGGAAGTAAAGAATAAAATTACAGTTATTTTTTCTTGTTTATGGATTTCTTTTAAGATTTATCCCGAGATTTTTGCTCATATTCAATAAGATAAAACCAAACAATTAGAAATCAATAATATTAAGCATATATTTATTAAAATAAAATTTTTAAGATCAATATGCAAATTATCCTTCCCATTCACACTGTAACCCGCTATTTTGTTGTATATATAAATACAATTGCATGTTTTTAGTATGTAGATATGGTCAACAATATTAATGATGATAAACAATTTTATTAATGATTGAGGTTTAAATAAAAATAATATCATGGAGAATGTGATGCAAATAACAAAGGGGTTTTTGACTTGTATAGTAATATAGTTTCGGTTACAGACAGACAAACCCACAATCTCCATTATAATAAGATATATAGACATGTGTGTATGTGTCGGTGTGTGTGTGTATGTGTGTATGTGTGTGATGGTGCCTCTGTGTGTTTGTGTTTAATAAGCCCTGTTCTTGACTTTTAACCGCCTATTATGAAGAGATTAACTTTGACAGATCATTATGAGAAGGTTAAATTATTTGAGCGACAATCATCGGCTGGCTCAGTTGTAAAACTAGAATCTAATTTGAATTGTTTCGGGTTTTACAATACGCTTTAAATGTGCTAGTTTGGAAATTATAGTTCTGACAGATTTCGAATGGCCTGGCAAAAATCCAACGCCGTAAAGACCGCTCTAATTATTGCTTTGGCAATAGACGCTCTCCTCTGATACAATTTTCCCAATCTGTCGCCATCGTTTTCAGTTATCTTTTGAATTTTGCGCTATGAAATGCGTGCCGTGATCGGGTTGCAAGCAAGAAAGCCGCTAAGCAGACAAATGGGATTGGAGACGCGACGCGACTTTTAATAGGCAACCATTGTGTTTAGTGGACGATCACCAAATCTCCTTAAGCCAATTTTTCAGCGGCTTCTGGTTGGATTAGAATCGTCTTTTTGTTCTCTCGTAGAAAGATTTGCCTGCACAGGAGTAGATATAAGTTTTTCACACGTAAAAATGGCTGCGAGATGTATAACACAATGGCGTGTAATTGGCTGTATATTGTGAAATGAACCTGAAGACACAAATCTGTGTTGAAATTTTGAATACATTCTTCAGCGGTCTAATCAAGGGGAGACAATTGTTTAGAAGGATAATCAGGTTTCTGATTGAAGGTAGCACCAAATCATTAACAGAATATCCTTACAAACCAAGATTTAAAAAATGAAAGCCTAAAAGTATGTAATGTATTTTGTACGCAAGGGCGCGCACACGCAAACAGACAGACACACACACACACACACACACACACACATATATACATATATATATATATTATATATATATATATATATTAAGTAAAGTAATGTCGTCGGGATATCCTAAAGTCGGTATCAGCCAATCACCGAGGGACTCTATCCCCTTTTCACAAGCGATAGACAAACGAGAAAGTTTTAGCATCAGCCCCTTACTTTACCGCACAGAACCCCGTGCTACTCATATGCTGAGTTGGCGAGGGCCGGTATCGAACTAGGAACCTTGTAGTTTCTAGACGAACGCTCTACCGACTGAGCTAACCCGGCTCTATGTTGATATTGATGATATAGTGTCCTATATGAATAAGTAAAAAGTGTTCAATATCGTTAATAGAATATTTACATCTAAGTTATCTAAGTATAAGGGCCGGGCTAGCTCAGTCAGTAGAGCGTTTGGCTAGAAACCAAAAGGTTCTTAATTCGATACCAGCTCCGCCAACTCAGCGTATGAGTAGCACAGGGATCTGTGCGGTAAAGTAAGGAGCTGATGGTAGATATGGTGCTCCACCTCAGACGCAAAAATAATCTCGTTGGTCTAGCGCTAGTGAACAGGGGATAGACTCCCCCGACTTTAAGCCTTCCCAACGACTTTATATATATATATATATATATATATATATATAATATATATATATGTGTGTGTGTGTGTGTGTGTGTAAGATGAACAAAACGTGATAAGACAAACAGTTGTCTCAAGTTGAGAAAACATAAACAGCATAAAAGAAATATTCCCATTTGTCTGTTTATTTATTGATTTTAACGGTATATCAACCCGTATGGGGTTATATCATGCTTAATGATTAGGAAGTGATACTTATCGTGTATTTATATTTATACTTTTTAGTAATTGGTTTTAACAATGTGTTAGCATTATTGGGGATTATGTTATATGGTATTGATTTGTTTCATGTCTATATTCTATGGTGTAATTTTATTTCCCTAAAAAGAGAGAGAATATCCTCCATGTTGACATTTTCAAACAGGTCTTTCATATTGGTTGCTTTAAAATAACGGTTTCTGATGTGAGCAAAAAAACCTGCATTCCATGAAGAAGTGTTCAACTGTCAAAGGTGTTTGACATGTTCCACATTGTGGTTGTTGTTCTTGTTTGAGTATATAGGAGTGCGTTAGTCTTGTATGACCAATGCGTAATCGGGACACAATGACTTGTTCCTTTCTAGACTTCCTTAAAGTTGGTCTCCAGCCTCCCAATGTTGTCTTATCACTTTTTGTTCATTTTATAAATTATGGAAACAAAACAAGGAAGAATAACACTCTACCTTCAGGAAACAATTCCTACCGATACTCCGTCAAGCAACGAAACCACCACAAATCCAAAATATGAAGAAACAGAATTAATAGCAGTGAGACTCCACAGAAAAACTCACAAAATCGCAAGGTACGAGTCAAACCTTTATAAAGGAAAAACTTTCCCCAACTAAATTCAAAATAGAGCTGGACCCTTCAATCAGCAACCACGATGAGAATTTTTTAACGATCTGGTACGGAAAAAATATATATCGACTGTGAACTTATGTTTTTTTTAAAAAGAGATTATTTAAAAATCCAAAAACATGATATTGATCATCAATCTTAATTGGACTTTAGAAAATATATGAAGATATACTAATATTAACTCGTAAATTAAACCGATTGCACATTATTTACATGTTTAAACAAAAAGTTTATTTGAATTCTTTATATATATATATATATTATATATATATATATATATATATATATATTATAATTATTATTTTGTTATTATTATTATTATTTATTTATATTAGAAGGCAATTACAATGCGTATAAAAAATAAAATAATGGTCAGTGTCTAATCGAAGGAACTTCATCTTCAGAGACTGTTTTTGAAAACAGATTTCAAAAACAGTCTCTGAAGCTGAAGTTCCTTCGAAATTGATTAGATACTGAACATTATTTTATTAATTTTTATACGCATTGTAATTGCCTTCTCAATATAAATGAATAATAATATACTTAACAATGCTTCAAGCAAATTATCAAATACTAATATATATATATATATATATATATATATATATATATATATATAATAGATGGACTTGCTACTACTAATACACTCCTCTACCCGGATTATAATAGCATGTCAAACACTCAAAAATTATTTCAATTTCTATAATTCTTTATAATGCTCCCTTTCAAATAAACTCTCTAAAAAACAATTTCTTCAAAGAAGAAATCTTCTCCTGACCGATGAACTAAGGTCGAATTAGTGGAATAAAAAACATTCAGAAATATTCCCGTTTGTCTATCACTTTTTGTAATATTATATATAATAATATATATAATATATATATATTATATATATGAGGTATCCAAAAAGGTAGGAGTAAGGGGATTTCTATATGTGATTTCTAAGACACACTGTTATTATTATTGTATGATCCAGTATGTACAAGTACAGTGAATCTTTAAATCACTACAGAAGCTCAATGTATAATAATTTTTTAGATTATATACAGAGAAATATTTATATTTGAAAGGAAAGAATAACTTACACCGTTATGCCATAATAAATCTATTTCGGCCAAAATTGAGGCCTTTATAAATCTCAGTTGATATAACAATGCTCCCCAAATCAAGTCTCATCAGATGGATAATCATCAATAATTTGAATTGCATAACAGAAAAATGTTCTCAATGTAAAATCTTTTTCACCTTCAATGTGTGTGTGTGTATATATATATAATATATATATATATATATATTATATATATAGAGAGAGAGAGAGAGAGAGAGAGATTGATTAAGAGGATAGGCATATGAACAAGTTTATAAATAGGTCTATGGGTATATAAATACCTTTATACATATATGTGTATGAAAAAGTAAAAGAAAATGTAGATAATTTTCTTAACATATTTCACTAGTGGTCAAGCGTTCTTAAAATTATGTGAACTCACTACCTCGGTGACGAGCTCCACTTGCTATCCCACTTTAGACAAAACCCAAATATTTCACTTTAACTCTTTGCCTACCAAATTTTCCCGAAGGTTGTATTTTTACTAGTATGATGGAATATTTGAAAGTTTACTATCTATTCACCCCAGAACACTTTATATTCAATTAAACTGATTTTCCAGGGAAGAAAAGTGACGCATGCAAGATCCGTTGCCAGTGGATTACGGTAGGATCGCTGTGGCGAGAGAGTCGCTGTGACTTAAAGTAGGCAATCTACACTGGGTAGAGGATTCTCATTCCACGCAGAAGATCCCAGAATCGAGAATTTGCTCCTCGCTAGAACACATGTATACAGCACTCCAATCTGCACAGAAATAACCCTGTTGTCTTTGACGAGTACTCGTTTAAAAATAAACCACCCCGATAATAAATAATAAATGAAAATAAGTTTCATGTTCGTTTTAGAATTACTTTTTTTATGCCTTACAAAACCGAATGTTGAATATTTATACAAATTTGTTTTTGCAAAACATTCAAGTTAATATCTTCATAATGAATCATAGAAACTTTGTAATGCCATATCATCGGCATATCGCCCACGTTTCAATAAAAGGCTGTCAAAAAATATTTTTCCTTCTTTAAGATTTGTGTTCGCATCGGGACGAAACCGGTTATTGTCCGAGAAAGTGAGCTGAAGTCAGTATCTTGGGGAAGTTTTGAAATATCTTTGTACATCTTGAAAAATGTCACTTTGTAGGATGAATACAATATAGAAGAAGAAAAATTCTGTTTCATCATAGAATTATCAGATGAATTTAATTTGAGAGATTTAAATTGAATATAAAAAAAAGAAGTAAATTGATAAATAAAGAGTTATTAAATAAATAAAACCAACGAAGTTTTGATATTAAAATAATAGTTAAGAACATTTCCCTTGGTGACTCACCGAGATTATTATTTGATGGACGCCTTTCCTTAAAGACTAAAAGAATCGTTTCTGCTTTGAAATATGAGAACAAGGCAATTCTTAAAATCTGTTTGCGGCATTATTCTCTTGGAAATCCCATAGCGCATTTGCAGGAATTTTGAAATGTAAAATTAGAGTCTTTTATGAGGTTTTAAACGTTAGTTTAACGCTTTAAAATAATTTGTAACTTTATCAAAGCGTTCGAGGTACGTATTAAAAAAAAACTTAAATGAAAGATGGACGCATATCCCCCGAAGATACTTTGGAGATTTTTTTTTCTAGAAATTACAAGATAAAACCAACGGGTTTTGAACATTTCTTTCATCATAAAATTGTATAGAAATATTAAAAAAAATATATATTATGTGAAACATTACGGTTTTGACAGCGGCGTATAAAAATCAAAATCTATATATCAATTTAATTAAATATCTGAATAGAAATTGACAGTTGTTATTTAAATATAGTCTAGAATTTTTTCAATTCCATTCAGAACACATTGCAACAATGTTAACTCTATCTTTATCTACAAAAAAAACAAAAAAAAACCCAGTTCTAATGTTATTTTACTAGTTTAAATATTGTGTATTGTTATTATTATTATTATTATTATTATTATTATTATTATTATTTTATTTCTTTGATAACCATAAATACATAGCAAAAAGTTTAGCCTTGGATGTGCGCTTCTGAAATTGACAAACACACATTTAAAAAAAAAATACCCAAAGTTTTCGAATTTTAGAATTATCATGTATGATGTGACACTATATTAATGTGTTATAAACAACAGTTGGAACGTTATCTGATTAGTTTTAAGGCTTTGGTATTATTTGGATTATTTAGACTATTTTCTTCATCATCATTGTTATCTGTACAACCTTTCAGCCGATGTGCCCTCCAACTTTCAGGTATTTCTTGTCGGGCCCGGGAACTTTCTCGGACTCGGGAACCTTCTTTCGGAAACCTTCTATTCGAACTCGGGAACCTTCTTGTCGTAATCGGGAGCCATCACAGAACTTTGAACCCAACCCTTTATTCAGTGTACGTGGGTATCCTGTTCTCTTTCCGCTAACCATAGCTCACTTAGGGTACAAGTGTTAAGCTGTGTTAATTATTATTCTATGTTACTGCTATCTCTGACCAGGATTGAACCTGCAGTCTAGAGTTAACTGTCAGATAGAACTGTCTTAACCTAACTCCTTTATCCACTAGGCTACGTGTCAATTTTCAGGGTTTGTACACAATGTTTTCGTTTTTTTTATCAGCGCTAATAAATAGTAAAAGAGGTCGATTTTGACGTGTTTTCCTTAGATTTTAACTTACATAAATTCCTTAAAATCTAACAAAAATTATCAAACGTGACACTTTTCAGATATAATTGGGCCCTACATAGCATCATCCCTTAATAAGTAAGTGTTTACTTTTCTTCTAAACCAAAGATACTAGGATTTAATTCTTTTTTGTTTTGTTTTGTTTTGTTTTACGGCATATCAACCTCAGTGGGTCATTTAATGCCGATAAAGTTTTGAAATAAATCAATTCTTAATGCATAATACAATTTTTTTATAAATACATTTTTCTATTTAACCATAGATGGGACCCTAACAGATACTACCACTCCGGGTCAGAGTGGACCAGGGAGCAATGGTGATGAAGGGGTGCTCCACATTCCCCAAACCTCCAAAACTGGAACCTCACTATCAGATAGAGTTCAACGTCATTCCCAGGACATGTAGACCCGCAGCCACCGCCTTCTAGCATCCATATGATAAAAAGGGGTGGGGCTTGCCATAAGGGCAATAGGGTTGGGAAAATCATATAGGGATTTTATTCTGTAAAGTAGGTAAATTCTGTGCTACTCAGGCGCTGAGTTGTCAAGGACCGGTATCGAACCCGGACACCTGCAATTCCTTGGCGAATGCTCGACCAACTGAGCTAAACCTTTCCTTACACTATACACTGTTATAATATTATCCGCTAGTGTATATCACAGAATATGCTTAAAATATTACATATCTCTGATTTTACTAGATAAAAAAGTTTCGGTTAATAGAGGGAATAGAAATAGAAAAATCAGAAGATTTATTCGACACAAATATACATGCATAAACACACATGGGAGACCACGTGGCATAGGGGATAACGTACTGGACCGCTACATTGTAGTAAGTGAGTTCGAACTTCATTCGCGGTATTACGGTTCACTTTCGGAGAGATACCCTTGGGAAAGGTACGAAACGCCCATCTACTCAGCAATGAGTTAAATGGTACTATTAGTGTTCTTCTACAAGTATGGTGTTCGTATTGAATAGCCTACGGAGGTTAATATGTTATGAAATCAGACACTCATAAACATACGCACGCGCACATAGGCATAAAAAGACAAAGAAAACAGAAGAAAAAAAGGAAGCAAAATGAAATTCAGAAAAAAATAGATTTATGCAAAGAGAGAAAAATTAAATAAACGAGGAATGCTGATTGCATAGGCTAACATAATGCAGATTGGTGTTTAATGAGGGTCGTATTTTTTGGTTGGCTTCCACGAAATATATTTTGGAAATATACGAAATGTGATTTTAATTAGTCATGATTTCATAAAAATTGACTGAACTCATTAGGGTAATTCAAATATATATATATATATATATATATATATATATATATATATATATATATATATATATATAGTGCAGGACGAGTTTAAGATAGATAGACATATATATATATATGAGATAGATAGATAGAGAGAGAGGGGGAAGAGAGAGAAGAGAGAGAAGAGAGAGAGAGAGGGAAGAGAGAGAGGGGGGAAGAGAGAGAGGGGGAAGAGAGAGAGAGAGGGGAGAGGGGGGAGAGAGAGAGGGGGGAGAGAGAAGGAGAGAGAGGGGAGAAGGGGGAGAGAGGGGAAGAGAGAGAGGGAGAGAGGGGAAGAGAGAGAGGAGATATAGGGGGAGAGAGAGAGAGAGAGAGAGAGAGAGAGAGAGAGAGAGAGAGAGAGAGATAGATAGATAGATAGATAGATAGATAGAGAGAGAGAGAGACGGGGGGAGAGAGTGAGATACGGATTTTCCAAAGATATTTAAACGATTCCCATTTCCATTTCTATTTTTCCAATGATTATTCTTTATAGGAAATTACTTCACTAATTGCGAAACACATTTATAATTATTTTAATTCGGAAAAAGATCACTTCGCCTTGGATTATGGTGTGTCAGACAACCATTGATAATAAATTGCATTTTTATTGAGTAGTACACCACCCTGGCCTTGTGCCAAACTAAGATAAACTTAGTAAATGACTATTCTAATTAAACTTTATTAAATCTGTATCTCTCAAAATGGCGCATTTTTTGCCAGGGTCTTTTGTCTCCTGCAGATGTGATTTATTTGATTGTTATAAATAAAAGTAAAGTCGTCCGGGCGGCCTAATGTCGGTATCAGCCAATCAGCGAGGGAGTCTATCCCATTTTCACTAGCGCTAGACCAAAGAGATTGTTTCTTCGTCTGAGGTGGAACGTCACACCCATCATTAGCTCCTTACTTTACTGCACAAATTGCTTTGGCATCTGAGGTGGGGCGCTACACTTATCATCAGTTGCTTACTTTACCGCATAGATCCCTGTACTACTCATACGCTGAGTTGGTGAGGGTCGGTATCGAACTAGGAAACTTGTGGTTTCCAGCCTAAGCGCTCTACCGAGTAAGCTAACCCAAGGAATTCATAGAAGATTTTAAATTTACCCTATATTCTGTTCTGTTCTTAAATAAATGACAATTCACAAGCTTAAATTTGTTCATAAAATATTAAAGAAAGGGGGCGATGCTGTTTTTAGCAGCAGGTTGGTCCTTTAGTTTTTTTATATCATAAAAAGGATGTTTGCTTTGTATTTGGTCGGCTGAAGAGGCGAGTCTGTTTCAACAGAGACATTTCCTTTAAAACTAAATGTACAGTATACCGTGCCATAGTTCTCTCAACCCTCCTGTACGGTGCAGAAGCCTGGACGATATACAAAGCGGATGCCCATAGACTACATGTCTACTACATGCGTCACTTGTGCGTCACTTAAAAATAGCAGAAGAAAGACTACGTGAAAAGGCGCTATTGGGTGTAGTAGCAACTGGCCGAGCGGGATTGGGTTATTTCCCCTCCATCAGGGTGGATAAGGCGACTGGAAAAGAAAGACACTATCTTCTACAAGAGGAAATACGAACAGGTGAAGAAGAGAAGAGGACAGAGAAAATGGTTGGGCTAAGACAACAGGGGGCATGGACCAAGTGGGAATCCATTGAAAATCGAAGAATAACATGGTCCGATGTGTGGAATAATAACGTAGCCATAAAATTTTTAATTCAGTCCGTGTATGACACCCCCCGAGCCCTGCGAACCTCTTTGTGTGGAAAAAAACAGAAAACCCCCTATGTCAATTATGTGGGAAGGATGGGATCTCTGAAACACATACTTAGTAGCTGCCAAACGGCGCTGGCAGACGGTCGCTACAGATGGCGCCATGATCAGATCCTAAAGATTATTGCCGAAGTAGTGGATACAGCCATCCATACAAATAAAACTGATAGATGATAGAAAAGCAATAGAGTTTGTCAGGGCCGGAGTAAAAATAATAAAAAAAGAAAAGCCCAAACCGAACGATTTGTCACGAGCAGCTGATTGGGAGTTAAGGGCTGATTTGGGAACAAGGCTAATTTTCCCAATACACATCGTTCAAACAACATTGCGCCCAGACATAGTGTTATTTTCAAACAAGATCAAGAAAATAATAATGTGGGAGCTAACAGTTCCCTGGGAAGAAACATGCGGAAGAGGCGCACGAAAGAAAAAAATTAAAATATGATGAATTGGTAGAGAGTTGTAGAAACAAAGGATGGAATGTAAAATATCTACCAATAGAGGTTGGCGCGAGGGGATTTGTGGCAAGATCTTTGTGTAAAGCTTTGAATGACATAGGGCTAAGCGGTGCAAATAAAAGAAAAGCAATTCAAAGCATAACAAAGACAGCGGAAAGAACAGCAAATTGGCTTTGGTTGAAAAGAGGAAGCCATTGGACCACCAAACAAAATACTAAATAATTTTATTTCTATCCCCTCATCGCGTAATTGAAAAAAAAAAATATTAAAAAAAAAAAAAAAAAAGTCTACCGGGATATATGATGTGCACAAATGCGCTAAAAGCTTTTGTTTTGTAAATGTAAAGTACTAAATTTTTCCAAACGGTATAGGAAGGAAGGAAGGGGAGGGAATGGTGGGAGAGATATGAAGGGGAGAAGAAGGGAAAGGGAAAGAAAGGAAAAAAAAAAAAGAAAACAAACAAATGGAAGGAAAGTTAATTTTAAAATTTTTTTTTTTTTTTTCGTTTTATTCTTTCATTATCGCTAGTAAAACTTCATTTTTTTCGTATTTTAAGCGTGAGTTACACACCAATTATTTAATTGATCACCCGGAAAACTTGCATTTTTTTTTAAGCATAAAATTTCCCTCACTTTCGTATTTTAAACGTGAGGTACACACCATTTATTTTAATTTATCATCATTTAAAGATTAGCGTTTTTAATTTTTTTTTTTTTTAAGCGTAAAATTCCCCGTACTTTTCGTATTTTAAACGTGAGTTACACTCGATTTATTTTAATTTATAACCATTTAAAGATTAGCGTTTTTAATTTATTTTTTTATTTTTTATTTTTTTTTTTAGTGTAAAATTCTGCTTAGTTTCGTATTTTAAGCGCGAGTTGTTCTCCAGTTATTTTAAGATTCACTTGTTATAAATAAGCGTTGTTTACTTTTAACGTCGTAATGGTATATAGAGTAAATTAATTTTAATCCTAATTGTTGTCTTACATTTGTTCCAAAAATTGTTTATATTTTCTTTCTCTTTTGCCATGACAAATAATGTTTTAAACGCAAAATTTCGTTGGTTTGATTTCGTTTATTTCGTCATCGTAATTTTTGTTTATTTTATTTTATTTTTATTTTTTTTAAATTCATGTGGATTGATAATGTTTTAATTTGGAATTAAGTATTCTAAAAATTATCTAAAAATGTTTTTTTTTTTTTTTTAAGTCACCATCGATTGTTATCGAGTGGAGAGGGAAAAAATGCTTTAATTTTGCTTAATGCAGTTTCGTAAGGTTTTTTTTTAGTGATTTTTAGTTTTCAGTTTGAAAGTGGGGTGACAATATTGGATTTTTTTTTCTCGCTATTTCATTTCGTCACTTCATTTCGACTTAAAATAGCGGCTATAATTTTAAAAGGGATTTAATGGATAAATAATTTCCTTCCAGACATATGAATATAGACAAATTGAAGCCGAACAGATAAATAAGATTAGTTTTAAATAGAATATTCTTTACTCTCAGTGGTAGATGGAATATGTAGTTTTAGTTATATTCTGTTAAACCTCGGTTAGTTATTTTTATTTATTTTTTTTTTTTTATAGGAGCGGATTCTATTAGCACATTTTATTGACAAATATAGGATGTAGTCTGTATTAAGTCTTCCTTTTAAATTTTACTTTATTTTTTGATTTTTTTATTTTTTTTTGTGATTAGTAAATAATCTTCGACACGTCGTTAGGTGCGTGTGGGGATAAACGAATTGTTTTATTTTATATTTAATCAATAGTTGAAACATGTTAATCTAAATTTTAGTAAACGTAAATGTATATATATATTTGTGTTTAAATAGAATGTAAGTTTTATATATTTTAAAATTAGTATTTAATCTTTAACACGTCGTAACGTGGGGGGGAGGGGACAAAGCAAATTACAAAGCAAATATCACCATGTAAATAGAAAAATTATAAGTAAAATAAAACAAAATAAAATTAAAAGTCACGGCCGTTTGATGCAATACGTACACAATTGTAATTATGTAAAATAAAATAAAAAAAAAAATTAAAAAAAAAAAGGAAAAAAAAAAAGAAAAAAAAAAGGGGGGGCTCATAAATAAATAAAAAAAAAGTGAACAAAAATGGTACTTAGATACAGAAAATCATTAAAGTAATTCCTCTTTAGCATGACTAAAGAAAATGTTTGACTTACCTCGTTACAATCTTAGTATTCCGTACAAAAGAAAAAGTGTTTTTGGCTACGTATCCCATTTAAATATGGAGTTCCGCGCGTCTGATTGGCTGGTTCTAACAACCAATCGGAAGCGCGGTGCTTTGTATTTGATTGGGATGAGGTCAACAACCGTCCAGTATAAAAAAAAAGATTTTCCCCATCATGTCTTTTTAGCGGTTAAGAAAAGGTGGTTGCACCAGAGTTAGATCGCCTCTGGTGGGGTCTGCAATGCGAGGGATGTATGATGTTGTAAGACCCGAAACATCCCAATGAACTTTGCATAAAAACATCACTGAAGACAACCACCGGCGCCCAAAAAGAAATGAGCGTATGTTTAAAGTATATTAAAAGTCATGTGGTGGCAATATGTTTCAAACAGGGCCATCCTGAAAAAAAAACTGGACTCCCTGGCATGCATGAAATACTTGTCCAACGCAACCTGAGATGGGCTGGCCACTTAAACAGACTTGGGGATGACAGACTGCCAAAGCAGATCCAGTACTCTCAACTGAGAGAGGGATCACGTGGAATCGGTAGACTAAAGTTCAGGTACAAAGACAACATCAAAAGAAACCTGAAGGACTTGAACATCCCCATAGGCAATTGGCAAGACGCAACCAGATACCGATTAAATTGGAGGAAAATGCTTCGCGTGGTGTCATCATCGGATACGATAGACAGCAAGTAGTAGTAGTAGTATAGTAAGTAAAGTAAAGTCGTCGGGGCGGCCTAAAGTCGGTATCAGCCAGTCAGCGAGGGAGTCTATCCACTTTTCAATAGCGCCAGACCAAGGAGTTTGTTTTTGGCATCTGAGGTGGAGCACCTCACCTACCATCAGCTCCTCACTTTACCGCACCTATCTCTGTGCTACTCATACGCTGAGTTGGCGAGGACCGGTATCGAACTAGGAACCTTGTGGTTTCTAGACGAACGCTCTACCGACTGAGCTAACCCGGCCCATGAAGTAGTATAGTAATGGAAATATAATATCCATAATTTTATAAATTCAGATTTATACCTGTTCTGTGATATAACACTGAACACTTTTTCTATGCAAACATTTTTCGGTACCATTATAGAATGTGGCCTATGAAATCATGTCTCTCTTATAGCCTACCATAAAAAGCATATTATAAGGTTATAATAATAACTGCTAGCCCTAACCTCTAACTCTAACCCTATTTCAGAATTTTAGAATATTATAGAATTAAATAGATCTTTGATTCATGTAAATTATGGATAAACATCAAAAGAAACTTGAAGGACTTGAACATCCCCACAGGCAATTGGCAAGACGCAACCAGAGATTATATTGGAAGAAAATGCTTCGCGTAGTGTCATCATCAGCTACGATGGACAGCAAGTAGTAGTATTTATGGACGATAGAGTAACTTACGATTTGTGATTTTCTTACGTTTCCAATAAAATAAAAATCAATGAAATTGTGTAATAATTGGTTGATGCTGCAATTGTTTTGTCGGTTTGCTTCTCCCGGTCACCAAACGATCGCCCCCCACTATAATCAGGAAGTAATCAGCCGTCACTCTGATTAACAACATATTGTAACCTTGAATTTCCCTCTCCCATATAATAACATTTCTCGTAATTCGTTCCGTTGCAATGCATGGAATTTCTCAGGACCAAGGCTTTGTTTGCTGATTGCTATCTTTTCACCAAATGAGATTCGACAGGTTATATTTTACTTGAGCGTGCATAGTGTAATGGTTATCGTCGTAGGAAATGAACACGTGGACTCGAATTCAAATTCTGGACAAAGATTGTTTGTATTTCCCAAAGCGCTAAAAATCTTTGAAAATGTACACAACCAACTATTATCCCTCTAGCTATGGCTAAAAAGTAGGTTGGCTGAGCTCTATAAATATGGACAGGCAACCGATCTAGTAGAAAGAAAGCTGTGGATTCTGTATATATATATATATATATAATATATTTAATATACCAAGCGTGTTGGTAGATCCTTGCGGAGAGAAAAAAACCAGCAAATAGTTTGATTGTAAAAATATACTACCAAACATCAACCAGGAAGAAAAACATTTTTGAAAAAAAGAAAAGACCAAGATATTCGTACCAACAAAAAATAATCTATTGGTATAGTATTTGGCCAAAAGAAAAAACAATTTATATGTATATATATGTATATAAGATATATATATATATTCATATAACCGCTAGGAGAAGCTAATTTGTAAAAAGTGCTCGATACCTAAGTAGAGCCAAGTAATAAAGATAATCTACTGAGTCAGACGAACCTACTATTAGTTTCGCAATAAAGCTCTTCAGGGCTAAAATCTGGCTTTTTAGCCCTGAAGAGCTTTATTGCGAAATTAATAGTAGGTTCGTCTGACTCAGTAGATTATATATATATATATATATATATATATATATATATATATATAATCATCATCATCATCAGTCGTGCAGGCAGCACGGATATCCAAGACAATCTCTCGCCAACCTTCCCTATCATTCATCGCCACAGGGAGTTCTTCTTCGCTGCAGCCAGCATCTTTACATAGCTGGTCGATATAGGTCCTTGCTGGGCGGCCCACACTGGCATGTCCATGTGTTGGCTTCCACAGGAGAACATCACTTATGAGTTCATCCTTGCTTCTCCAGCAGTGCCCTGCATGCCTAGTCCGTCTCACTCGGATAGTCTGTGAGATAGGGGGCAGGTGACCATAGAGCTGCTCCCATGTGGGATGCTGTTTCCACGACTTGTTCAGAACTGCTCGCAGCATTCTTGTGCAGCTCCCATCTAGCTTATTCTCGAGGCGCCTCGTTAGGGTCCAGGTAGTGCAGCCATACAGCAGTACTGATATGACTACAGCCTGGAAGAGATGTCGCTTTAGCTTGTCAGTGAGATCAGTCAAACAATACATAGGGGCAATGGAAGAAACAAAGGGTTTATAGCCATAAACTTTCATTTTCAAACAGGAAATATTCAACAAATACATCTCTATCCACACATACTGGAACTTGAAGAATATGAACATTTCACCAATCATAAGCTGGGAAATTCTGAAAGCTTTTTATCCGTTACACCGTTATACTACGTCATATGACGTCCAACACGAAATATTATACCTGTCTATATTGTACAATAATATCATACAAATATAATGTTCATATTGCATCACTAACACAATACATAACACGGTCATTATTATTAACAGCATTATAAAAATACATGATATTAATCGCACAAAATATACATAACCAAGAATACCAAACACAAATACGCATATTCATACGCACACACGCGCGTGGATACGATAATTACATCACACTCTTCACGCATTTTCATGCGCACGCGCATGACATCATACACATACGCACAAACAAAAATACGCACACGTACAAACAAAAAGAGCATTCGACATCACGTAAACACACAAACATGCAACACGAGAATACAGTTAAAAAACGCACACATTTAACCATTTACTCCATTTCTATCATTAAAAAAAAACAAAACTATTTCGTTTACCTGACGAATGCGTTAGCAGGAAACCATTGGTTGTAAATATTGTCCCCATGTAAATAATTAAAAGCTAAACCTTTTATTTGTTCATTCATTCATTTATATATATATATATATATATATATATATATATATATATATATATATAAGTAGGTCATCTCATCGTAGTTTAATGGTTAGCAAGCTATCTCGCATATTTATTTCTACTATAGCAGGTTCGATCCTCACTGGATTCCCCCTAATTACTATCTTGTATCACATCCTACCGTAGGGAGAACGACTTGGATAAATACCTACTAAGATGAGGATGCGAGACTTTAAAACGTGATTTAGAAGGACACCATAGTGAATAATGCGGGAAGAAGATATATAGGGAATAGGAAAAAAACATAGAATGTAAGAAACAGTCAGAGGCGACATGTTGTGTGATACTGTAGACGAGGAAGACATGGGAGAGAAAAATGAGGTAGATAAGAGGAGCAGTAAATACAAGCAAAATGTATGGACTGCAGTGAAAGATAGAAAGAAAGAAAGAAAGAAAAAGCATGTTTTCCAAAGAAGGAATGGGAGAAGAAGCAAGGCAGATAAGTGGAGAAGTAAATATAAACTAAAAGTATGCTTTGCAGTGAAAGGTAAAAAGAAAGAAAAAAAGAAAAGGAGAAAGAAAGAAAAGGATGAAGGGAAGAAAGAAAGAAAGAAAGAAAGAAAGAAAGAAAGAAAAAAAAAAAGCAAGTTTTTTCCAAAGAAGGAAATGGGGGAAGAATGAAGGTAGATAAAAGGAGCATTAAATACAAGCAAATAGCATGGACAGCAGTGAATGAAAGAAAGAAAGAAAGAAAGAAAGGAAGGAAGGAAAGGAGGGAAGGAAGGAAGGAAGGAAAAAAAAAGATGGAAGGAAAGAAGGAAGGAAGAAGAGAAAGAAAGAAAAAAAAGAAAAGAAAGAAAAGGAGAAAGAAAGAAAGGAAGAGGAAAGGAAAGAAAAGAAAAGAAGAAAGAAAGAAAGAAGGAAAAGAAAAAGAAAAAGGAAGGAAGGAAAGAAAAAGGAAGAAAGAAAGAAGAAAGAAAGAAAAGAAAGAAAGGAAGGAAGGAATGAAGAAATAAAAAAGAAAGAAAGAGAAGAAAAGAAGGAAAGAAAGAAAGAAAAAAAGGAAGGAAGTAAAAAAAAAAGAAAGAAAGAAAAAGAAAGAAAGAAAAAAAAGAAAAGGAAAAAGCAAGAAGAAAGAAAGAAAGAAAGAGAAAAAGAAAGAAGAAAGAAAGAGAAGAGAATGAAGGAAGAAAGAAAGAAAGAAGAAAAGAAAAGAAAGAAAAGAAAGAGAGAAGAAAGAAAGAAATGTAGGAAGAAAAGAAAGAAAGAAAAAAGGAAGGAAGGAGAAAGGAAAATGGAAGGAAGAAAGGAAAGATGGAAGAAGAAAGGAAAGATGAAGAAGGAAGAAGGAATGAAAGAAAGAAGAAAAGAAGAAAGAAGGAAAGAAAGAAAGAGAAAAAGAAAGGAAAAAAGTAAAAAAGAAAGAAGAAAGAAAGAGGAAGGAAGGAAGAAAGGAAAGATGGAAGGAGGTAAGGAATGAAGAAAAAAAGAAGAAAGAAAGAAAGAAGAAAGAAGAAAGAAAAAAAGGAAGAAAAAAGAAAAAGAAAGAAGAAAGGAAGGAAGGAAGGAAGGAAGAAAGAAAGAGAGAAAGAAAGGAAGGAAGAAAGAAAGAAAGAAAGAGAGAAAGGAAGGAAGGAAGGAAGGAAGAAAGAAAGAAAGAGAGAAGGAATGGAAGAAAGAAAGAAAAAGCATGTTTTCTGAAGAAGGAATGGAGGAAGAATGAAGACAGATAAGAGGAGAATTAAATACAAGCAAAAGATATACACTGCAGTGAAATATATAAAGAAAGAAAGAAAGGAAGAAAGGAATGAAGAGAGGGAGACAGGAAGAAAGAAAGAAAGGAAGAAAAAAGCATGTTTTTCGAAGAAGGAGTGGGGGAAGAATTAAGGTAGATAAGAGGAGAAGTAAAAAGTATGAACTGCAGTGAAAGATAGAAGAAAAGAAATGAAGAAAGAAAGAAAGAAGTAAGGAAGGAAGGAAGAAAGAAAGGGAGAAAGGAAGAAAAAAATCACGTTTTCCGAAGAAATGCGAGAAGAATCAAGGTAAATAAGAGGAGCGCTAAGTACAAGCAACAATTGTGGACAGCAGTGAAAAATAGAAAGAGGGACAGAAGAAAGAAAGAAAAAAAGAAAGAAAGAAAGCTAGGAAGGAAGGAAGGGAGAAAGAAATGAAGGATGGAAGGAAGAAAGAAAGAAAAAGCATTTTTTTCTGAAAAAGGAATAGGGTAAGAATGAAGATAGATAAGAGGAGCAGTAAATAGAAACAAAAAGTATGGACAGCAGTGAAAGATAGAAAGAAGCAAAGAAAGAAAGAAAGAATGAAAGAAAGAAAGAAAGAAACGACAGGAACAAAGGAAGAAAAAAAAAAAGCATGTTTTCCGAAGAAGAAATTGGAGAGGAATCAAGACAGATAAGAGGAGCATTAAATACAAGCAAAATATATACACTGCAGTGAAAGATATAAAGAAAGGAAGAACGAAAGAAAGAAAGGTAGAAATGTAGAAAGGAAGGAAGGAATAAATGAAGAAAGAATAAAAGGATGAAAAAAAGCGCGTAGTCCGAAACAAATGGCGTAAAGGTGCAGGAAAATCAAAAAGTCAATTGGAACACTTTTTAAGAAAAAAAAAAAAAAAAAATTAAACAGAACTAAAAAAAAAAAAAAAAAAAAAGAAAAAAAATACCCCCCCCTAATTTTTTTTTATAGAAAGTTATAAAGAGGACGTTGCTGTGAAGGGAAAAGAGATTGCTATTTTTTTGTGAGGGGGAAGGTGGAGCGCTACTTTCGAATAAAAATCAGTTCTTTGCAATTTCATGGGCTTATCACATTTGGTCGCGGCGGGAATTTTATCGAATTCTCTTTCCGACGACATCCAATAAAGTCGAATCAAAAAATGGTGAACGAAAGTTCTTATCGTTTCACGTGTTCCACTGCAGAGTCTTCATTTCTTTGATTTCTTTTTTTTTGGAAGGGGGAATTTTTTTATTTATTTATCTTTTTTTCTTTTTTTTTTTTTTACTTCCTGCAATATTTTAATCCTTTTCTCACGTTTTCAATTTCTTAACTTCTTTTTATTCATCAGCTACTATTTTCAATGTATTTTTCCCAATTCTAACTTCTTTTAAAACTAACATCCATTCAAAACAATCCAAATGTTTATATATATATATATATATATATATATATATATATATATATATATATATATATATATATATATATATATATATATATATCCTTGAAAGGAAGGAAAAACTCAACACCGTTATTCCATAATAAATCTATTTCGACCAAAACTGGGGCCTTTTTAAATAAAAGTTGATCTAACAAATCTCCCCAAATTAAGTCTCATCAGATGGAGAATCATCAATAATTTGAATTGCATAACAGATAAATGTTCTCAATGTAGAATCTCTCTCTCTCTCTCTCTCTCTCTCTCTCTCTCTCTCTCTCTATATATATATATATATATATATATATATATATATATATATATATATACAAATTGTTTTTCTCCCTACCACGGTTTCGGTGTTCAAGGTACACATTCCTTACTCAGGAGGAACGAATGTGAAACTTGAACACCGAAACCGTGGTAGAGAGAAAACATTTTCTACGACAATAAATGCTGTATATTTCCTAAATATACTGAGCCTTTTTGGATTAATTACTAATGCTACATGGTAGCAACTTTGATATATTATATATATATATATATATATATATATATATATTATATATATATATATATATGTGTGTGTGTGTGTGTGTGTGTGTGTTTCTTTGTAAATGAAAATGGAAGTGAATCCAACCGTATGCTGAAAAGAGAAATAAAGGAAAGAAAGTATTGAATTGATAAAATAATCAAAATTAATTAAAATAATTCTGTTTTATCCATTCAATACTTTCTTTCCTTTCTTTCTCTTTTCAACACACACACACACACACACACACACACACACACACATATATAATATATATATATATATACATATATATATATATATATATATATATATATATATATATATGAGGTTAAGTAAACAAACAAACGTGTTTATTTTTATATGGCTTTAAGCCGACAATTTTTTTGGGATATGTGCTTAATTGAAGTCATACCTAATTTTGAAAATTAATTAGGTAGTAATTAATGAATTTAGGCAGGCATATATATTCAAATGTAAGACTAAACAAATCTAGAAAATGTCAATCCCTGAATGTACATTTGGACCTATTAGGTCTCATCAGCAAGGTCATAGACATGGGAGACTGTTCCGTGTGTGACTCGAAACCTGACTCGAAACATATATATATAGGCAGCAAGTTATTATTTAATCGACGTTTTTTAAGACCGAAAAATATTTCTAGTTTATAATTTTCAAGTATAGAAGTTCAAGACTTATATATCTTATTTCAGACACTAGCGTTATGAAACAACATCTAATTACAAAACATAACAATAACACAAAATCACATCCACTAACATACGGAAAATTTACACTGACAACACTCAAATCCTCGATAAAGATAACAATAAAAAGGCCTAAAATCCTTTAGGGAATTTGCATAAAGAATGAAATAAAACTAGCATAAATAAAAAAAAATCATGTATCACCGGCAGCTATATTGTAAACCATACCACAAGAGGCCAATGTACAAAAAGTATTTCTCAACGCACCCTCAAATGTCCTTATCATGTAACAGTACAGAGTGCAGGGCGTACTTCCCAGACCACATGAATACAAAATTGAAAAAGGAAAAGAGAAATATTCGAAAAAAAAAAGAGATTTGGATTTTATTGGACGGCGAAAATTTAGAATTAAAAATATAAATAAACTAAATTAAAGTAAATTAGTAGAAATTATAAATTATTAAAATTAAATTAGTGAAATAGATCACTAAGTATGACTGAGTCTAATCATGTAGTGATCACCCAGACGGAGTTTAACAGTTTGAATTCAGAGTTTTCCTTCTCCTAGACTGGTTGTCTAACCAAGGTTAAAGAGCCCCTACTATTTACCCATAGCTGGAGGGAGATTATCTGGATTAATACCTTTCCGATTGGTATTAAGTGAACTGTAGCTTCGTCCAGTATTTGAACTCGGGTCGACGGGTCCATTTCCTACGACTCAACCATTAGACCTACGCCTCCAATTAGCAGAAGTACTTGGTCTATGACCGTACTAAAATGTTTTTAGGAACACCAGGAAGTAAGAAAGAAAGTGAAAGACAGGAGAAAGAGTGTGGCTAAGAGGAAAATAATTTGGACAATATTCTTATGAAATTAAGAAAAAGATCGCTGATAATTATATATTACAATATTTGTTCATTTTAGGAATTTTTTTTTTAAATTTAAAATATCTAAAAAATGAAACCCTGAACGCATGAGAGTCTAGAAAGTTTTATTTTCTAAAAATTGTTTTTGTACATAGAATAAATCTTAAAATCAGTGTTTAATCAGTTGTTTATTTCATTTTTACCCCTACAATTTATCAAATGAAGCCAACAATTAAACGTGTCTTTATTTTTGGGAAAATTTAGCATATCAATTCAAATAAAAATTATTCGTTTATTAAGTTTTAACAATAAAAGAAGTTAAGAATTCGCGTATTATAAATTTAGGAATAGGTTATTTTTGTGGTTTACATTTAAAATATTAAAGACGTCCATTCGTGGTGAAATGGTTAGCAAGCTAGTTTCGCTGATCCATAATTAATGAATAGATACTTGCGACATTGTGTCACATCCTACGCGTGGCAAACGCGTTGGGTAAATAACGAAAGCATTACCGTTGCGTAATGGTTAGTATGCTAGTCTCGCAGATCCATTACTATCAAATAGCGAATTTGATCCTTACTGGCTGTCGCATACTTGCGACCTTGTGGCACAACCTACCCACGACGAACGATTTGGGTAAATACTATTTCTCTGAATGTTTGAGATGAGGCTTGACGATTACTATTATCTGCGTTATTCGGACTATTGTCCTCATCTTCATTGTTATCTGTACAACGAGTCCGACAATAAATACCTGAAGAAGGCCGGAGGGCATATCGTCAGAGACCTTGTGCAGATAACAATGAAGATGAGGACAATAGTCCGAATAACGCAGATAATACTAATCATCAAGCCTCATCTCAAACACTCAGGGAAATAACATGATATTATATCGTATTCATCATCCATATATTAATACTGGGGTTTCTTAATCTTCCGTCCATTATCATCTTGCAACACTCTCTGGTTAAAATTGAAACCGTCCAGATCGCGCAAGATGAAATGCAAAAATGTAAATCCTGATTATCTAGTGTTGCTTATCCACCGAAATCTTGTTTCTTATGAGGGTCGACTCGGAAGCTAAATAATGAATCATTCCGTTATTAATAAGAAAGGACATCGCTCCTGCTATTTACCCCGCACAATATCCAGTATATGTGCAGTGTATAGATGCCCACAGAAGTCTCTTATGAGTTCGTTCATGCTTCCCCAGCAGCGTCCAGAATATTTTGCTCGTCTTACCTGAATAGATTGTTTGGTATGAGGCCCTATTGTTGTTCTTTTATGTTTATTGTCTTTTATCTTTAATTAACCCAAGTAAGTCCTTGTGACTTTAAATTACATTTAGTTAGTCGAAAATTTGGGTGTGGAAATATATATATATATATATATACAATAAAGTCAGCAGTCTGATGATACTCATAGGTATACACTGATACCTGTGGGTAGAACTAGATCTATAACAGCAAAATGATAATACTGAGTTGGGTAAATATCTATATTTAAAACATTATTTAGAAAATGTATCCGTAAACTCGTGAGTGGTTTGAAACAACTTTATTTTTCTAAGGTTTATTTCTTCATTTCCTGTTGAGTAACAATGAGAGGAAACGTGTTCGTTTAATTTATTCTTTTTGCCCATAAAATTTATACATAGGTATTAATTTCGAACCCTCCTCCAATACACAATATACAATCTACGTAGTCTGTGTTCAACTTGTATTACACACCCTTTGGTTTGGTTTGTTTTATTTTACGGCATATCAACCTCAGTGGGTCATTTAATGCCGATAAAGTTTTGAAATAAATCAATTCTTAATATATAATAATACACTTTTTTTATAAATACATTTTTCTATTTAACCCATAGATGGACCCTAACAGGTACTACCACCCCAGGTCAGAGTGGACCAGGAGCAATGGGGATGAAGGGGTGCTCCACATTCCCCAAACCTCCAAAACTGGAACCTCACCATCAGATAGAGTTTAATGTCATTCCCAGGACATGTAGGCCCGCAGCCACCGCCTTCTAGCATCCATATGATAAAAAGGGGTTGGGGCTTGCCATAAGGGCAATATTACACACCCGCCTGCATAAATTTTCATTGTCTATTAAAAAGGATTTTGTTAGCTAGTCAGCTTGTAAGGAATGCGTTACCGTTGTTCGTCTTTTATCGGCTTAATACACGTTGTAAATCTGATGAAGGTATTTTTCACTTCGGGGATCGATTGCTGTGTTGAATGAGATTCACATCGTTGTTGTCGCTCTCTGAAAGTATGACTAGAGGAACACCGTAAAGCAGTGATACGAGGGGGAATAAAAGAAGCCGGGTATGGATGACAATATATGGAACGAAAAGGGAAACCATCTGGTCTTATGTGATGAAGTAAGTATATTAGATAGGGAAGAAAATTGGGGAAAAAGTCGCTACAAAGAATCAGCTCATATATTAGGCCATATTAACCTCTTAAGTAGACCAAGTATACAGATGAATGCAATATGCGAACCGATAATTAAAAAGATTAGATTAGATTTTTTTAAAAAAGAAGCAATATGAGTCAAGGTAAAAAAAATCATACATAAGTATAAAGGTGAATATTCTAAGTAAAAATAACGTTAGGTTAATAAGTGTTACATAATTATTGGATTCCTAATGCTTTTATAAGGTATTGTAGAAATCATAATGGCGATTAGTGCAACTGATGGCCTTGGGGTGAGTGACGGCGCTTGACCTTACTGTGACCTTGCTTTGCGGGGATGGATCGTGAGAACCGGAACCCTGATAGAAGGCCCTCTTCCGGTTTAAGGATACTAAGTAAGTAAGAGTCAGTTAGCAAGTAGAAGCCAATCTAGCAAGATGTAAGTATCTGCGCAGATTGTCTGGTTTGGGGATTTATAAATAAAGTAACATCAACGTAAATCGAAGTCTTGTGTTTATTACCTAAAAACTAACAATGACACAGGGCTTCTGATGACGAGAAATCCCTAGCATAGAAAACCAGACCGAAGTCCCCAGACGCTAGACCAGACCAAGATGTTAGAAGATAGAACCAAAGCCGGCCAGAAGAGAAGACGACCAGAGTAAGAAGTAAGAAAGGTATATAACGTTATATAGATTTGGTACTGTGAAAACCCCAGTATGTAACATAAGTACCAAAAATGTTCTCTGTATTGTAAACAACGGATATGGGGTTTGGGTTAATACAGTTCTAAACGACAATCATGTCTAATTTGCAGGTTCAATTCTGGGCAAGGACGATGATAACATAAAATGCCTAACATAGTTTAACATTTGTACACGGTTATGATTAACGGGATTAATGTAGTCTACCCGGCTGGATTGACTAAAGGTTTCAGTTCGAAGTTCCATCAATAATCCCAATTATGACATGAAGGTTTCGAGATCGACTGAAAGGTTCATGTTTTTTTTTTTTCGTTATTTTTTCTTCTCATCGTAGTATAATGCTTAGCTAGATAGATTCGCAGGCCAATTATTACCGAGAAACGAGTTCGATCCACGATGAATGACCCAAAGCTGTGACCTTGTGCCATATTCTACCTGTGGTACCCGTTGGTACGATCATTTTGTCAACTGAAAGTTTATTTATGTCCATGTCGATAATTTCTTGGTCTTCTAGATCAGCTGTTTTCAAACTGAGTCCCAAACCAAGAACCTTGTGATTCCTAGCCGAACACTCTACCGACTGAAGACCAGTAAAAAAAGAGAGAGAGGTGGACAGAGAAGTAGAAAAGAAAGAGAAGGGATGGACAATTTGGTTTGTTTGGTTTGTTTTGTTTTACGGCATATCAACCTCGGTGGGTCATTTAATGCCGATAAAGTTTTGAAATAAATCAATTCTTAATGGATAATACAATTTTTTTATAAATACATTTTTCTATTCAACACATAGATGGAACCCTAACAGGTACTACCACTCCGGGTCAGAGTGGACCGGGGAGCAATGGTGATGAATGGGGTGCTCCACATTCCCCAAACCTGCCAAAACTGGAACCTCACCATCAGATAGAGTTTAACGTCATTCCCAGGACATTTAGGCCCTCAGCCACCGCCTTCTAGCACCCATATGATAAAAAGGGGTTGGGGCTTGCCATAAAGGCAATATGGTTAGGAAAATCATATAGGTGCTAGGGCTTGACGTGACCAGCCGATTGATCGGAGGGGGCCTCTCCGACCGCTCGTCTAGCCCAAGATAGGGCCAAAGTGGAGTATTGCATGTTATGAACTGCTCATCCACCTGGGCTCTATCCTTAAGCATCACGGGTCGCCACCCACGGCCAACAGGTGGCCACATTGGGGGAGTCTTACCCCTCTGCAGAGGTGCAGTCGGTGTATTCTAATGCCCCACCGACAGGGCGGAGGATGGACAAGTAAAGAAAGATACAGACAAAAAAAAATTGACATATCAACAAATGTGTGTAAAATGGTAGTGTTGGCTAAGTCTTGACAAGATAAGATTATATACACACACACACACACACACACACACACACACACACATATATATATATATATATATATATATATATACTATGACTATATATGCTCCCCATCCCTCTGGGGTTGAGCACTTTGGAGGAGATTTCGCTGATAACTGCCAACTAAAGCGTAAATGCAACGCTCACCTATAAAAGGGATGGAGCACTCTATGGCAGCCTTTACATACAAACAGATGTGTGTATTAAAACTGTTAAAATCCCCTTCGAAAGTGAAAAAACATGAGAACACCAGTTCTAGACTAATCTGCGCGACTAACTTAGAAATAACCCCCCTCTACCCAGGCGACGCCGGGTAGCCGCTGCTAGTAATAAATAAGTATTAGAGTTTTCTAACGATCCCAGGCTGATAGTCGATCATAGCACCTGAATTCAAATGTCAAGCTGATTAAAGCTACGTAGACTTCCCTTTTGTTGTTATCACCCGTCGTTAAAGAAATTCGCCCATCATAACACGCAAGAGAAATAAACTGACATTGTATTAACCTTTTCTTTTCTAAGGTAGACACTTTTATGGTTGCAATATGAAATATATATCCCCGACAAGGACGGCTAGCTTTTATGAACTTGTATTATGAATGTCGATGTACTTTCAAGTCTATTACAATTCAACACGTGGCTTGCAGGCAGAACCATTGATACACGGAAGCCAGTTGTGAGGCCAAAGAAAATTAGAGAGCCGAAATCATATGAAGATTATTTCTATTTTGAAATGAACCATTCGATGTAGAATTCTCTAGAAAATAAGTTTGGTTTAGGGTTGGTTGGTTGGTTGGTGTTTATACTCTTGTGATTATTTCAGTCAAACTCTTGTGTTTTTGTTTAATTATATATATATATATATATAAAATGGAGATTCGCTTCCGGTTGTTATCTGTAACAAAAACTGCGTCCCTGCTTACGTCACATTACCCAACACATAATCCAACGTCATAACATAGAATAAATATACTCAAAATGTGAGCATGCAACGTTAGACAAACCTCATTGTTTCAATAAATAGATGCCGGCGTTATATATTTATATATAGATTGTTTTATTCCAATATAATATTTAAAGTTATCGGAACTGTTTCCATTTCAAATTGTCTTTGTTTCTTTTTTTTTTTACTCCTTTAATAAATTTGACGATTTTACATACTTATGCTACACACTCTATGACATTGAATTTTCAGCTCCCATCCCCTCAGGCAATATCTTTCAAAATCTATTTTTACACTCGCCTGGAGGGTGTTTTTTATTTGTATTAGTATCAATAATGGATATTCGATTCCGGTTTTTGTCTGTAACAAAATACGTCACTGCTTACGTCACATTACCCAAAATCGTCATAACATAGAATAAATACACTCAAAATTTGAACATGCAACATTAGACAGTCCTCATTGTTTTTTAAAACAAGTTTTAATAAATACATTACTGGTATTATATATCTATATATAGTTTGTTTTATTTTAATACATATTTAAAGTTTACATTTCAAATTGTTTTATTTTTTAATCCTTTAATGATTTGATGATTTTACTTACTTAGGGTATAAACTCGCTGACATTGAATTTTTTACTCCCACCCCTCAGGCAATATGTTTTAAAAATCTATTTTACATCGCCCGGAGGGTGTTATTTATTTTGTACTAGTATATATAATTATATATATATATTAAGAAATATTTTTATATATATATTATATATATATATATATATATATATATATATTCATGTATATAAGGGTCGGGTTAGCTCATTGGGTAGAGCGTTCGGCTAGAAACCACAAGGTTCCTAATTCGATACCGGCCCTCGCCAACTCAGCGTGTATGAGTGGCATAAAGATATGTGTGGTAAAGGAAGGAGCTGATGGTAGGTGTGGCGCTCCACCTCAGACGTAAAAACAATTTCTCCTTGATCTAGAGCTAGTGAAAAGGGATAGACTCCCTCGCTGATTGTCTGGTACCGACTTTAGGCCACCCCTGACAAATTTACTTACTTTACTTACTCATGTATATTAATAAATACTGGTGGTTTACCCTCGGCACCACCATCTAGCACCCATATGATGAAAGGGATAAGTGTTTACTGTAACTGCAATTTGAAGAAATCGGGACAAACATATACTTACTTGGACAGGATCAGTTAATTGATCGGTTGAGGCCTCTGCGACCTCAAGTAAGGGCCGAAGTGGAGTGCTGTATTCATGAGACCACTTAGTACCGGTCACAGACGGCTCAGCTACGAGAATACTGTTCTCAGGTCGCCACCTACGACCAACAGGTAGCCCCATTATGTGGTTTATCCCTATGCAGTGGTGCTGGTGGCGTATGCCGGTGTACAGATCCCATTGGCCTGATGCCTAGTACTATCCTCTTCCCTTCTACATAAATCAATTTACACTTTTCCTCTTTCGTTATGTTGTAGCGTTAGTTTCGTATTTGCCTGGGAGAGTTGTCTGTCCGGTTTAGTTTGCTGGTGCCCGCTAGGGGAATTAGTAGCTGGTTCAAAAGGCTTCTCGCTCTTTTTTTCCTGTAGCTGATTCTACGAGACACATGGGTAGTCAAGGTCTCCCCGTCTCGTTGGGGTTTTTGGCCCCACTTACATTACTGTAAGTTCTTCACACAGCATGGACTATCCCTAGTCTCATGTCTGTGGCTTTTATATGTTATCTTGTACCATTCATAAATGTGTCTTCATCTTTATTTATGTACTCTTTGTTTATGTACCCTTTTACCTATGTACTTTGTATCTCGTCATATCCATGTGCTGTATATATTAAGTGTTTTGTCTGTTAACCTTCGTCGGAGTTTTGTGTATTCAAAGTATACATAACTTTGAACAATGTTTACGGTCGAGTTGTTCTTCAGCCTTCATATTTAAACGCATGAATTCAAAACAAAATGAAACGACTGGAACTATGCCAATAATTCAATCCAGACTTTGGAAACTACTTCAACTCATCTATATATTAATTTTCATCTTCCTTAATTGTACGACCATTATCATCTTGCAACACCCTCTGCTTTAAAAAATGAGACCGTCTAAATCATCCATTATGAAAGGCAATATGTAACTTTTTCTAAATTGTACGACCGTTATCATCTTGTAACACCCTCTGCCCAATACTTGTGACCTTCTGTTACATTCAAACCGTTGCGAACGGATTCGGTAAAAGTAGGCCGTTCCATTGCAGGTAATGGTTAGAAAGTTAGTCTCACAGATCCATTATTACTAAATACCGAGTTCGATCCTCGCTGGATGCTCCATGTTTCATATCCATACCCACTGACGAACGGGCATCTCAGCGTGGTATAATGGCTACCAAGCTAGCCTCAAAGATTCATTACTACTGAATAGTGAGTTTTATCTTCGCTGTATAACCCAAAACTTGCGATATTGCGCCACATCCTACTCGTGGTGATGGGTAAAAAGTGTGCCCTATCATGATGTAATGGTTTAGCAATGTAGTCTCGCAGATCAATTACTATTGAATAGCGAGTTCGATCCTCACTGGATGCTCCATACTCGCGACATTGTTTCATACACCCACTGACGAACTTGGGTAAATGTAGGGCATATCAGCATGGTGTAATGGTTAACAAGCTAGCCTCAAAGATCCATTACTACTGAATAGCGTGTTTTATCTTCGCTGTATACCCCATACTTGCGACAGTGTACCACATCCTACTCGTAGCAATGGCTAAAATCTAGTGTCGCAGATCCATTACTATTGAATAGCGAGTTCGATCCTTGCTGGATGCTCCATACGCGACCCGTGGCAAACGGGTTAAGACAGTTATGTACGTAGTCACGGAGTTACACGTAAGCGAATTAATATATACATATATATATTTACCAACCCCTCCGCACGAGCAGGATGCGACACAAGGTCAATTTTTTTAGCGGTGTTTAACAGGTTTGATTTCAGAGTTTTCCTTCTTCTAGACTGATTACCTTGCCATGGTTAAAGAGCCCAATCTGCCCTGCTATTTACCCATAGCTGGAGGGAGAATTGGATTCATACCTTTCCCAAGGGTATTAGCGCTATGTGAAATGCAAACAGCCTTTGTCCAGGAATTGAACTCGGTTAGACAAGTTCATTTCCTATGACTCTAACCATTAAACCACGTGCCTCCATAATGAATATATATAGATTATTTTGGTGTGACAATTGTTCAGGCTAACACTTTCCGGTATTAATTCTTTTAGTGGGTTAGATTAGGGTGAGCATTCTTTAGGTGATGAATAAAAAAATAGATGCAAGCTAAATCTGACTTGATAATTTATGTTCTTTCATTTAATTAAAACTCCCTCAGGAGACACTTTTGTATTTGAGTGGAAATAAGATAATTTTATTATACGAAGCTATTGCTTTTATCAAATTAATTGTGTGCAACTTGCAACTTTGATTGACACAATGACGTGTTTTTAGAATCGAGGCATAATTGGATAGTGGCGTTTATGTTTTTGTTTTTTAAGTAGATTTTTCGAAAGTTATATCTTATGAATAACAATATGATAAAAACTGTAGCATACTAACTGCATTAGATACATAAAAGACACCTCCCCATATATATATATATATATATATATATATATATTATACTAGCAAATATATGCACCCTCCGGGTGCAAGTATTTAAGTTTAATGTAATAAAATATTTTATTAAATTAGAAAGGATAATGAAACTAATAAGAATACAGATAAAAAAGATTTGAAACAGAGGGAGTATAATAAAAGATTTGAAACATGGAACAGCTAAACTTACTCTTCCAACTCTCGTCTTTCATTGTTATTTTTTTAATTTAAGTATTTAGTTATAAGAGAAGTAAAGAAATAAAATGACAGTTATTTTATCAATGGATTTATTAAGATTCATTGAAGAGATTTTTTGCTTATATTCATTAAAATAAACCAACAGTTAGAAATCAATAATAAAACACATATTTATTAAATTCTATTTTTTAATATTAATATGCAAATTAGCCTTCCCGTTCACACTGTAAAGTGCTATTTTGTTGTATACATAAATATAATTGCATGTTGTCAGTATATAGACATAGTTAACATTATTAATAATGTAAGACAATTTTATTAATAATTGAGGTTTAGATAAAAAATAAAATCATGGAGAATGTGATGTCAATAACTAAGAGAATTGTGACTTGAGTAGGAATATAGTTTCGGTTACAGAGAGAAAAACACACAATCTCCATTATAATAAGATATATATATATATATATAAGTGTATTTTGGTAGCATTTTTCTCTTTTGAACATGTTTCGTTAAACTAAACTGACGATTCTTGTTGGACGAGATTTTGTTCGATCCTTTCTAATTTTCTAGCCACCTTTTTAATGTCAGGGTGGAACTGGTGTAGCGATATATATATATAGTAATGGAACCTTTGATGGATTGCTACATCAGTTCCACCCTGACATATATATATATATATATATATATATATATATATATATATATATATATATAGAGAGAGAGAGAGAGAGAGAGAGAGAGAGAGAGAGGAGAGAGGGAGAGAGGTGCGTGGTGTAATGGTTAGAGTCGTAGGAAATTGACTCATCAGATGGAGAATCATCAATAATTTTGAAAATTATTGACGATTCTCCATCTGATGAAACTTAAATTGGGGAGTTTTGTAAAATCAACTTAGATTTATAAAGGCCCCAATTTTGGTCGAAATAAATTTATTATGGAATAACGGTGTTGAGTTTTTCCTTCCTTTCAAAGATATATATATATATATATATATATATATATATATATATATGTATATATATATATACTATATATATATATATATATATATATATATATATATATACAAATATATATATATGTACATATATGTATATATATGTACATATATGTATATATGTACATATATGTATATATATATATATATATATATATATATATATATATATATATATATATATATATATATATATATACAAATATATACATGTATACACACACACACATATATATACAAATACATACATATATACAAATATATACATATATACATATATATATTCAGATATATATATATATATATATATATATATATATATATATATATGTATATATATTATATATATATATATATATATATATATATATATATATATATATAATGGTTGTAGGAATTATACACAATGAGTAGAGTTCAAATCTTTGCGATTGAATTCGGGCTAAGATTCTTAGAAAATGCCTGAAGCCGTTTCTCCTCAGGTATGGGTAAACAGTCGGACATACTTTGCTATTTAGTCTTGGTAAATATTGCACTAACTACTGTGTGTACCTTCCAAGGCTTGAGATGATTTGATCACATGATATACGCGCCGCAATCTACCATGTGCCAAAATGTTGCAAAACTTTTGACTCACGCTTTTGACTATATATATATATATATATATATATATATATATATATATATATAAAGAAATTTGAAAAAAACAATGTTCCGAAAATTGGATGAATTTAATAATCGATGTTTAAAACATTTCGGTTACATTGAACCTTCATCAGGATGTCTCTTGGGGTAAAGAAAATGATGGATGTTTTTATATGTGACAGGAGATGAAAATCTTTTTAGTTATGTAACTGTATTTGATCAGCGTTTTATTTTTGAAAGGCAAGTCGCGATCTACTCACGCGAAGGTGTCATGACGCGTGACGCCACTCGAAGAAATGCAAAAGACGATATATATATATATATATATATAGAGAGAGAGAGAGAGACCATTAATAGAGCTTGCCGAGATCTGACGGACCCATGTTTCTTGTGTCTACAGGAAAAGTTAGAAATAATTAGATTCCCAAATAAAAATGATTTAATTAATAAAAAGGATGAGCTCCTAGGAAAATGTATGCATAGATTACGCAATGCATTAGAATACCAATGAAATAAAATTGATCAATAAGGGCATAATACAGTAAAATTATGTTAAAGCAGTAACAAAGAAAAACCACTTGAAGAAATAAATTAATAAATAAAAAAAACTTAGCCAAACATCAGACTAACTGACCCCATAAAGGTCAATGGAGTAAGTTGAAGATAGTGGTAAGGGTAATAAAAGTATAATGTTACAGCGCACTACTACCCACGTAGGTCAAGATAGTAGGAGTTTAACCTCAACTACAAACTAGCAGCCTACTAAATTTAAATTCAGGAAGAATTAAAGAGATATCAGTCTAGCTATATAAAGTAACCGAACATATATCCACTCAATCCCCCTGATGAAGGTGTTAGAGTAACACCGAAACCGCGATCGGGAAATAACTTCTACGACTATATATATATATATATATATATATATATATATATATATATATATAATATCACTCATCGCCATCTTCTCTTGTCTCCTACGTTGAGAAAAAAACGAGAGAGACGATAAGGAAGGAGACAAGAGAAGATGGTGAGGAATGGAATATATAAGGTACGTCAAAAACGTATCGAGATTTTTTGTACTTTTTAACACACCTTGTATTCTGAAAAAAAAAAGTTCCATTCATTCTTCATTTCTATCTTGGTAAATACAGCTTTAAACTTGCTACTTTTTTTACACACCTTATATTCTAAAGATAAAAAAATTAATGAATGGAACGTTATTATTTTTCAGAAAAAAAGTTTTTTTAGTTCTTCTTTGTGGTGATGATGAAAATCAATGCGACCACATTTTTATGTGCACATATTACTTTACTTCCTGGCCATGACATTTCATACATTACCAGTTTCGACCACGGGACGTCAATTGGAATAGGGAATTACAATCGTTCTCGTCACGATTCTCTTACTGAATTACTATTTTTAC
Source organism: Doryteuthis pealeii (assembly GCA_023376005.1). Taxonomy (NCBI): domain Eukaryota; kingdom Metazoa; phylum Mollusca; class Cephalopoda; order Myopsida; family Loliginidae; genus Doryteuthis; species Doryteuthis pealeii. The sequence continues at coordinate 26,132,642 of CM042148.1, forward strand.
CAATTCATCAAACCCCACTGAGTTACACACACACACACACACACACACACACACACACACACACATACACACATATTTTTTTTAAAGATTATGTGCTTAATTGAAGTCATACCTAATTTGAAAATTAATAAGTTATAATTAAATGAATTAGGCGTGCATATCGGTTTAAATGTAAGGCGTAAACAAATGAGAAATGTATGTACATTTCAGCCTATTAGGCCTCAACAGCAGAGTTATAGACCAGGCAGTGCTTTGTGCGTGATTCGAACCCTACCTGCCTGGCTGACAGGCGGGGACTCTAACCGTTACACTAGCTGGCTTAACCAGATTTTCTCGTTTATTTTAAACTGATATTTATATCGCACTTTTTGGTTGACTTACAGCGCGACAGTATGAAGTGAACAAACAATCTGTTTGAGATGGCGATAGCCGACAATTATTGGAAGATTATGTGCTTAGTTGAAGTCATACCTAATTCTAAAATTAATTAGTTATAATTAAATGAATTAGGCGTGCATATCGGTTTAAATGTAAGGCGCAAACAAATCGAGAAAAAGTCAATCTCTCTATGTACATCAGCCTATATATATATATATGATATTTTCATAATATATACATATATATGAAATTGAAAACAAGAATAGGCATTAGATGATTCTATAGGTGTTGAAATGCCTTTAAACAAAAACAAATCAAGCATAATCCCGATGTAGAGCTTGAAGAAATTAATCAGCGCATTGTAGATAAAATACAAACTTATCCCTTTTATATTCAGTCTTGTACGTAAAGTAAAATCGTCGGGGCGGCCTAATGTCGGTATCAGCAAATCAGCGAGGGAGTCTATCCCCTTTTTACTAGAGCTAGACCAAGGAGATTGTTTTGCATCTGAGGTGGAGCGCCACGCCTACCATCAGCTCCTTACTTTACCGCACAGATTCCTGTGCTACTCATAACGCTGAGTTGGCAAGGGCCGGAATCGAACTAGGAACCTTGTGGTTTCTAACCGAACGCTCTACCGACTGAGCTAACCCGGCCCATTCAGTCTTGTAGTTAATTGTAATTCGTACAGTTCCATAATTTTTGACATGGTTGGATAGATTCCTTTTCTTCTGGTTATAAATCAACAGTATTAACATCGATGGTGCCACTCAAATTCTTATAGCTTCAAAGAAATCAACTAGAAAGCCGAGTTTTTGAACTGATTAACCAGCGATCAGCAATCTATATTTTTTCTATGATCAAAGAATCAGTTTGTGGTTATTAGGTTCATTCTCAGTATTTCATTTCCATTAGTAAGAAATTTCCAAGATCTTTAGACAACTGCCCTAATATACATCTCTAGTGCTTATTTATAAACGGGAAATTTTTTTGGATCTGTCAAAAATATTTAGTGTCCAAGAAGTGAATTTTTCTTTTTTTTGAAAAAAAATTCCTTTATTTATTGAATGCCCTTCACACACACACACACACACACACACACACACACACACACACACACACACACATATGTATACAAGGGGTGTCAAAAAACTATCGAAACTTTTTGTACTTTTTGACTCACCTTATATTCTGAAAAATATGAATGTAACTTTTTTTTTTTCAGAATACAGGGTGTTTCAAAAAAGTAGCAAGTTGAAAATTGTATTTACCAAGATAGAAAAGAAGAATGAATTGAGCGTTTTTTTCTGAATACAATGTGCGTCAAAAAGTACAAAAAACGCGATACATTTTTTAAACA
>CM042148.1:26139379-26141879 GCA_023376005.1 Doryteuthis pealeii
AAAGAATGAAATCATGGAGAATTTGACGTAAATAATTAAGGGAATTGTGACTTGAGTAGTAATATAGTTTCGGTTACAGACAGAAAAAACACACAATCTCCATTATAATAAGATATATATATATATATATATATATATATATATATATATATATATATAGAGAGAGAGAGAGAGAGAGAGAGAGAGCTAATTTAACTAAGTAAGGAGATTAGTAGCAAAAACAAGGTTTTGTTTGATCGTATAAATAATAATGGTAATGAAGATGTACTCTACATTCCCCAGGTCTCTAGAAAAATATTAAGTAGAATTACTGATGTTCAAACGGAATACGTAAAAGTGTATAACTGTATATAAATTATTTGTAATAAATAAAAATACTCATCACCATATAACAGTGTGCAAGAAAATAATTATGATGGACATAGAAAAAAGTGCTATCAAAAGTGATTGAAATAGAACATTGAATATATATATATATATATATATATATATATATATAATATATATAATCCAAAAGTCCAGAGAAGAAATCTTCCATCTGATGTGCTGGGAGAATTAGACACTTTGTCTAAGCTCTCCGAAATAGACTATAACGGAAAATCTCTAAGTCTTTTGTTATTTCTTTACTTATATATATATATATATATATATATATATATATGTGTGTGTGTGTGTGTGTGTGTGTGTGTGTGTGTTGAAATGAAAAGTAAAGGAAAGAAAATGTTGAATGGATAAAATAGGATTTATTTTATTTTAACTGACACGTGTTTCGGCCAGGAGTTTATCTATGTATACATGTATTCTATCTATTATTACTCTAAATATAAAATAAAATAACAATAATAGAAAAAAACTACAGAAATGTTTAGTATACAAAGAAATAGCGACCCTCGTCAGAGTAAATCTTTATTGGTTTAAATGAAATCGGTTGAAATATATATATATATATATATATATATATATATATATATATATATATATATATATACGAACGTTTCCGGGTGAGTAGGGGGTTCATCATCATCATCATATCGCGCACGCAGCACGGGCATCCATGACAATCCTTCGCCAACCCTCCCTATCATTCATTACACCTGGAAGCTCCTCTGCGGAGCAGCCAGCATCTTCACATAACTGGTCAATGTATGTCCTTGCTGGGCGCCCCACACTTGCATGTCCATGTGTTGGCTTCCACAGGAGAACGTCGCTTTACACAGGGTCAATTTCTAAAGCGGCATTTAAAAGGTTTAGGGATTCATAGTTGTCCTTCGTGACTGGTTGCCTAACCAAAGTAAAAGAACCTGTCCGTCCTACTATTTACCCATATCTGGAAAGAAAATATTGCGATGCATACCTTTGCCATGTGTATTAGTGGTATGTGAAATGCAAACAGTCTCATCTACAATGTGTACACAGGTCATCAAGTCCATTTCCTATGACAATAACCATTACAGCACGTGCCTCAATATTGAAAATATAAATATTTATTATTATAATCACGCATTTTCAACTCAAACAAATTTCGGCTTTAAATAACTCTTAATGGGTTAATATGTAGTTAAATAAATCAAACCAAACATGTGTCATTATTTTTCTGGCTTTTCGTTTAGTGGTTCAGAATTTATATGTAACTTTCCTTTTGAAAATCCGCCCTGTTGTCTGGGGCGTTAGAATGCACCGACTGCACCTCTGCAGAGGGGTAAGACTCCCCCAATGGGGCCACCTGTTGGCCGTGGGTGGCGACCCGTGATGCTTAAGGATAGAACCCAGGTGGATGAGCAGTTTATGAATTGCAATACTCCACTTTGGCCCTATCTTGGGCTAGACGGGCGGTCAATCGGCTGGTCACGTCAAGCCCTAGCACCTATATGATTTTCCCAACCCTATTGTCCTTATAGCAAGCCCCAACCCCTTTTTATCATATGGGTGCTAGAAGGCGGTGGCTGCGGGTCTACATGTGCTGGGAATGACGTTAAACTCTATCTGATGGTGAGGTTCCAGTTTTGGAGGTTTGGGGAATGTGGAGCACCCCTTCATCACCATTGCTCCCTGGTCCACTCTGATCCGGAGTGGTAGTACCTGTTAGGGTCCCATCTATGGGTTAAATAGAAAAATGTATTTATAAAAAAATTGTATTATCCAATAAGAATTGATTTATTTCAAAACTTTATCGGCATTAAATGACCCACTGAGGTTGATATGCCGTAAAACAAAACAAACCAAACCTTTTGAAAATTAAACGTTTATTTTACCACCTTTAAACATCTTTATTTTCAACTCAGTCAACCTATACTAAATAAAGCGTTTATCTCAGTCTCTTCTTAAACGTTTTTGTTTATTTAAGTAAATTCCATTCCTCTCCAATAAAAAATGAAGCGTTTATTTTTCTTATTCATTTTCAATTTAGTCCAGTAAAAAAAACCCAAAAAAAACTCTCATTTACCGTTAAACCCAATCAACCGACTCGGGCTAGTCTGTGTAAAAATAAAATAAAATAGAA
>CM042148.1:26144379-26149379 GCA_023376005.1 Doryteuthis pealeii
CCTCGTAGGTGTAGATAGTTTTATTGCTGTTGTTAATATATATATATACCAACCCCTTCGCATGAGTAGGATACGACACGAAACCTAGTTTAACAGGTTTGAATTCGAAGTTTTCCTTCTCCAAGATCGGTTGCCATACCAAGTTTAAGGAGTTAATTCTGCCCTACTATTACACATAGTTCGAGGTAGAATAGATAATTGTTTCACTTGCTTAAGTGTATCAGTGCTATGAGAAATGCAAATAGTCCCGTCCAGAATTTGAACTCTGGTTCGCCGTGTCCATTTCCTATGAAAATAACTATTACACCACGAGCGCCTCCTGTCATGTATGGTTTCGAAGATTAACTTTTTTAAATGGTAGGGATGTATTTATTTATGGTTAATATTGTATATATTATGGGCTTCCTCTATGCACTGTTGAGATTCTTTTAAAAAAAGGACAAATATTGATATCGTTTGGATTGGTTCATATTCTTGCTCATCTCCCTGCATTCTAAGACAATTGAATGGAGTTCGAGTTTAAGGATAATCATTTATTTCCTACAAAGATAACCATTACACCATGCCCCTCCAGTGTGTTTGTATTTCCAACAGATTAAATATGTACAATCTATACATATATAAAGGGCAGTTGTGTTCAGAGGAAAATTCGAAAATAAAACGATTAACGACAAAGTAAATATATATACACATTAAATATCACCAGGGCTTGGCGTTTGAGCAAAAGTAATAAAGATTTGATTTATATTCATGAAGTTAATTAAAAAATAAAATTTAAATCAATAAACAGCATGGAATTTTTTTCATTTAATATTTTAGATGGTAGACATTAACATTTCTTTTCAGCGTAGCTGGATCAATGCATGGTCTATTTTTTACATGGGGATTTAAATGGGCCATCCCACGAGGATTCAACTCACGATTTTAGTAATAATAGATCTGCGGGACTAGCTTTAAAAAATCCCCTCTACCCAGGCGACGCCGCATAGCCGCTGCTAGTATAAATCTAAATTTTATTTCATTTCTAATTCATCAACAATCAACATACTGTAACTGTTTCACATCTGTCAAATGTAATTTAGTGTAGCATAATGGCACGCCCTACCCGGGAACACCATATTTGTGGCCTTGTGCCAGACATAGAGAAACCTTAATAGGATGTAGCATGATTCTCAGACCTTACGGGAGTGGGCAAGCAAGAGGGTAATGTAATTCTCATTAATCACCTTGAGTCGATTCGTAGCCAGTAAGTCTGGGAGTTTGCTATTAAAATTTATTTTAATCGGTTTGTCAGAATAAAGATAGTTGACCCGTTTTAATTGACACGTGCAATTTGGTAGAACAGTTAGAACCTTCGAAAGATTCCACGACATTCTAGAAAGTTCCCCAGTCATTTCTATATAATGAGAGAACCTTAGATTTTGCGACAGTTGAGTTGGCCTGGGGCAGTGCGGTTGATCGGAGTTGGGCTACGGAATCTGCCGAGGATAGTTGGTTTGGCAGAATTTGCCGAGTTAGTGAGGTCCTGGAATCGAGACATGGTGTCGCTGATGAGTGAAGCCTGATAATTGGTGATGACAGTAGGAACGTTACTAAAAACTTAAGGAAACCGACTCTCTCTCTCTCTCTCTCTCTCTCTCTCTCCCTCTCTCTCTCTCTCTCTCTCTCTCTCTCTCTCTCTCTCAATAACTTGCATTAAGAAAATAAATTGATGAAAAGCAAGAAGTACTGTCCTCATCTTTATTTTACTACGCCAAAGAAATACTACAAGTTCTTTTATGAATGAGATTCCCCTGCCCCAAAATATACCAGTGGAGATAAAGTTAATTGACCGCAATGAAGAACCACTTGTCTTGTAAGGTGGTACCTTTCCCTGACCACGCGAAGAAGTGTGGAAGAATTTTGGGATTGAAGGCTGACTACTAGATTTTGTGAATGTTGAAGTTTACATGCCTTGTAAGCGTCCACCGACCAGTGAATAACTTTTAATAGTGCCGTACATTTTTGAGGCACTGTGAGACACGGTAAAACGCCAATACGTTACATTAGATTCATTAATGGGAAATTTGTATTTGTTTTTTTCAACCAATGAAACCAGATACTTGGATTTAAATTTGTTGTCCAGTATATACAAAGCTTCTTATGGTTTGGTAAGATCAATGAATAAAAATGGAGATGACATGTTTTAAAATTCAAAATCGCTTTTATTCAATTGTGAGTTTAAGTTAATTATTTGCATTTTCTACTCGGTCATTTAACTTTCCTTTGCACAAAACTTGAGGGAGAATAGTTAGATGCATACTTTTAGCAAGAGTATTAGCGCTATGTGAAATTGTTATAGGTGATATAACCTATGTACATAAATGGAATGCACCGACGACTACTATAAGTAGCAGGAACAATTGTGGCTTGACTCGAAGCAAAGCGAGTCAGCTCGTAACTGAATGGTCGGACGCAATCTCCACTTTCTTTGCTGTATTTCCTACTCCTAGTTGTTCAATACATTTGTATCCATTTTTACCAGTCATTTGTCTTATTTTTTACCCTTAAAACCCCACAACAGAAATGCAAACAGCTTTGTTAAGGATTCGTATTCGTGTCCGTTTACTAGGATGGTAACCATTACATGAATGGCGCATTTATTGGTGATATTGTATATATATTATGTGTTCATTTATGCATTTTGAGATTGATAACAGAAATTAACAAATATTCGTTTGGTCAATTAAGAAAAATAATAAATTTAAATTAGTGAAATAGACCACTAATTAGTTCGGGTTAGCTCAGTCGGTAGAGCGTTCGGCTAGAACAAGGTTACTAGTTCCATACCGGTCCTCGCCAACTCAGCGTTTTGAGTAGCACAGGGATCTGTGCGGTAAAGTAAGGAGCTGATGGTAGGTGTGGCGCTCCACCTCAGACGCAAAAACAATCTTCTTTGTCTAGCCCTAGTGAAAAGGGGATAGACTCCTTCGCTGATTGGCTGATACCGACATTAGGCCACCCCGACGACTTTACTTACTTACTATTCTAGTAGTGACCACCCCAAGCGGATTTAACAATTCCTTCTCCTAGACTGTTTGCCTAATCAAGGTTAAAGAGCCCAGTCCGCCCTACTATTAGTAGTTGGATTCATACATTTCCCAAGGTATTAGCGCTATGTGAACTGTAGTTTCGTCCAGGATTTGAACTCGGGTCGACGAGTCTATTTACTACGACTCTACCCATTAGACCACACCTCCAATCTGGTCTATATTCTCATCTTTCATTTTAAGACGGTGAAATGAACATTCGAGTTTAAGAATAATCAATTTCTGAATTTACATACTCGTAGGCATTGTGTTTCGGTTGAATTTAAACGTTCAATAAAATTTGTGCAAGTAAATCAAATGCTTCAATGATAACCAATAATGGAAATCTATGTTTTGGGGAAAACATATGCGGTAAGGTCGCATCTAGGATTTATGCCGGGGTATCATAGTATGCTGTAAACTGAAATAAGTCGCTCCGTGCAGCTAAGGGTTTCCGGGCACCGCTATGTCGACTTAGGTAATTTATTTTTAATTCCCTGGCCATTTTGAGATGATTTATCGTACATTGCATATGATGCTTATCTCGCACCTGTGCGTATATCAGTAATTCATAATTCATTCCATTTTTGTTTTAAATATAGTTTAACCATAAACTTCCGGCTGTTCAACAAGAATAGTGAACCGCTTATTATATATATATATATATATATATATATAATATATATATATATATGGAGAATAAGTGCTTAATTGGAGTCGTACCTAATTTTGAAAATTAATTAATTAATAATGAATTAGGCGGGAATACCTACTAAACAAATCATAAAAAATCTAAGAAGTTCGTTTAGTGTAGGGGTTATGAGATCGGCCTGTCAGCTTGGCATTCCGGTATCAAATCACGCACAGGGCGGTCTTCCGATCTATAGCTCTGCTGATGAGGCCTAATAGGCCGAAATGTACATACGGAGATTGATTTTTCTCGATTTGTTTAGCCATACATTTAATAGGTATTCCCGCCTAATTCATTATTAATTAATTAATTTTCAAAATTAGGTACGACTCCAATTAAGCACTTATTCTCCCAAAAATTATCGGCAAAAAGCCATTCTAAACAAACCTTATATATATATAAGTATGAAAAGGTGGAATGAAAACATCACACAATGCTGTTAAAGAAGAAAACAATTTATAAAATAATCATAGCTGATACTGATCAATATTTCGATTTTACAAAAATCATCATCAGCGCTCATTCACTCCATATTTGTTTGGGTCGGAGAGGAATGTCAAATCAGTTTACAAAACAAAAAACCTTAATACTGCAAAAAAGAACGAAAGTCGTTACAATATTCACCAATGTGGGCATTCGAGCCATATATATGTCGGTCATGTCTCTATGTATACCTTTTGTCAGTAAAACTTTAACAGCATTGTGTGAGGTTTTCATTCCGCCTTTTCATACTCATATTGTCGGATTCATTTCCTTTCTTTTAACTTATATATATATATATATATATATATATATATATATATATATATATATATATTGAGTTGCGTTTGTTTTGTTATGAACGGGTCAACTTATAATTCAGAAAAAGGAAGTCAGTATTGAGTATTAGAATCTCGCATACACCTTAATATGTTTATGATAAAAAAGTACAAAATTAGGTTTAGATTTTTACTCATTAAATTATATAATAGATAAAAAATGAGTTATTTTTTAAAATGATTTAAAAAAATCTGAATACCCCCAAAAATGAATAAAAGAAAATTGTAAACCCTTAACACAATGCCTGACAATGCTAACATATTGTTAAGACCATTATCTACAAAAGCGTAAATATAGATATACAATATATATTATTTCCTAACCTATACGCATGTAATAACTCTAGACGGGTTGATATGCCATTAAAGTCTATCAACCATATAACCAACCAACCAAAAACGTATTCGGCATAAAATATGTGT
>CM042148.1:26154379-26179379 GCA_023376005.1 Doryteuthis pealeii
CCTGAGTCTGAGATGGTTTCCGAGTCCGACAAGAAATACCTGAAGAAGGCTGGAAGGTCCATCGACCGAAACGTTGTACAGATAACAGTGAATATGGGGACAAAAGTCAGAATAATACAAAAAATACTAATCATCAAACCTCATCTCAAAAATTCAGATATATAGAAAACAATTTCGTTAGAACCACCCCCATAAAATATATATCTAAACAAAATACAAAATACTCATGGCTCTTATCAAAATCACTTCCAGGAGTTGGTTGGTATTAAATACCCTACCTATAAACACTAATGGGTATGTATCAATCCTCATAAATACGGGAATATACCGGCTGGGTAGTCTTATACCACTAGCAGTGGTTTACCATTCTTCACGCCGCTTGCACGTATTGTATTTTGTTAATGTTATAAAGATTCCATTTCATTTCCAACCTCCATTTGGCTATTTCTCATTTAGTAACCTTTGTTAGATTACAAAAGTTAGTAGGATGGTTTCCTTGTTTAATAGCATATTAATATTCATATTCATGTGTCTCATAATACCAAAGTCATTCTTATAGAACAACAGTAGTGGTAATGTTTAAGCTATAATTAGGGGATGAATGGGTTCATACATTTACCAAGGTTATTAATCCGAAGGTGAACGTGTTCTGGCTATGATGTTCAACTGCATTTAGTGGTGAGGCTTCAATTGTGGAGTTTTGGGAGAGTGGAGTAGCTCTACATTGCCATTAATCCCAGGTCCACTCTTACCCGGGGTGTTAGTATCTGTTAAAGACACATCTATGGCTTAAACAGATAAGGATTGAGTTTAAAAAACGTATTTAAGAAGGAATTAGTGTAAAAATGTGTATGACCAACCAGAATGAATAAAGCAAAAATGGCTTCGGGATAAAATAAACTAAGGGTTTACTTGTTCTAAAATCCAACCGACCAAAAGTGAACGTAATATCGCGACTAGAGTTCGAATTGTCTTACTACTCTGTCGCAGTCTAGCAAGTAACCATTACGCCACGGTGACTCATCCAATAAGCAGTTTTCATTTATCAAAATCTTTTAAACGATGGTTTATCTTCATCTACTTATATATACAAGAGGTATCAAAACGTATCGAGATTTTTTTATATTTTTGACACACCTAGTATTCTGAAAAATTAACGTCCTATTCATTGTTCATTCTTATCTTGGTAAATACAGCTTTAAAATCGGTAGTTTTTGACACATCTTGTATTCTGAAAAAATTAACGGTCCATTCATTTTTCATGTCTATCTTGGTAAATGCAGCTTCAATCTCGATACTTTTATGGCAGAGCTTATATATATATATATATATATATCCCTTGTGATTTTCCATCACTTTATAATCATATCAAGTTCTTAAAGTTGTTTAGTAACGATTTAATGTTACATAATTGATAGATTGGAAAATAGAGGTATTTTGATAGACAGGATTTAACCCTGTCTTTGACCTCTTCTCTTATTGAACAGCCAACGTGAGAAATGAGTTTAGAGACATTATATTTGGCAGGGTGACTGGATGAATCGGACGTAAGATGATGTCTCTTATTCAAAATGCCATTCCTCATGCGCGTTTAATTTGATCTGTTTTTTATAAAATAAGATATGAGTCCTAAGTAAAACAACAACGTCTTGTATTCATTGATTAAAAACAAGGTACGGATACAGGACAATAAATCCCAGGTCAGGATAAGAAAAACCCATAGAAATCAACAAGAAACCCAAGGTATGCTAACAAGACCAGAAGAACAGCCTAAGCCAAGATAGAAGATACAGAATATAAGAGCCGATATTATCCTCGTACCCCACTTGTACAAAGGTCAGGCACAAGGCCCTATTAACATGGGACCACCCACAAGATGAGACTCATGGGTGGCAGGTTGAAAGATTGCGTTGATCCCGTCGATATTCACTCTCAAGGGGACGCCTCAGGCACTGGGAAATAAACCCAGCTCTGCCCCTTTAAATCGAGGGGGTAGGTCTTGCCTGGGGTGATGCCCTCCTTGGGATCAACGCTATTAATTTACTCTCTAGCAGGTCCAGCGGCCGACGCTCACTGGACCCTGGCTTCAGCCGGCTTCGGCCGGGGTCCAGAATATAAGAGCCAACTTAGAAGAAAAAGTAGTTAAGTATATAAATATACGTCCACATGAATACTCTACTATATATGTCTAGATAAACCTAACTTAAAATGAGTATACAAAATACGTTTAGATACGTCAGATTTGTCTAATATAAAATTTGTATGCAACAATAAAAGCATAGTCTTATAGTCTTTATGAAGACTTACCTCCTTTCGGGAATAAGATTTTAGAAAATCCCACCAATTCTGTCATTCTTCTGTTTCAGCAATTTACTCTTGTTAAAAGTCCCCACTAATAATCATGGAATTAATTTATTAATAATGTTTTATATACTTTATAATATTTGAAGTACATTTAATGGGTTTGTTAAGGAAAAATACAGTAAAAAGAAAAATTGGGAAGGGAAAACCCCTCTCTGGTAGATAAGGAAATAAATAAATAGAAAAAATAAATAATGGTAAAATTTTTAAAAATTCAACAAAGCGGGGAGGGGGTAAAATAAAATTAAAAAAGGGAAAAAAAACAAAAAAAACTTACAACAACCGTTCTTTCTGGTAGTAAGACTAAACTCGAGTAATAAAATGAATGTAATATAAATAAGGAGAGCTCTTTTGCCATTGGCTGGAGGTCAGGTGACCAGTACAATAAAACGATGGTCATCAAGAGGCGAGGTCGTATGCCGAGAGGGAAGGGTCGGGATTTGATCAACCCTGATTGGTTCCCTGGGTGAGGAAATACGTTGTTGAAAGACCAGAAATGTCCAATGATCCCAATGATATAACAACGCTGATGACTTCCCCCTCAAGCATCTTATAGATGTATCTTACAAAAAAAAAAAAAAACAAAAGGTCTTTTTTTGTTTGTTTGTTTGTTCCGACTTCTCTTCCTTAGTTTCGTTTCTCAACAATACAGCCATTTTTTGCATTGTGCGAGGAATATTGAGTATTTATTAGGTTTGGTTTGGTTTGTTTTGTTTTACGGCATATCAACCTCAGTGGGTCATTTAATGCCGATAAAGTTTTGAAATAAATCAATTCTTAATGGATAATACAATTTATTTTATAAATACATTTTTCTATTTAACCCATAGATGGGACCCTAACAGGTACTACCACTCCGGGTCAGAGTGGACCAGGGAGCAATGGTGATGAAGGGGTGCTGCAGATTCTCCAAACCTCCAGAACTGGAACCTCACCATCAGATAGAGTTTAACAACATTTCCAGGACATGTAGACCCACAGCCACCGCCTTCTAGCACCCATATGATAAAAAGGGGTTGGGGCTTGCCATAAGGGCAATAGGGTTGGGAAAATCATATAGGTGCTAGGGCTTGACGTGACCAGCCGATTGAGCGGAGAGAGCCTCTCCGACCGCACGTCTAGCCCAAGATAAAGCCAAAGTGGAGTATTGCAAGTCATGAACTGCTCATCCACCTGGGCTCTATCCTTAAGCATCACGGGTCGCCAGCCACGGCCAACAGGTGGCCCCATTGGGGGAGTCTTACCCCTCTGCAGAGGTGCAGTCGGTGCATTCTAACGCCCTAGCCGATAGGGCGGGAGTATTTATTAGTCCTCCTCATACTATTCAGTCCTATTCTACAATGCGTGTTTCCGCTAAAGGTTTTATTCTTTTAAAAATGTATGAAACTTGTACAGATGTTAAATTGCACTGTCATTAAATTAGTTAAAAGTTAAATTACGCTCTATCACACAGTAGATGAAAGGAAAATTATTTGTGTCGCATGTGCATGAAATGAGATAATTTTAAAACAGGCATGTATGGACTAATATGGGCCTTTTAAATATGATAAGCAATAATCATATCAGATTTACTTTGTTAAATCCCGAGAATAATATTTAACGATCAAAATATGTGTGCCAGTGACTAAATGTTTTAAGAATATTTTTCGTGTTGAATGTTAAAATAGTTATTATCTATATGAGCGTAGATAAGATAAAAATGGCAATTCTAGCCTTAATAAAAAAAAATCGACCGTGACAGGGGTACATGGAAAATATTCGAATATTTGTTCTCGTTAAGATATTTTTACGTCCAGGTTTTGACACTAGTGTAAGCTTGTCGACGGCGGCTACTAACAGTGAAGCAAAGGGAAATACAATTTTCGGGGAAAGGATTTTTGAGTTGAGGATCAAAAGAAACATACGAAAAAAAAAAAAATGATGGGCAAACAGATTCAGATTGTTCGCTAAACGAATAGCGTCATGGAAATGATAAATTCATTCTAACAATGATATTCGAATACAGATACACTCAGATTCGCACACACACACACACACACACACACACACACACACACACACACATATATATATATATATATATATTATTATATATGTTGAAAAAATTAAAGGAAAAAAAGTATAGAATGGAAAAAAATAGGATGTTTTAATCAAATTTAATTACACGTGTTTCAGTCCGGGGTATATCCGTGTTTACATTATTCAAACTATTATTATTTTTAAATAACCAAATGAAATGAAATAATAATAATAATAATAATAATAATAATAATAATAATAATAATAATAATAATAATAATAGAAAAAATGTAGAAATGTTCCGCAGAAATGTAGAAATGTTTTCTTTGTGTGCGGAACATTTCTACATTTTTTCTATTATTATTATTTCATTTCATTTGATTATTTAAAAATAATAATAGTTTGAATAATGTACACACGGATAAACTCCTGACCGAAACAGGTGTAAGTAAAATTGATTAAAATATCCTATATTATCCATTCTATACTTTCTTTCCTTTATTTATTTTTTCAACATACCGTCGGATTCACTTTCAGTTTCATTTTTACACACACACACACACACACACACACACACACACACACACACATCTCTCTCTCTCTCTCTCTCTCTCTATATATATATATATATATATATATATATATATATATATATATATATATATACATACATTTACAAACCTGTTAAATTAACCATGAGTCACATCCTACTCACGCGGAAAGGATTATATATGTATAATTCCATGTCAAATCATCCAGGCTATGTCACAGACCCCCATCAATTTATTCCCTAAAATTTGCGCTTCCAATTCCAAGAATTGTCGGAGTTATGTCGATTTTTAGCTCTCCAAATTTGAGGGGAGTCACGAAAAATGTCGACTTTTTGTAATCTATTTTTGTCTGTAAAATGAGTTCTAGTGCTTCCCTACTCCTAGAAATTGTTTTATAAAAGTATTTTTGCACGAGGAACCAAAAAAAGTCTTAAAATCAGCCAATTTTAAGTTATTGGTGATTTATGATTTTTTCCTAGCAAGATCAATATCCCAATGTGGCACTGAATCTATGACAAAGATTTTTTCTATTATTTCATATCTATTGAACATTATTTGTACTAAAAAGATTGTTTGGTTTGTGCTCAGAAGCGAAGCTACAATATTTTGTTAATATTTCTGACTTCAATTTTTCTGAAATTTTGTACTGATATAGACTATCGTAAAGTTAGAAAATTCCAAAAATCTGAGCTTCAGACTTCAAAAATTAGCGGAATTATATCGATTTTTAACTTTCCAAATTTGGGTGGTCGGTCGCAAAAAATGGCAACTCTTTGTAATCTATTTTTGTCTGTGAAATGAGTTCTAGATTTTCCCTAAAATTAAATTTCCTTTATGAAAGTATTTATGACCATGGAATCAAAAAATGCTATCAAAACGTCTGAATGTTAACCGGTTTTAAATTATTAATGATCGCCGATTTGAAAAATTCTAACCGATGTTGTTGCTTCGGTTTTCGGTTATAACAGGTGTTGGTGTGTGTGTGTCTAGTAGTACAGCAGTGAATTTCCCTTAAATATGAAAAAATAAAAAGGTTCCGTCTCGCTTCTTTTTATCCAACCTCGTATAATTCTTTTAATTTGATATCATTTTTGTAAGATTAGAAAGAAGACAAAACCAATGTGAGATTCAAATTCCTTTTAATTTGCTCTACTGGCCAGACTTTGAACACTTTTCATTTACCAAACACTTTTTAGTCTATTTTATATAGTCTAAATTGGTTTAGTTTGTTTGTTTAATGACACATCACCCTACGTTGATAATCTGATGGCAAATACATCCTTGTTGAAGGACAGAAGTCGTACTATTAGAACCACAGCTACACTCAGTTCCCAAAGATGGTAGTCCGAAAGTGAACGTATTAGCACGACTGGAATTCGAACTCGATGTCGCAGTCTATCACGTTAGCCACTTTACCCTAAGGTATCCACCTTAAGGTCTTTTGATTTATTAAATTCCTTTTTAATGATTGTCGATTATCATCTGATTCATATATATATATATATATATATATATATATATATATATGTGTGTGTGTGTGTGTGTGTGTGTGAAGAAAGGAAGTGAATCCGACGGTATGTAATATATCAAGAAAAATGAAAAAACACAGGTTTAAATGGGTTAAGTGGTGAGTTTATTGGCCGACGCTGCAGTGTTTCGATCTATTAATTAGATCATCTTCAGGGCATAAGATCAGAAATTATTTATCACAGAATAATGAGAAAAGCGAGTGGTAATCCTTGTCATTCAGTCTGTTTAAAAATGTTTTTGAAGTTTGAAAAAAGGAGACAATAATTATCATTATAACAATAATATTTAAAAAAATATATATAAAATTATAATAATGTATTTAAATAAATATAAAAAAACTATAATAATAATAATAATAATAATAATAACAATAATAATAACAATAATTCATTCACTTATACATAATTGTAATATTAATATATATTAATCGTCTAATAATCAGTATCAACTATAAAACAACAATACAATACTCTTTCTAATATAAAAAAAAACTTTTCATTTTTTAAATCCCCAACCCCACACACACACCCAAACTTCCCTCTCTTCTCTTAATATAAAACATAAAAATTTCTTTTCATGACATCTCTCCCCTACCTCTTACCAATATACACACACAACTCTCCCCTACCTCTTACCAATACACACACACACAGACACACACACACAGACACACACACACAACCTTGAGTTTCACTTCCGCTGTCGTTTATCGCAACAGAAAAAAATTATACACACACAACCACATACCTAAAAAATTCACAATGTTTCCTTTCAATATACACACTTACAGCGCCACATACTCACGCCATAAAATAGAATATTTGATGTCATATTTCAAAAGCGTCTCCTTTTTTCAAACTTCAAAAACATTTTTAAACAGACTGAATGACAAGGATTACCACTCGCTTTTCTCATTATTCTGTGATAAATAATTTCTTATCTTATGCCCTGAAGATAATCTAATTAATAGATCGAAACACTGCAGCGTCGGCCAATAAACTCACCACTTAACCCATTTAAACCTGTGTTTTTTCATTTTTCTTGATATTATATATATATATATATATATATATATATATATATATATATATATATATATATATCGCAGTTACCATTAAATCAACAAAGCATATAAATATACAATCTTATTTACTTTAGGATTTTTTCTAAAAACGATTAAAAAGTGCTCAATATGAAGAGCTAAATAGACGATTAAAATCGAATGTTTTAAAAAGTACCCACTTAAATTTCTCGTAGTAGCGCGAATCTTCATATATATATATATATACATATATTTATATATATATATATATACATGTGTGTGCGTGTATGTTTGAAAGAATAAGAAGGAGAGAGAGAGAGAGAGAGAGAGAGAGAGAGAGAGAGAGGAGAGAGAGGGGGAAGAGTGTCGTGATGAGTGTCGTGATGCTCGACTGTGGAAGCGTATAATTTACATATTTTTTTTAAATTACAGCTTCAGTCACGTTAATTCTTTTCATCAAAACTCGAACATTTGATGCAATTTACTAAGTCTAGCTTAGTAGAAAATAAAGACCATCAGTTTGAGGCGCTCAGTGCGATCAGACTCACTAATAAAGATATGTTAGACACGTTCACTTGACTCCATATTCGGTATTGTATTAAAATTAATTTCAAGAATCTCCCCCTTTGTTTTGGTTTTTCTTCGCTTGGCTTGTCTTGTCGCTTTTAGGATTCTTAACATAGAAAACAATGGAAAACAAATAACCATTAAAATAACATAATTCGCTAGACAACAGGAATTGCGGTAATTTCGCTACTCGATGTTTGCTCATTTTATTAGTTCCGTTTCTGTGCACATTCCGAATTGCTTCCGTTGTTATTACAATGCAATTTACAATCTTCTTCTTTGTTTATAGTTCATAATCACCTGAGGAATTTTATTAGTCGAAATTGAAATAGGTTTTATTCTTTTATGAAATCTTAAAAGATCTAAAAGATTTAAATGGATCACAATCGTAAAATTCACGACTACCACCGCGTCTCTTTCGGGCAATTGATTTTGTGGTGAACGAGCTGACTTAACTCCGGCGAAACGCATCTGTTTAGGTTTTCAGGTTCTGCTGGAACTAAACTGAAGAAACATGGCTGCTATTGACGGGCAGATTTATAGGGTGTGGTTTTGTTCTGTCTCGTTCGTGGCGTGAGTGTGGCGGCACCTATGCAAATTATGCTGACGGAGAACCACAGTATAAAAGGAGCTCGCTGTGTCATTTGGGCAGCGGTAATTTCAATACGAAGAAAGACTGTAAGTGTGACGTGTACAACAGGAAAAGAGAACTGATATTATCACAATTTTGCTGTTAACAAACGAACGTGACTAGTCGTGCAGATCTAACAAGTTTCTTTTGTGCTGACATGCAAAAGAAAATGCAAAGTATAATGTTCACTCTGCACGCCTGGTTGTGGATGGGTGGGCATTTAATACCCACACACTCGATAGGTAAGTGATTAATACAGCAAATTAAAAAAGATTGAATTTAAATTATATTAAAAATTTCTTACTGTCATAAAGGCGATACAATTTATTCTTTCACAAATATATAATGGCTATTCAGTGCTTGCAACGAAAAGACCCCGAACATCCACAGTACTCTGGAGAGCGGATGTTCCAAACATTGCAGAGTCAGAAGTTACGGGTGACTGGCTAAAACTCATAACCACCAAATTAATGTCTAAAAAAATATCAGTGGGTGTTCGTTTATTGGCTAAGGGCAGTCACGTAAGATTCAAGAGATAAGGGTTCAACGGTGTAGCGTTAGTTTCGTATTTGCCTAGGGAGTTGTCTGCCCGTTTAGTTCGCTGGTTCCCGCTAGGGGCCGTTTTATAATTAAGCGGCTGGTTTGAACGTCTCTCCCTCTTTTCCTGTTCCTCAAACTACGAGACACGTGTGTTAGATTCTGGTCTGCCCCTTCTCGTTGGGGCTTCGTCCCCCCTTACATTACTGTAAGTTATTCACACAGCATGGACTATTCCTAGTCTCATGTCTGTGGCTTTTATGTTTATCTTTTTACCATTCATGAATGTGCCTTTATCTTTATTTATGTACACCTTGTATTATGTACCCTTTTATCCATGTGCTGTATACGTATTAAATGTTTTATTTATCAAACCTTTGTCGGAGTTTATATCTTCAAGTATATATCACTTTAAACCCTACAACGCATATTAATAAAATGGCTACTTTTTATTGACTTCAAAAATCCATGCCAAGTTTCCTTTCGAAGGAGAACATAAACGTGGGATTGGGTGGGGAGCAGGAATATAAATGAGGGGTTGGGTGGGATGAGTAATGTATCTGTCCGTCCTTTCCACAAAGGGTCAAGTGACAACATTCTGATACAGGTCAATACTTTGATGGGGGAGGTCTTACATCTCTGGAAGGGATACAGTCAGCGTATTATAACCATGTCCAACAGGGGAGGTAAAATTCATAATTAAATTCAATCTTGTAAAAGTTACACGGCGAAGTACTCTCTGATAAAGTGGTAAAATAATGGAAGCTAGCTGAGTGTAATGTTTTTACATAGCGGCACTAATTTGAATGTAAGTTGCATTATCATATACTTATCTTGTTTTGGCCTTTTTCAATTTGATGATATCTTCTATGCAACTGGTTGAGTCGTCTATCGTCTATCGTCTATCGGGGTCTATTGTCTCTGCCATTCTGATATTTTTGTATCTTGGCTCTGAGCTCTTGATTAGCTGGCTTCTCTGTTATTTTTTGTTCTGGAACCACCTGGTATTTTTTTTTTTTTATCTTGGGTCTTTTCTTCGTTGTCTGTGATCGTTGCTTGTTTTTTTTAATAAGGATCACAATACCTGATTTTCTTTTCTTGGAGAGCTCTTTATTCAATCAACCGAAGTAAATTGCATCGGAGGACAGATCGCCATCTTGCGTCTGTACCCTCCAAACACTCAGTCAAGACTCTCAAATTTCTCTTTTATTCTTCGCACTGTTGGCTGTGGCTCGGCCAATCAGAAGGCAAGGTCAGTGACTTCCACCTTTCACTTCCACGTCTAACTAATTCTGTTGTTTTTTTTTCTTTTTAATTTCTAAAATGTTCAATTTCCGCACACGTATCGCACGTCAACCACCGCTGACATTATCCACTGACCTTGTCACTCTCATTATCTTACAATGCTTGTCTGGACGAGGCTCTTTGCTTTTCATGGCGCACGAATGCCCTTAGTAAAAAGTATGAACCCATCTGCTCTACCCCGCACCCCTAAAAATGGGAAAATAGTCGGTCTGATAGTTTCTTTAGACTTGGTTCAACATGTCATATAAGGAGAATGGAAACATAGAATTAAAAGTAGCTTAAACCCTCTTACAGAATTGACCTTGTGTCATATTCAGCCCGTTGCAGGTGGGTTGGCTAAATACAAACACTTGTAGAACAATTTAAATACCTATTGCATATTATGAATTTTACCAATATTCTCCCCATCTATGGGTTAAACAGTACCAATACTTTTCTTCTACAATTATGGCTTTGGTATTAGGTAAACCACGAAAGTTGTTATGCCATTAAACAAAGAAACCAAACGAAACCGATATTTGATTGGTTTCAATTTGAACTTAGAATACAATTAAGTGAAATATGAAACTGGATCCTCAATGGGATTTGAATATCTGTGAGATGCTCCAACTATTTAATCACCCAATTATATTCACTATATCTCCATAGCTGGTAGTACCCTGCAAAGAGATATCATGGGTCTAACACCAAACTACATATGATAGTGAGGCTCCAGTTCAGGATATGTGGGCAGTTCTGAGTTATCCTTCATAGCCATTACTCCAACGCCCACTCTTACCGAATTTGTAGTAATTGTTAGAGCCCATGTATGGGTCAATTAGACATGTTTAAGATTTATTCATATTTAATAGGAACGTAAAAAAAAAACAACAACAAAAATACCTATAAAGAAAAAAACTATACACAAAATGTAGATATGAACGTACAATTAACGCGATTCCCTAACCTCTAGGGGTACCCTAACGGAAGATGTGTTTTTGGCATTTCAGTCTCGGAAGACTATAACCCCTGTACCCCTGAAGTTACAGCGCCTCCTGTGACTGTAAAATCCAATTTTAAAAAACATTCTCGACTACATATATCGCATGTGATAGTGTCCCTGAAGATGTTGATGTGCCGGCGCTTTGTTGCCGCTGATTTCTTCTGGACCTCCTAGCTTCATGGTGTTGCGCCAGGGTGACTTCTGACATGAGTAGTCCTCTACGGAGAGCCTGTAGCCACCGAGGGCGATCCTGAGCCGAATTTTTCCAGCTGGAAGGGGCAATGCCAAAGCACCTGAGATCTTTCTTGCAGACATCCCTGAAACGCAGCTGGGGGCGACCAATCTGTCTTATAAAGGGTATCCTTCGGTATTCGTCCATCATCCATTCGGTGGACATTACCCAGCCATCGGAGACGACGCTGTCTCAGTAGAGAATACAAGTTGGGAAGTTGGGCTCATTCTAGAACTGATGTGTTTGTGATCCTGTCCTGTTGGATTTTCTGTATTTAAGGTGTGTGCCAGTTCCCCGCTTATACTTATAGATTGGCCAAGGTCACGTGATTAACTCTTCTAACCAATCACTGGCAGTACTACTTGCCTGATAAGATACTTAACCCCACACATTGGTCCCAATTAAAACTGCCCTCTTTGCAGATGGACGCACATAGGATTGCCGGGATCTTTACCAATACTCACGAAAGACTTATACGATTACCAGTAACTGATGACACTTTAGTAGCCAACGGATTCACATAGTCGACTGACTCTTTATCAAGGATTCCACCAGATAAGCGCTTCTGCTATAAGGCCAATAAATGGCTCATTAAAAACTTAATATGTCCCTCTAGGTGATGCCCAGTATACGTCTAGAGCAGCGTAGGTAAAAGCCATTTAGCCGCCGCAGATGGGCTAACATATCATTAAAATGAATGTTTGAATCAAACCAAACATTTAACTTTAAGCACCTGTCCTTCCAGTTCTTGATTTAATTTATCTTAGACTAAAATATTGCAATATGCGTGTTTTAATTTTGTTTTATCAGAAGGCAATATCATTCTTTCAATTTCTACTGACAAGTGACAGTATTCATTTAGTTTTTAAATCACATGTTTAATTTTGTATTAATTCACAATATATATTCAAATGTTATAAAACAAATATTATATATGAATAGCAACGTGAGGAGTTTCGAAAGTTATGCTTTCTCGGTATTTCCACAAGATACAATAGATGTAGTAAGCACAAGGATACCTTTGAATAGAGCAAGTAGCAAGGTATTTAGCCAACCCGTTTGCAGTGGGTAAGATGAGACACAAGGTCACAAGTATTCGGTACCCAGTGAGGACGAACTCGTTTTTCCGTAATAATGGATCTGCGAAACCAGCTTGCTGACGATTACACTACGATTGCGTAATTAGTCAACGAAACACTATTTTTCACATAGTCACCTCCTTCAGCAAATGATGCAAATGCAAGAAGGTGCATTTAAAAAAAATACACCAGCGTAAGCGACCCAATTTTTTCAAAGGCGTCACTGATAGGAAAGTTTTGTCCAGGTAGTCCCTCTTTCACCGCCCGGTTAAACGCTGCTGGCTGATCTTCAGTTCGTATTTTTAGAATCGTTTCAAACTTTGTTACCCACGCACATCACCGTTGCCACGGCTGAAACACATTACCCCTCTATTTGTCTGTGCCACATCGATTGCTTGGTCGACATAAACGTAAGTTGTTTGTTGTGTAATGGTTATCCCGTAAGAAATGGACACGGTAACAAATCCTGGACTAGGCTGTTTGCATTTCACATAGCGCTAATACCCTTGGGAAAGGTATGAACACTATTAGTCCCCTTCCAGCTATGGAAAAACAACAGTAGGGTAGAGTGGGTTCTTTAATTTTGGCATGATAACCGGTCTAGGAGAAAGAAAACTCTGAATTCAGACAAATTATGCTCCACGTAAAGGTCGACATTGTGTCACATCCTGTTTGTGTGGATGGGCTGGTAAATACATTTACACCCTGGATTATCACCAGAATGACTAAAGACTTTGGATTAACTCTAAGATTCTTTGAACAGTAACAACAATAACATAAACCCTTACAAAATGGCTTAATTGATTCTCACAACTAGGAATCCACTTCCCTCCACCAATGGATAAATAGTTAGGCAGACTGGGTCCTTTAACCTTGGTAATGGCAACCGGTCTTGGAGAGAAAAGTCGTCGGGGTGGCCTAAAGTCGGTTTCAGTCAATCAGTCAATCTCTGGGTGCAATCTTTTTTCTAAATGTCAGAATTCAGTGACTTAACTCTGTTCCGCCCAGTCGACTGCTGTCGCAGAATATAACGACTGCACCTTTGCAGAGGGGTAAAATCCATGCTGTTCGTGGTGGTGGCGACCCGTGATGCTTGAAGATGGAATCGTGGAGGCTGAGCAGTCCATGATCTGCAACACTCCACTTTGGCCCTTAGGCTGAACGAGTAGTCTGGGACCCCGCCCCACCTCCGATCACTCAGTTGGTCATGTCAATCCCTAGCACCCAGATGATTGTCCCAACCCTATTATCAAACCTCCAACCCTTTTATCATATATATGATCGATGACAATGGCTGAGGGTCTTATTCTCCTAGGAATTATGTTAAACTGCATTTGATAATGAAGTACAATTTTTTAAACTCTGGGGCGTGTGGAGTAACCCTTAATCATTATTACTCCAAGAACCCGGAATGGTAGGGCCGTTTGAGATTCCATCTGTGAGTTAAATAGAAAAATTGTGTTTAAAAAATTGAACTTAAAAAATTTTGCTCACCCTTCCAGAATGAATAAAACAAAACCACTTCGGAATAAAATAACCCAACAATGGTTGACAGGCCGTCAAATCCTACTAACCACTCAACATAACTTTATTAGTGCTACTTAGCTGATAATCGTAACAATAAAATAAAAAATAAGATTTATTGGCGGAAAGTTTTATCACCAGTGCCATTTCCTATAACATCTGCTTCTGACGTTGTCAGACAATATAATAAAATAGGAGGCATTATTTTTTGAGCGGCCTTATATGAGAGCAGCGTTTATCTTTGTCGACTGTTATTTACAATCCACGATACAATTGAGGCTGTTTTTAACACAATACTTTGATGTTATTGTAAGATAAATATAATTTTGACGAATGAAGGGAGAGAGAAACAATGTTATGTGTAAACGAAAAATGTCAACTAGCTGCATTCAACAATATATTGGGTTTAAACTAGCGTTAAAAAGTTACTGAGTAAATTACAAAATAGGCCTCAATGGTGTCCCGAATGTTGGTGGCTTAAATTACCTGCTGTCATTGTGTTCTTATATATGTTATAGTTTCCATGGAAATAAAAAGGAAGCATTATTTTCTAGAGACTCACCCCAAAAAGCAATGTTCAAATTATGATACTAAACTGTATCTGATGGTGAGGTTCCAGCTCTAGAGATCTGAGGAGCGGAGTATGTATTTAGCAACCCCTTCGCACATGCGCGATGCGACGCAAGAACACTTTTTAAGCGGATTTTCATCATCCTCAAGTCGCGCTATTAGCACAGATATCCATGACAATCTCACTCCAGCCGTCCCCATCACACATTGTTCTGAGAGGTCCTCTACGCAGCATCCAATATGCGCACAGAGCTGGTCAATGTACGTCTTTGCTGGTCGGCCCACACTGGCGTACCCATGTGCTGGCTTCCACATGAGGAGGTCACTTATGATTTCGTCCTTGCTTCTCCAGCAGTGTCCTGCGTATCTTGTCAGTCTTACTCGGATGGTGTGGGTGATATGGACTGGTGGCTGCACAGCTGTTCAGGATCACACGCAGCATTCTTGTGCAGCTCCCATAAAAAAGAAGCGGACTTTAACAGGTTTTAATTCAGAGTGTTCCTTCTCGTAGTCCAGGTGCCGTGCCAAAGTTAAAGTGTCCTACCTTTCTTACTATTTGCCCATAGTAGAGGGAGAACATTTGGATTCGTACCTTTACCAAGAGTATTAGCGCTGTATGATATGCAATCAGACTCGTCAAGAATTTGATCTCATTTCAACGTGTATATCCCCTACGATGATAAACATTACACAACGAACACCTCCACTGGGAATTGTGGAGTAACACTTCATTAAAAATACTCCCAGGTCCATTTAAACACATAGGGTTCCATCAGTTGTTCAAGTAGATTGGTTTTAAAATTATTCGTATTCTATTGGGCAGTCTGGAGAAAAGAATAATAGAAAAAACTACACAACAAAATCTTATTATAATGGAGATTGTGTATTTTTTCTGTCTGTAACCGAAACTCTATTAATACTCAAGTCACAATTCCCTTAGTTATTTACGCTACATTCTCTATGATTTTATTTTTATTTAAACCTCAATTATTAATAAAAATTGTTTTACATTATTAATGCTGTTGACCATGATATTTTACACGTACCCCACTTGTACGGGTCAGGCACAAGGCCCTATTTATGTGGGACCACCCACAAACCGAAGCTCATGGGGTGGCGGGTGAAAAATTGCATCGATCCCATCGGCATTCCCCCTCAAGGGGGGCGCCTCAGGCACTGGGCAATAAACCCAGCCCTGCCCCTTTAAATCGAGGGGGCAGGTGTTGCCTGGGGGGATGGCCCCCTGGGATCGACGCTATTAACTTGTAAAGATCCAGGGCCGAAGCCACTGGACCCCCAGTGTTGACCAGGTCTACATACTAATAACATGCAATTGTATTTATATATACAACAAAATAGCGGTTTACAGTGTGAACGGGAAGGCTAATTTGCATATTGATATTTAAAATTTGATTTTAGTAAATATATACTTAGTATTATTGATTTCTAATGGTTTAGTTTTATTTTAATAGATATTAGCAAAAATCTCGCGAATAAATCTTAAAAGAAATCCATTAGCAAGAAGAAATAACTGTAAATTTATTCTTTACCTCCTATTTTAACTAAATTGTTAAATTAGGAAAATTTAGCAATGAAAGACGGGAATGGTGGGAGAATATGTTTCAGTCGTTTTATCTTTCGATTATACCCCCTCTGTTTCAAATCTTTTTATCTGCATTCTTATTTAGTTTCATTGGCTTTTCTAATATAACATTACATTAAATACTTGCACCCGGAGGGTGCATATATTTGCTAGTGTTAATAAGAAAGTTTAATGAACGTGATACTTTAATCACTATGCATAAAATAACCCATAACTTGTTGACATGCCGTTAAAATCAATCAATCAACCAAAATAGAATTAAGGGCCACTATAGGTCAGTCGGTATAGCGTTCGACGAGAAACCACAAGGTTTCTGGTTCGATACCGACCCTCGCCAAGTCAGCATATGCGTAGCACAGGGATCTATGCGGTAAAGTAACGAACTGATGGTAGGTGTGCCGCTCCGACCCAGACGCATAATAAAAATAGAATTAAGTCATTAGGAACATTCTGACAATTATAGAGGTAAAATAATAGATATTTGTTGATTTTTTTATAGGCTCTTATCCATCACAGACTCGGTGAATATAAAGAAAACAAAAAAAAAAGTTTGTATATTTTAACATTCCACTAAAATCAATAAATCTGTCTATCTAAATTTTACCCGTTTTAAAATAACTCAAAAATAAATTTTAAACCTGAAAAAAGTTTTAAACGAATTTATATTACGCATTCCTTTAAGGTAATTGATATTATTAAATTTCGTTGTTAACCAATGTTGTATACTCTTTACTTTCTTACTTCTATTATTCTTCTGTTCATCTTTGGTATCTTACGTTCTTCTTCCAGCGTCTGGACCTAGTCTTGAGGACTTCGTGTCTGGTCTTGTAGGTCAGTCTTGTTGCCAAGACATTCATCAACCACAAAACCATATTATTTATTTAAACTTTTATTTCTTAACTAAACATATTTCTCTAACTAATCACAGTTCGCGTGTGCAGTGAGTCTCAGCTAAAGCAGTAACATCTTATCTGCCTGGCGTTCAAGCTGAAAACTGACCCAACCAGGTCCCACGTGACTTCACGTATTTCGCAGTCTTTCTGTAATATTCCATAGAAAGTCCCGCCCGTGATATGAAAAGGGCCATCCCTTCAGAAATACAGGGGATTGACAATAATCTATGCAACTGCATAGATTATGTAACATCAACAAACGTGACTAGTCGGGTAGATTTGATAGTTTCTTTTGTTCTAGCGAGGGCCGGTATAGGTCAGTCTATAGAGCGTTCGACTAAGAACCACAAGGTTCCTGGTTCGATACCAACCCTCACCAACTCAGCGTATGAGTAGCACAGGGATATGTGCAGTAAAGTAAGGAACTGATGGTAGGTGTGGCGTCTGTCTCAGACGCATAAAATAATGTCATTGGTCTAGCGCTAGTGAAAAGTGGATAGACACCCTCGATGTCTGGTTGATACCGACTTTAGGCCACCACCACGACGACAACGAGCATACTATACAAATATGCAATGTTTTTGTGCAAGCCTGGTTATGGGAGAGTATTTGATACCCACACAAGCGAAAGGTAAGTAGTTAATACAACAAACTAAAAAAGATTAAATCTAAATTCTACTTTCAAAATAGTCGTTAAGTTCTAAAAAAAATACACAATTTCTTCTTGTTCGAATATACAAGCTGTGTCATAAAAGTATCGAGATTGAAGCTGCATTTACCAAGATATAAATGACCAATGAATGTAACGTTAATTTTTTTCAGGATACAATGTGTGTCATAAAGTGCCGAGTTTAAAGCTGTATTTACCAAAATAGAAATGAACAATGCATAGAACGTTTATTATTTTCAGAAAACAAGGTGTGTCAAAAAGTACAAAAAGGCTTGAACTTTTCTTACACAACTTGTATAATGGTGAGTCAAAGCTTGTAACGTAGGAATCCACCCAAACACACTCGGCCCATCGGATAGCGGATGTAGCAAATATTTGTGGAATCATAATCTACAGGTGACTGCATAAGGCTCATAACCACCAGAGTAAAGCCTGCAAAAAGTAAGAGAGATACAAAAATAGATATTCGTTAAAAAATGATATTGCTGGGATTATCTTCCCTTTGCCTGGAAGAGTTATCTTCCCGCTGGGTTTCCGTGCCGGCCACCAGGGAGGTTTGGTATTTAAGCGCGAGGTTCAAACTCTTCTGCCTCTATTTTCTCCTTCTTCTGGGACCTGGAAACATGGGTTAGACATTTGTGTCTACTCCCCCCCTCGTGGGGGCCTCCCCCACGTACCGACTAAGTCAGTAAGTGACTTCAACCATATGGACTATCTTTAACTCCTATATTTTATATGTACATTTAGGTATCTCTTTTATTCCTAAATATTGTATTACCATTCATGAATGTGTCCTTTTATTATTTATATTTATGTATTCCTATTCTATGTATCGTTTCCATGTGCCTGTATTAAAGTCTATCTTGTTATCTATTAATAATGGAGATTCGCTTCCGGTTTTTGTCTGTAACAAAAATTACGTTACTGCTTACGTCACATTACCCAAAATCGTCATAACCTAGAATAAATACACTCAAAATTTGAGCATGCAACATTAGACAGTCCTCATTGTTTTTTTTTTAAACAAGTTTTAATAAATACATGACTGGTATTATATATCTATATAGAGTTTGTTTTATTTTAATACATATTTAAAGTTTACATTTCAAATTGTTTTATTTTTTAATCCTTTAATGAATTTGATGATTTTACTTACTTAGGGTACAAACTCGCTGACATTGAATTTTTTACTACCACCCCTCAGGCAATATGTTTCAAAAATCTATTTTTACATCGACCGGAGGGTGTTTTTTTTATTTTGTACTAGTATGATTAACACCCTTGTCGGAGTTTGTATCGTTTCAACAAGTTTAACATTATCGTAACCTTGAATCTTACAATATGCTTCAAAAACCCAGAGAATTAAAAAGAAAACAAAACGCTAACTGGAAAATAAGTTTGTAAATATTGATTATATAAAATAAATGCTTTGAACTTTTAAGATGTAAATAATCCAAAATGAACATCTAAAAGAAAATATAAATCAATATTGTATTTTTTTCCTTCTCCTCTGTGTTTGGACTTGCCCGTTTATTTTTTTCTTTCTTGTATATCAGCTGTTCTGTTCTCTCCCAAGAAATGAAAATAGCAGTTTTGTTAGGCTTAAAATATACAGTGATAATAGTATTTGATATTGATGTCTTTATTTCTATATAGGAAGTACAATCAGATCCCTCCACATTAGAATTAAAGAACATATCCACACATTTAATCAAATATCCGTAAACATTTAATCAAATGCAAAAATATGGACAATAATTTCTCCATTAAAATAGATACAATAATACGCAACGTTGGTAATCTCAGAATTAGAGAAGGTTTATTAATAGCTAAGTTACACCCTCGCATAAACAGTAGGTGAGAATTAAACACTGAATATATAATTAGTTAACATATTCCATAAATACATATATATATATCAAAAATAAATAAATAAATAAAAGGAATGAAATTGAAATTGATTGAACAACGGATATTACGGCTCTTCCGCGTGGCGTTATAACAACCCACGAGACGCGTGTTTATAACGTCCAAAACAAAAAGACACACAAGACCGCGTCCATTTCACAAACAGACTCTGTTTAATTAGACACTGGATATTATTTTATTTTATTTTATACGCATTGTAATTGCCTTCTTAATATAAATAAATAATAATACAGTGATAAACTTAAGCGATGCTTAAACTCCAAGCATTCCTGTGAATCCGAAATGGGAAAACAACTTATACTGAAAATAAATAAAATGTAACAGTTGTTGATGTAATGTCACTTTTAATGTTACTTGGTATATATACATGTACATATAGTCATTAACTGACATCGTGTTTCGACGTATCACGTCTCTTCAGTGTAGCTAGAAATTTGTAAGCTACCTAAAGTCGGGATATAAACCCAGTCGATTCAGCATCAGTCGGACAGCTTAACCGCTCGGCTATCGACGCCTACAGAATGGGAAGGGGATTCTAACTGTTTTAATACACACACGTGTATGTATGTAAAGGCCATCATAGATTACTCCATCCATTTTATAAAGGAGTTTTATTGTTATGTAAAATTTGAATATTACATTAAGTTTTTATTAGTTTCACTAGCCATACATCACGACTTCCAATGACAACACTTCCATCAAATTTTCCTGGACATTTCATTTCGAGATTTGGTGATATCCATTGGCCATCCAGATCAACTGATATAACCCCAGAGGACTATTTGCTGTGGGGTTACCTGAAAGGCAGGTACCATACGACAGCGGAACCGAAAGAAAGCATCCGTAGAGAGATAACAGCTATTCCAGCTGATATGTTAAACCACACTTTACATGATATGAGAAATCGAGCTCTCCAATGTTATTGTCATGATAGTGACCATCCCAAGGACATAATATTCCCCTCTTAGATTACATGTAAAACTCATGTGCACCAGCATTTTTCTTTTAAACGCTACCAATTCCTACGTTACTGCTCGTTGTTTTTAAAAACGAGACACCTGAAACATCCCATCAGTTTCATACCTGAAGATGGCAGATAGACATTCCGAAAGCGCTCGTAATGAAACCTTTGGTGGATTGCTACACCAATTCCACCCTGACATTAAAAGGATGGCCAGAAAATTAGAAAGGACCGAACAAAAACTCGTCCGACAAGAATCATCAGAACAGTTTAACGAAACATATATATATATATATATATATATATATATATTATATATATATATATAACTTTCTTTACTATTGTGGGGAGGCTGGTTTTCTTTGTGTAGTGCATTATGGGAAGGCTCACTCACCTGAGTCTTGGTGTAAAGCGTGGACATGAAGTCAACCGCGCTTAGTTACTGACATTTTCTCGCATATTCAATTCTCAAACAACTTTGAAAATCGCATAGGCTTTATCTCCACCCTACCTTAACTTGGCTATACTCTTTCCACGATATTGAACACGATTTTATTACATATCCAGCACTATATCTGCAATAGTAATATATATATATATATATATATATATATATAAAAGTAAAGTCGTCGGGGCGGCCTAAAGTCGGTATCAGCCAATCAGTGAGGGAGTATATCCCCTTTTCACTTGCGCTAGATCAAGGAGATTATTTTAGCATCTGAGGTGGAGCGCCACACCTACCATCAGCTCCTTACTTTACCGCACAGATCCATGTGCTACTCATACGCTGAGTTGGCGAGGACCGGTATCGAACTAGGAACCTTATGGTTTCTAGCCGAACGCTCTACCGACTGAGCTAATATATATATATATATATATATATATATATATATATGTGTGTGTGTGTGTGTGTGTGTGTGTGTGTGTGTGTGTGTGTGTGTGTGAATGAGTGTGTGTGAATGTGTGTCAGCCAAACAGTTCTCGTAAAGTAAGAGACACTTTGTTGTTATGGTAACGTAATATATTACCCGTGTAAACAGCCAGGAAAAAGAAACAAAAAAGAAAGGAATAAACTACTGGAAAGGTATTTATTAAGCTTTACTTAGTTGCGGCACAAGGCCGAATGTACGGAGCACCCTGTAAAATCGAAATGACTGGTTAGAAGCAACCGAAGTAAGAGGAAATTGGATGTCAAAATAATTTGAAAAGAGAGAATAAATATGAAATGTCACTTGGAGAACGAATAAAAAAAATATAGTAAGAGAACAAAAACTCTTGTGCGCGAAAAACGAGTGAAAGAGAGAGAGAGGGGGTGGAGAAAGAGAGAAAGGTAGAGAGACAGAGATGGAGAAAAAGAGAAAGAGAGAGAAAGAGAAAGAAAGAGAGGGTGTGATAGAGATAGATAGATAGATAGACAGAGAGAGAGAGAGAGAGAGAGAGAGGATGAGAGAAATGGAGAGAGACAGAGACAGAAACAGTGACAGAGAAAAAGAGAAAGTGAGAAAAGAGAAAAAAAAAAGAGGGTGAGATAGATAGATAGATAGATAGAGAGAGAGAGAGAGAGAGAGGGGAGAGAAAGAGAGAAATGGAGAGAGACAGAGTCAGAGACAGAGAGTAAAAGAGAAAGAGAGAGAAAGGGAAAGAAAGAGAGGGTGAGATAGATAGATAGATAGAGAGAGAGAGAGAGAAAGAGAGAGAAAAAGAGAGAGAGAGAGAAAGAGAGAGAAAGAGAGAAAGAGAAAGAAACAGAGGGTGAGATAGATTGAGATAGAGATAGAGAGAGAGAGAGATAGATAGAGATAGATAGATAGATAGATAGATAGAGAGAGAGAGAGAGAGAGAGAGAGAGAGAGAGAGAGAGAGAGAGAGAGAGAGTTCATACCATTATTTTGACTGGAACTCAGCTCGATTATTACCTTTATAAGACTTTTCATATAGATATTATAAATATTGTTTGCATTATTTACGGAATATAAAGTTGGTATAATTACTTTCTAGATGAATAATTTATGGTAAAACAATTTTTATTTATCTATTCATTTATTCATTTATTTCTGAACAAAAGGAAATGAAAAGATTATTTACAAGAACTTATTGGCGTAGTCCATCTACTCAGATAGATAGATAGATAGATAGATAGATAGATAGATAGATGGTTTGCGAATTATATTACTTAATGTCCAGATATCTTTAAAAGGGGACATCATCTTCAATATATACCTAGAGTATGATCCCCCTTTTTATGTTTGGGCATTTAAAATTGTATTTTTGCTAATGACGAAATATTTATATCTATGAGTTTCAATAAGATTTTTGGTAATTATGAACTTTTGTTTAGTAAATTAGGGTGTCCCAGAAAAAACAGAACCCACACATTTTGTAATAAAACTGTTAATTTTAACTAGGGGGTTTGGGGTTAGGGTAAGAGTAAGGTTTTAGGGTTAAGGTTGGAGCTAGCGTTAGGATTAGGGTTAAAGTTAGGGTTAGGGTTGGGGTAGGGTTAGGGTTAGGGTTTGGGTTCTGTTTTTTCTGGGTCACCCTGTATAGGTTGACCCAGAAAAAACAGAGCCCAAATTATTTATTTATTTTCCCATTAAACTAACCCTAAACCCTAACCCTAAACCCTAAACCCTAATCCTAACCCTACCCTAGCTTTAACCCTAACCCTAACCATAGACCCTAACCCTACACCACCTAGTTGAGGAACATGATAGTACAGATAAAACAGAACCCAAATTATTTATTTATTTTCCCATTAAACTAACCCTAACCTAACCCTAAACCCTAAACCCTAATCCTAACCCTACCCTAAACCCTAACCCTAACCATAGACCCTAACCCTACACCACCTAGTTGAGGAACATGATAGTACAGAAAAAACAGAACCCAAATTATTTATTTATTTTCCCATTAAACTAACCCTAAACCCTAAACCTCAACCCTAAACCCCAACCCTATCCCTAAACCCCAACCCTAAACCCCCTAGTTAAAATTAACAGTTTTATTACAAAATTTTTGGGTTCTTTTTTTTCTGGGACACCCTAATTTACTAAAAAAAAGTTCATAATTACCACATTTTTACTGAAATTTCTAAAGTACAGCTGGTTTGTATTAGGAGTTTCTTTTCTCCTAGACTGGTTGCCATACCAAGTCTAAAGAACTCAATTTTCCTCGCTTGAAAAGAATTAGTTACTTAACTATTGGATAAATATTTTGATATTTTCATAAAACTGTTCAAACAGGGAACATTGTCATACCCTCTCCGCCCCCCCCCAAAAAAAAAACGGAATTTTTAATAAATAGTGGATGTGTCTATTTGAATTGATGACACGAAGAATACAACCGGTTTAGCTCAGTCGGTTGAGTGTTCGGCTAGGAATCACAAGGTTCTTGGTTCGATACCAGCCCTCGCCAACACAGCTAATGAGTAGCACAGGGATCCGGGCGGTAAGTTAAGGAGCTGATGGTAGGTGTGACACTCCACCTCAGGTGCTAAAATAATCTCATAGGTCTAGCGCTAGTGAAAAGAGGATAGACTCCCTCGCTGTCTGGCTGATACCGACATTAGGTCGCCCCGGCGACATTACTTTACTTATTCCAACTGGTCTCATCCTGGTTGTTATTGTGACGATGTGAGAAAAGAATGGAATCATTAAAAGATGTGACGGTAAGAACTAAGATGAAAGAGTACAGTCAAGTAACGTTGAATGCGTCGGTTCCCGCTGGATCATCGAAGTTGAGAAGCAATGAGTCCGTTCAAAACTTAAAGGGGGACCACTTAGGCTACAACAAGTACTCTTTGAGTTGATATGCCGTAAAACAACCAACCAAATTAAGCAGCGGCAAAACTGTTCAATACTTAAATGTGTGGCCACTTAAGCAACAACAGGTACTATGTGAAACTTGTGTCCCTTGTTTATGAAAATGACTCGATTTGGTATCAAAAAGTAAAGTCGTCGGGCGGCCAAATGTCGGTATCAGCCAGACAGCGAAGGAGTCTACCCCCTTTTCACT
>CM042148.1:26191879-26194379 GCA_023376005.1 Doryteuthis pealeii
CAGGTGCACACAACACACATGCACTCACACACATACACACACACACACACACACACACACGGATCCATGCACGTATTGTATTGAAATAGATAATGTACCTAAACAAAAGGGATTTAACTAAATTATCTACATACAATTAACTTTCCTATCAAGTATATTTTTTTACTAATTGAGTTTACTTACATTCGATTAGTAGAAACATTCATTGTTTAATGACCGACTTTGTTTACGTTTAACATCCTATACCACCTCATTCCACCCGGCCGGAAGTCACGTTCATTTTCCTAATCTGACCCAAATGATAACCTTTTTTTAAAATATAATATTAAACATATTTAGAAGTCTTTGATTCACAGGAAATAACAGGTAATTTTAAAGGAAAAGACCATTTTTATCCATTTTTAAAAAATGAATCCTTATAGGAATGGGACTCTGGACTTAGAGAATTCTTAACAGGATGTTAATAAAATATGATTTTGGTGGACTGTGACTCCCATATCTTTCTTTGATATTTAAATTTTCTTTGATTAATAATATTTATAAAATTAACGAATTAAGTCTAATACTGGTTAAGAGGCATAATATTTTTTCTCCAAAAATTCAGCTTTTGCCTTGGAAATGTTGACGTTTTATGTATATACATTTTATCTATAATTTCATAATATATTAATTATAAGATTTCAATAATTATCAAAATTCAATTAAATATTCCAATTTTCAATTTAAATTTTGTGGAAATCTTTGTAAAACATTTTAATTTACAATCATAAAATTATTATAAAAACATCTAGATACTGATTATATCTTTTTTCCTGTAATAGTCAGTTTCCCACTCTACCTTATAAGAAATAATAAAACTACCATCAATCATTTAGATATTCGTTATGTTTTGATTTAACCAAGGAATTACGTTATACTGTGGTACATTGACTTATGTGTTTATTTCGTTCTGCTCGTATATCAAATCAATTTTCCCTATTGAAATAAACTAAATTCCCTTAATCAGTTCCAGACCCACTAAAACGCCTTAATGTTTTTATTACCTTTTTTTAATGAGAAAAATAGCACTGTATTGTATTTAAAAAAATAAATAGAATGTAATGGATTATGTTATTCAATATGTTTTAATGTTTAAGAGTACTTATTTGTAAATATAAAATTAAAACTATTTCAAAAACAAAACTAAAATTCAATTTTATAACTTAAATCAAAATTTAGTTTAAACACAAAAAATATTTCTATAAATAGTCATGTCTGATCCACCAGTTTTAATTATTGTAGTAAATTTTAAGTTTTAAATAAAAACATTTTATGATTTACAATATTATCCATATTTCCTATTTAATAGAAATAACCTTAGAATTATTCGTCATATTTTTACGAAACAATTAAATCTAATTCATGCACCTTATATTTAAATAGTTAATCTATTTAAATAAAAAGAAGTTAATTAGGATTTTAACTAAGTTATCTATATAAAATATAAACTAACTTTATATTAAGAATATTTTCTATATTTGTAGTTATCTGCATGAATATCAGTCAAATTAACACAATATATATATGTATATATATATATATATATAATATATATATATATATATATATATGCAAATGCTTTTGTTCAAACATATAGAATGCGAATACTTTTGTTCAAACATATAGAATACGAATCCATACTATAGTTTAATCAAAATATCTTATAGATTTCACTCTCTAAATAATAATGATAATAATAATAATAATAATAATAATAATAATGATAATAATAATAACAATAATAATCTGAAATAAAGAAACTAAAATACAAATAATGTTAATTGCAAAATAAAACAAATCTAAATTTGAACGGAGGCTTATCGTACCCCCTGAAATGATACTCGAACCCCCAGGGAGTGCAACCTCCCCTAGTCGGGAACCCCTGTTCTAACCCAAACTTATCAGAAATTATAAAACTAACATCATTTATTAATTTTTTAAATATTTTAATTTGTCCTAGTAATTACGTTTATACCGTGAACTTTGAATGTCTTTTATCACCTGAAGATTTCTCGTATGTGTGTACGTGCGTTCGTGCGTGTGTATGTGTGTAGTGTGTGTGTGTGTGTGTGTGTGTGAGTGTGTGTGTGCGTTTGTGTGTGTGTGTGTGTGCGTGCGTCTGTGTGTGTGTTTTGTGTCTGGTCTCGATTCTCCATATCTGCCGCTATTATCACACATACTTTATACAGACCAGTGCCAACATTAAACTAGACATTGCCACACTTATAATGAAAGGGAATAAAATCGAATGTTTCTCTTGGAATATATATCATCATTAGCATCAGCCCGTTAATAGCCACGAACGTCTTGTCTGTCCATCAGTCAAACGGACACTTTTTTTTTCACCCTCTCCTCGTATTGGACTTGGGCCAATCACATTCTTGTAGAAACTTATCTCAGTGACGTTTCTCTCGACAGCGGATACAGAACTGTAGTTGGCTGTCTTCCTGCATCCCATTCT
>CM042148.1:26199379-26206879 GCA_023376005.1 Doryteuthis pealeii
TTTAACTATTTAGTTAAATTAGGAAATAAAGAATAAAATTACACTCATTTTTTCTTGTTAATGGATTTCATTTAAGATTAATTGGAGAGATTTTTGCTTATATTCATTAAAATAAAACCAAACAATTAGAAATCAATAATACTAAGCACATATTTAATAAAATCACATTTTTAATATCAATATGCAAATTAGCCTTCACATTCACACTGCAAACCGCTATTTTTTGTATATATAAATACAATTGCATGTTATTTGTATGTGGATATGGACAACACTAATAAAAAGGTGAAGCAATTTTATTAATAATTGAGGTTTAAATATAAATAAAATCATGCAGAATGTGATGTAAATAACTATGTTAATTGTGACTCGATTAGTAATATAGTTTCGGTTACAGACAGAAAAACACACAATCTCCATTATAATAAGATATATATATATATATATATATATATATATATATATATATATATATATATATGTGTGTGTGTGTGTGTGTGTGTCTTTCCTTATATATAGACTGAATGATAGATGATCACTGTGTCCGTTAAAACAGAGATCTTATAGAGAAATAGTCAATAGATTTTAATTATTATGGGACAGTCTTTCTTTATATTTTGTGATTATTTGTTTTATAAATTCTATAAATATCATGGAGCTCGGGATACAATCTTATAATCATCAAAAGCAGCCTTTCAACGAGTATATATATATATATATATATATATATATATACGTTTTTTTAAAGGCGAGTGTTATAAAGCGAGTTATAAAAGCGATATATATATATATATATATATATATCTGTCTCTCTGTCTCTGTCTCTGTATCTGTCTGTCTGTCTCTCTCACTCTCTCTCTCTCTCTCTCTCTCTCTATATATATATATATATATATAGAAATGGATACAATAGAAACCTACACGAGTTTCACCGTTAGGATCATCACGTTTAAATCCACTGAATTAATCCAGTTACCGATTAATTGCAGCCGATCACACGTATGTTCATTGAATATATATATATATATATATATATATATATATATATATATGTGTGTGTGTGTGTGTGTGTGTGTGTGTGTGTGTATGTGATTGTAAGCATACATATGCATATATATACAAATATATATCTATATATATATGCATATGCAGATTGTTAACAGACGAGTTTTAGAGTTTTTTTAAATTATAAAACTAACCCCTAACCCTAACCCCTATCCCTAACGCCTAACAAATAACCGGATGTTGACGGTGTAAATGGAAAAAATGTACTTATGAATCAGCAAAGCAAAAGGGGTGCCTAAAGCTCATATGGTCCAATTAATTGTATTAGTTTGGAATAGTTTATATGATACCACTGCGTGCAAAAAAAAACTCTTAAGAATCAACTCAAAAAATGTAAATATAATTGTACAATAGTCGCGATTCTGTAACCTCGAAGTAAAAATAACCCTAGGCAGGTTGACATGTCGTTAAAATCGACCAATCTAGTATTTATCTGTCTATCGCTCATTTTTCCTTGCTTTTACTTATATGCTTTATTCATTTTAATCTATTAATAATGGAGATTGGATGTATTTCTATCTGTAGCAAAAAACTACGTCACAGCTTACGTCACAATAATCTCTATTCATAATAGTCTACTATTGAGTATTTAATTTATAGTCAAAATCATTGATGCATAGAATAAAAAACATGCCTGTGTTATATACACTCAAAATTTGATTAAGCAATTTTAAAAATTGTTTTTTCCTCTCCCCCCGGTTTTTTTTTAATTAACAAGAATTTAACTAAAAAGTTTACAAATGAATAAATTCCTACGATTTTGTTTAAAATTCATGTGCAAAATATTCAAAATAATTATATGATTAATAATTAATTGATGCACGGAACATTTTATTTGAGAGGGACAGAACTAAGTTTCCATTTCCCTATTGTTTTATTTTTTTATTCCTTTAATGAATTTGATGATTTTACTTACTTATGATAAAACCTCTCCGACATTGAATTTTTATCCACCCTCCCCTCAGGTAATTTCTTCAAAAATTATTTTTACATCGCCCATAGGGCGTTTTATTGTTACTAGTTTATTCTAATGTATTTTTTTCGATATAAATAATTTTCTCCTTTTATTTATTTTTTGATACTTGTTTTTACTTTTTTTTTTTGCTTTCTTCTTTTTCGTCTCTTATTTCCTATACACATCATTGTGTCCTAGGTATGACACTAAACTGCATCTGACGGTGAGGTTCCTGTCCTGGAGATCTGAGGGGTGGAGATCACGTTTTCATTGCCATTACTCCCAGGTCGAATCTGGCCCGTTAGGGTCATATCTATGACCCAATAGATCTGGTAATAAAAATATTCTATAGGACTGTGTGAAAGATTAAAAAACAACCCATGAGAAATAACTACACAAACAATGTAATTGTGAATGCGATTCTCGAACCTATGAGCATAAAATAACCCTAGAATTATTGATATCCTGTTAATATATATTTACCAAACCCCTCCGCACGAGCAGGATGTGACACAAGGTCAATTTCTTAAGCGGAGTTCAACAGGTTTGAATTCACATGTTTGAATTCACAATTTCCTTCTCTTAGAAACAAGGTTAAAGAGTCCAGTCTACCCTACTATTTTCCCATAGCTGGAGGAGAGTAGGATTCATACCTTTCCCAAAGATATCAGCGCTAAGTGAAATGTAATTACCACATCCAGGATTTGAACTCAGGGTGACGAGTCCATTTCCCATGACTTTAACCATTACACCACGCGCTTCCACTATATATCCTGTTAATACCAATCAATCAATATACTCTTCTTTCTCTCTTCGTTCTGAAACTTATCCTTTTTTTCCCGTCTATACATGAGTGTCATTACTTCATTGTCTGTTCACCATTTTCCTACCATCTATTCCTCATGACTCAATTCTTTTTCCTCCGTTGTTATTCGGACACACATATACACTTTCTTTTTCAGAGACTTTTTCAGTTTCCATCTGTCTGTCACTTTTTATTACTGTCAACCCCACGCCACTTCTGCCATTCAATAAACCCCCTTATCATTAGCCCTATGGAAGTGCGTAGTGTAATGGTTAAAGTCATGGGAAATGGACTCGTCGCCCGAGTTCAATTCCTGGATGTGGTAATTGCATTTCACTTAGCGCTAATACCCTTGGGAAAGGTATGAATCCTACTCTCCCTCCAGCTATGGATAAATAGTAGGGTAGACTGGACTCTTTAACCTTGGTTAGGCAACCGGTCTAGGAGAAGGAAAACGCTGAATTCAAACCCGTTGAACTCAACTTAAGAAATTGACCTTGTGTCACATCCTGCTCGTGCGGAGGGGTTGGTAAATATATATCCTTAGCTCTAGGTATTTTTAACTCTTCCGGTTTGTTAATTATCATTTCGAATGTGTATGCACCCCACGACTTCATACTCTCCTTTTCCTCTAAACTTCTCACTGTCGCCTCTCTTTTGCCTTTTTTTTTTCACTACACGTAGAGAACTTTTCGATTGAATCCTATTTAACGGACATTAATTCCACCATCGCATGTCGCCCCGCCGAAAGAAAAAAAAATACTAAAAATCAAGGAATTACCCGAATTTACTGAAATTTTCAGTGTTGATATATTAATGAATAAAAGATATAATGCACCAGTTATGTCATTTGAAAACTCTTACATTTTTTCAGGTCAGTTAACTTTGAACCACGT
Organism: Doryteuthis pealeii; assembly: GCA_023376005.1. Taxonomy (NCBI): domain Eukaryota; kingdom Metazoa; phylum Mollusca; class Cephalopoda; order Myopsida; family Loliginidae; genus Doryteuthis; species Doryteuthis pealeii. The sequence continues at coordinate 26,203,101 of CM042148.1, forward strand.
ATTTTGAGGCGTAACACAGATTCACAAACATACGTGGTTCAAAGTTAATTGACCGGAAAATTTGTAAAAGTTTTTAAATAAAATAACTAGTGAATTATATCTTTCATTCATTGATATATAAACACTGAAAATTTCATCAAATTTGGTTAATTCCTTGATTTTTAGTATTTTTTTTCTTTCGGTTTGGTAACATACAATGGTGGAATTTATGTCCGTTAAGTAGGATTTAACCCACTTTTCTTTACTCTCTCCATCTCACTTTTCTTTCTTTGTTCTTATTTACTACAGTCATCCAGTTTTTACTCTAGTAATTCTCAAAATCATCATCAGTTCACGTTGTGAACACATGACACTTTCTTGCCAAACTCCCCTATCGGTCATCGAACCTGTCAGGTCTCATACACGGTATCTAGAATCTACACAGAACTGAATCATGGAGGTTTCTGTCGGTCAGCCGACAATGTTGTGTCCATGTGTAGTTGTCCATAGGATAACGTCAGTTTTGAGGTCATCCTTGCTTTAACAGCAATCCAGCATGTCTTGTTCGTCTCCCCAGGAAGGTCTGTCAAAAAAGTGACAGGTGATTGTGTAGCTGTTTCTTGTTGGATGCTGTTTCCAAGATTTGTTAAAAGATGCACACAACAATAGTGAGCAGCTCCTATTTAGCTTTTTTTTAACAAGTGGTGCAGTCATACCGTAGCACTGATACGACTACGGATTTGAAGAATTCTCTCTTTATCTTATCAGTGAAATTCGATATCCGTATTCCGTCTAGAACAGTACATTGCATTTCACTTAGCGCTAATACCCTTGGGAAAGGTATGAATCCTACTCTCCCTCCAGCTATGGATAAATAGTAGGGCAGACTGGGCTCTTTAACCTTAGTTAGGCAACCGGTATAGGAGAAGAAAAACTTTGAATTCAAACCTGTTAAACTCCGCTTAAGAAATTGACATTGTGTCACATCCTGCTCGTGTGGAGGGGTTGGTAAATATATATATGAGTACATGCCTGTCCTATGCGTAAATTAATATTGCTCTCTGTTGTTTTTTTTCTTTTGTTTTGTTTTATGACATATTAACCTTTTCGATTCGTTTAATGTCGACTCAAGTTATTTTGATATTCGGTTTCTTAAATGGTCACCCATCTAAATAGTGAAATAGGCTCATCGATACTTACCTTTTACATTTAAAACTAACTCCATTCCTTAGTCTGCAGGTAATTACCTTTCATGTCCCCTAATGTCAAATAGGAGAATCGTGGCAAGTGAGAGCTGTAATTTTCACTGACTCCTACACATATATCCGTCATTTTTTGCCGAGCAGCAAAAACTTACATTCATAAGCGCTGGGCGGACACAAGATGCCCTTTAGAGGACTTATCATGTGCGATTGCCGATAAGAATGGATAGCATGCGAGAGAATGAGAGAGTCAAACAAACTCGTGTTGTCGATACGTCTTGATGATGATAACTCTAGTTATTATCGCATTATGTTTAATTTTTAGCTCAGTCGGTAGAGGTCCGCCTGGGAATTACAAGGTTCCGGGTTCGATACCGGCCCTCACCAACTCAGCGAATGAGTAGCACAAGGATCTGTACGTTAAAGTGAAAAGCTGATGGTAGGTGAGGCACTCCAACTCAGACGCTAAAATAATCTCCTTGGTCTAGCGCTAGTGAAAAGGAGATAGACTCCCTCGCTGTCTGGCTGATACCAACATTAGGCCGCCATGCCGATTTTACTTTATACATATTTACCGACCCTTCCGCTGGATGTAACATAAGGTCAGTTTCTTAAGCGGAATTTCTCTGGTTTGAAATCAGAGTTTTCCTTCGACACCACTAGCCATTACAAAATCAAAGACCGTCTGTCCAACGATTTGCCCATAGCTGGAGGGAGAATTGTTGGAGACATACCTTTCCCAAGGGTATTATACCACGTGCCTTAAACTGGCTTTCATGTCTGTAAAACATGACTCTAACTTCCACACATGCTCACCCAAAACTCTCTTCGTATTCACGTATCATGTTTGCTTAATATCTAGAAAGCAATTACGCGCCAATGTCGTGATCCAGGGGTGGGACTCAGCCGAAAGCCTCACCCAGTGGCCAATAAATACTGATTAAGATTTTTTAAAGCTCACCTACCTGCCCGTTTTCAAATTTTGCGCATCCATACTTCAGGAGTATAGTAGCAACATTTAGGAAATACATTTCAATGTTATATATATTTACCAACTCCTCCGCGCAAGCAGGATGTGATACATGGTCAATTTCTTAAGCGGAGTTTTAACAGGTTTGAATTCAGAATTTTCCTTCTCCTAGACTGGTTAACTAGCCATAGTTAAAAAGGCCAGTCAGTCCTGCTATTTATCCATAGCTGGAGGGAGAATTGGATTAATACTTTTCCGAAGGGTATTAGCGCCATGTGAAATGCAAACAGCTTCGTCCAGGAATTGAACTCTGGTTGACGAGTCCATTTCCTACGACTCTAACCATTAGACCACGCGCCTCCATATTTCAATGTTATCACCATCATCATCATCATCATCATCATGTCGCGCATGTAGCACGGATATCCATGACAATCTCTTGCTAAACCTCTCTATCACTCATTTCACCTGTGAGGTCCTCTGTGCAGCAACCAGCATCCTCGCAACGTTGGTCAATGTAGGTTTACGACTCGAATAGATCTGGTAAAAAAACTATTCTATAGGACGGTGTGAAAAATAGAAATAACTACACAAACAATGTAATTGTGAATGCAATTCTCGAACCTATGAGCATTAAATAACCCTAGACGTATTGATATCCTGTTAATATATATTTACCCCCCCCCTCCGCACGAGCAGGATGTGACACAAGGTCAATTTCTTAAGCTGAGTTCAACAGCTTTGAATTCAGAGTTTTCCTTCTCCTAGACCGGTTGCCTAAACAAGGTTAAAGAACCCAGTCTACCCTACTATTTACCCATAGCTTGAAAGAGAGTAGGATTCAAACCTTTCCCAAGGGTATTAGCGCTAAGTGAAATGCAATTACCACGTCTAGGATTTGAACCCGGGGCGACGAGTCCATTTCCCATGACTTTAACCATTACACCACGCGCTTCCTAATTTTATATAGTATATATGTTTGCATTTATTTTTTATTCGTTTATTCGTAAACATAGTTCTTCTATTAATCGGTAGAATAACAGTGAAAAGCTACAACACTTAAACATCCTGGATTTTGTTTAATGATAAAAATATGTTTGGTGCCATTTAGAAAAGAAATTGATATTTTTTTATTTAAATAAATCAATATGATCATTCTAATTATCAGTAATCAGTTATCAATATCGATTGCTAAACAAATGCGTATAATACTATTTCAGGCCAGATTCACCTTCTCTTCTGTATATTAATACTGGTGTTCCTTAATCGTCCGTCCTTTATAATCTTTAACCTCGCCTTGGTTAAAAATAAGACCGTCCAAATCATCCAAGATGAAATGGAAAATGTATATACTGATCATCTGGTGTCACTTATCCGCCGAATTCTTATTTATCATCAGTGTTGTTAGTTCAGGTAAATAATAGATCATTCAGTTTTTTTTATTAGAAAGAAAGAAAAGACATGCTACTCAGAAAAAAATATAGAAAGAAAGAAAGAAAGAAAGAGAATAGGAGAACAATAGAGAGAGGGGTGAGAACGAGAGAATAATAACGTTAATCTGTTTTAATCGATGCTGATAAGAAGGAAAGAAAGAAAGAAGTATGAGAGAGAGAGAGAGAGAGAGTGGG
>CM042148.1:26211879-26221879 GCA_023376005.1 Doryteuthis pealeii
ATGACATTTTTCAGTACCCTTTCTTTTTTATTTCATTAATAGATAAATCATAAAAAGGATGGGTAATAATAAAGTCGTCGGGGCGGCCTAATGTCGGTATCAGCCGAACAGCGAGGGAGTCTATTCAATTTACACTAGGAGATTATTTTTAGCATCTGGGGTGGAGCGACACACCTACCATCAGCTTATCACTTTACCGCACAGATCCCTGTGCTACTCATATGGTGAGCTGGCGACGGTCGGTATCGAACCAAGAACCTTGTGATTCCTAACCGAACACTCTACCAACTGAGCTAATGTAGAAACATTTACTCTGTAAACCTCATGAACCCCAATAAAAATAATATATGATAATAGGTGTAAGTAAAACAAAAATAAACCTACAGGTATACATATATTTAGTGCAATAATATATATATATATATATATATATATATATATATATATATATATATATGCGAATACACACTCATATATATATATATATATTATTTATACAATATGTACATATGTTTATATACACACACATACACACATATATATTATATTTATATACATGTATATATATATATATATATTTAAAGACAGAGATACAGATAGATAGATAGGATATGTATATATAGAAAGAAGGATAGACGGCTCTGGACACAGACACAAACCTATATATATATATATATATATATATATATATATACCAAGCGTGTTGGTAAATCCTCGCGGTGAGAAAAAACCCAGGAAATAGTTTGATTGTAAAAATATACTACCAAACATCAACCGGGGAGAAAAAAATTTTTGAAAAAAAGAAAAGACCAAGATAGTCATACCGACAAAAAATAATCTATTGGTACAGTATTTGGCCAAAAGAAAAAAAAACAATTTATATGTATATATATATGTATATAAGATATATATATATATATATTCATATAACCGCTAGGAGAATAAGCTAATAAGTAAAAAGTGCTTAATACCTAAGTAGAGCAAATAATAAAGATAAATCTAATGAGTCAGACGAACCTACTATTAGTTTCGCTTAATGCTCTTCAGGGCTAAGATCTTAGCCCTGAAGAGCATTAAGCGAAACTAATAGTAGGTTCGTCTGACTCATTAGATTTATCTTTATATATATATATATATATATATATATATTATATATATATATATATATGTATGTATAGTGTTTTTTTGTGTGTGTTGTAAGTATTAAACATGTATATCCAATAACATCCAAAACTATTGATTATGTTTTATAAAAGTGTTTGTTTGAAAACACATATACTCGTCTACAGCAAAGTAAAGAGTTGACCTTTTTATACTTACATTTATTTTATTTTGGCAAAACACACATACTAAAATATACATCATGGATGCGATGTAGATTTCAGGAAGTGTAAAAAGAAAATGTTTATTAATTTGAAGTGCATTTAATGCATATAAACGCGTCGCACTACAAAGAGATTTGATTATTAAAAAATAAAGTACAACTGAAGCGGTTACAAATGTACCTATGTACTTACACAAACAAACAGTTCAATGCGAACATACGGTTTTTTCATATATATATATATATATATATATAATATATATATATATATATATATATATATATATATATTAAAATTCTGTTCTTTTAGTTATTTTATGTTCAGTTGCTACTTATCACAGTTGGAGCTTTTGGAACGACATTTTGAAAAAAAAAAAAAGAAAAAAAAAGAAAAGAAATAGAAGACAAACAAACAAATACCCCCCCAAAAAAAAAAAACCCAAATAAATGAACATAGCAAAGAAAATGGGAAACCGAAGATCAGAATAAAAATTATGACAGTTCGGTGATATTTGCAGAGTTCCGTCCCGGTCTCCTGTCTCAAAAACCGCTAGCGGGTACCTGCTGAAAAAAAAAAAAAACACCAGCTACGATTGAAGTCCGTAGCCGAAGCGGTGTCACTTGAAAAAAACAAAAAACAAAAAAAACAACCAACTTAGGACGTTTTTGCCCGAAAACCCAACCCCAACTTCAACCCCAACCCTAAACCTAAGCCTAAACCCCCCTAGTTAAAATTAACAGTTTTATTACAAAATTTGTGGGTTCTGTTTTTTCTGGGTCACTCTGTATACATGGTGACCCAGAAAAAACAGAGCCCAGATTATTTATTTATTTTCCCATTAAACTAACCCCAATACTCAGAAGAGTCCTGGAGACCTGAGGAGACTTGCTGTCACTCAGACTCCAGTGAAAGACCATCAGCTAACGGTGATGTGAAAAACTCAAAAGGAGTGAAAATAATAGTAATAATAATTTTGAAATGCAGACGGATCACCTAATCCCAGCATGTAGACCAGACCTAGTGCTAATCATCAAGGGTAAGAGAAATTGTCATCTCATTGATTTTGCTGGCGGATCAGAGTGTGAAAGTGAAAGAAGACAAGAAAATAGACAAATACTTGGACCTGGCCAGAGAACTAAAAAATTGTGGAACATTAAGGTAGAGGTCGTACCAATTGTAAACGGTCCCGAATGATTAGCAAAAGAGTCTGAATGAATTGAAACTTGCTGTCACTTAGCTTCCAGTGAACCACCAGATAAGACAGGTGTAAAAAAAACTCCCATCAACTGTAATAATTTAAAAAAAAATCAAACTAGAAGTCAGACTGGAGAGATTGTACACGAGTAGACGTAGACTTTGATAAGAAAGGGAAACCTCAAGATATAAACCCAATCTCTCCTACTAAAAAAAGTCGTCAGGGCGGGCTAATGTCAGTATCAGCCAGACAGCGAGGGAGCCTATCCCCCTTTCACTAGCGCTAGACCAAGGAGATTATTTTAGCATCGCTACACTTACCACTAGCTCCTCACTTTACCGCCCAGATCCCTTTGCTACTCATACGCTGAGTTGGCGAGGGCCGGTATCGAACCAGGTACCTTGTGATTCCTAGCTGAACGATTGCCATAAGGACCAATTATGTAAAATTATTGAGTAGGCTTAACAGAATCGTACGTGATAGATCATGGGAGAAAGAGAGGAAACCTGCTAATCACTGTTTAAGTGAATGCACATCTAGCAAAAAGCGAGTACAGACTTGCATGACTGAATGGACAGGTGATCCACTGTGAATTATGCAAGAAATTAAATTCTGACAATACTACTCAATAGTATATGTACAAATCAGAGAATTGGTGGTTCGTTTGTTTTACGGCATATCAAACTCATGGTCATTTAATGCCGATAAAGTTTTGAAATAAAGTCATTCTTAATGGATACTCATTTTTTTAATAAATCATTTTTCTATTAACCATACATGGGACCCTAACAGGTAATACCACTCCGGCTCAGAAGGACCAGGGAGCAATGGTGATGAAGAGTGCTCCACATTCGCAAATCCTCCAAAACTGGAACCTCACCATCAGATAGAGTTTAACGTAATTCCCAGGACATGAACACCACAGACACCGCCTTCTAGCACCATATGATAAAAAAGTTTGGGACTTGCCTTAAGGGCATCTGGTAAGGGCAATCATATAGGTGCTTGGGCTTACGTGATCAAATCAGAGGAGGAATCGAGACTAATTAGACAACAGCATTCTTAAGACCGCAAGGATTAAGAGTCATAGAGCCTTGAAGAGACGTGCTGTCAATCAGACTCAGTGAGGTATAACAATTTCGAAAGGAGTAATATTGAATAAAGAAATTCAACTCTCGTAAAACTTGTGTCTGATCTTTTAATAAAGTATTATATATACTAGCAATATATGCACCCTCCGGTGCAAGTATTTAAGTTTAATGAAATAATATTATGTTTAAGTTAGAAGGGTAATGGAACTAAATAAGATGCGATAAAAGATTTGAAACAGAGGGGGAACAACTAAAACTTGCCTTTCTTCCCTCCCGTCTTTCATTGCTAAATTTTCATAATTTAACTTTATTTAAATTAGGAAGTAAAGAATAGAATTACTGTTAATATTGTTAATGATTTATTGGTGAAATTTTTGCTCATATTCATTAAGATAAAACCAAACAATTAGAAATCAATTATATGAGCACATATTTATTAAAATCAAATTTAATATCAATATGAAATTAGCCTTCCCCTTCACACTGCAAACCACTATATTTGTATATATAAATACAATTGCATGTAATAATATGTAGATATGGTCAACAGATTAATATAGTAAAACAATCTTATTAATAATTGAGGTTTGAATAAAAATAAAATCATGGAGAATGTGATGTAAATAACTAAAAGGAATTGTGACTCGATTAGTAATATAGTTCGGTTACAGACAGAAACACACAATCTCCATTATAATAAGATATTATATATATATTATATATATATAAGAGAGAGAGAGAGAAGAGAGTAAAGCGTTTTATAATTTGCTTGAAGCATTGTGTAGAAAATGAGGGGTAAAAGGTTAGTTTTCTTTTTAACTCCCCCATCGACTAAGATAGTGTGCCGCTACTGATTTGTTTCTTTAAAAACCCTTATCAAAAATATTGAGCCTGCAATTTTCGATGCATGAGTGTTAATCCAATGAACAATCAACCTAGTGTTTTGTTTATAGTGGTGAAGGCTTGTGTTGGACCATTCCGCACTTTTTGGTACAGTCGATAGGAAAGAATTGGTGCACAAGGAATGCCACATAACCCAATCAACGATTGACCTCAGCAATTTTGAATTCATAGTTTTCCTTCTCCTAGACTGGTTACACACACACACACACACACACACACACACACACACAGATATATAATATATATATTATATATTATATCATAACTGTGTGCATATATAAGTTACCATCTACATGAATATAAATTATTTTTTGTATATTTGGGTGTAAGTACGTTGATACTTGTGTGTGTGTTTGTGTATGTGTTAATGTGTGTGTGCGTGTGTACGTCACTGAATCTGTGAGTGTGTTTCTGTATGTTTGTGTGTGTGTGCATGTGTACGTCACTGAATCTGTGAGTGTGTTTCTGTATGTTTGTGTGTGTGTACACACTTCTCCATTTTCTTTATTCTCTCTCTCTCTCTAATATTTGTAATTCTCCATCCATTTCCCAACCACAGAGACAAAGAAAAGCATTAGCACTCCTGGTAAATGTAAATTATTTCTGGGTCGTAAAATGTGATATCGTATGACATTTCGGTATGATTTTAATTGGTAAAAACTGCATCCATCATCTTAAATATCTATTTTAATTATCAATACCAAGTTGCATAAATATCAGTGAATGTAAATACAATTTCTCTATTATTGAGTATCAGGTGTGTTTCTTAATTGGAAAATTAATGTTTGGAGATTGTTGTCTTTTTTCTCACTTTTTTTATATTCTTCTCTTGCAGTTACTTCTTATTTGTTATTCAATTCATATTCTTTAGAATCAAATTAGCAATTTACGATTTTTTGAAAAACAATAAAAGACTGAATATATATATACACACAAATATATATATATATATATATAATATATATATATATATATATATATATATATATTATTATTATTATTATTATCATTATGGACTCTCTCGTCGATTTTCGACGCATGAGGGTTCACACACACAATGAACACCCACACAGTGACTTGTTTATAGTGGTGAAGGCTTGTGTTGGACCATCCACACTTTTTGGCACAGCCGATAGGAAAGAATTGGTGCATCAAGGGTTGCCACAAACCCAATCAACGACCGACCTCAGGAATTTTGAATTCAGAGTTATCCCTCTCCTAACTGGTTACCTACCCAAGGCTGAAGGGTCCAAACTGTCCTACTATTTAACCCATAGCTGGAGGGAGAATATATGGATTCATACCTTTCCCAAGGGCATTAGCGCTATGTGAAATGCCAACAGCTTCGTCTAGGAATTGATATATATATATATATATATATATATATAATATATATATATATATATCGGTTGAGCTCTGTAGAAGGGACATTAATTGAAATTGCACCGCTTGGCGTATAGCTGAACCTCGACTTGTTTACAAATGTCTGGAGGCCTCTGGTGTTAATAAAAACATCCTGCGTAGGAATGTATCAATTAATTGTTCGCTTAAAATTGACAGCCGCTAATAGCCGCATGGGTAAGAGACTTAGCAGACGAAAATTCAGTCAGGTTTCGATCCCGGCTAGAGGTAGCTGTTAAAAGTAAAGCCACACTGATGAGAAGTAAACTTCGAAACACGTATATGTGGATAACTTATTTATATATATATCGTGTTTTTTTTTACTTCTCTACCGGTGTGGAAAAAATCCATGTAATCAAGTTTAAAAAACAAAACAAAATTCAAACTGATATCTGGGGAAAAAAATCTTAAAAAAGAAAAGACCGGCACATCCGTAGTATCATATCTATCAGTATCGTATCTTGTGGCCAAAAGAAAAAAAACACGGGGGCAGTTTTCTAAGTTGTATATGTAAAAAGTGCTAAATAAATTAAGTAGAGGATGATTTTATAAGGACCTACAAGAGTCAAACACTACCTACCTAGTTTTGACCCGAATGGTTCTTCAGGATAATTCTGACACAGGATTATCCTGAAGAACTATTCAGCTCAAACCTAGGTAGATAGTGTCTGACTCATGTAGGTCCTTATATATATATATATATATATATATATATATATATATGTGTGTGTGTGTGTGTGTGTGTGTGTAAGTGTGTGTGTGTGTGTGTAAATGTCAGTTTTTCAGTATGACACACTTTTTCAACTCGGGAAAGTTCCCGAGCCCGAAAAGAAGGTTCACGAGTTCGACAAGAAATACCTGAAGAAAGCCGGAGGGCATATCGGCCGAAACGTTGTACAGATAACAATAAAGATGAGGACAATAATCTGAATAACGCAGATAATACTCGTTTAGAGGTCATGATTTTATCATATTAATTTAAATTTTAAATCAATTAAAATTACCTTTTGAACACACTTTTTATTTGTGTATACTCATGTACATCAATTGACCCACTGTAGTGTAATGGTTTACAAACTAATCACGCAGATCCATTACTTCTAAATGGCGAGTTCGATCCTCGCTGGATACCCCATTCCTACGACCTTATGTCACAATAATAAACTTTTGAACACACTTTTTATTTCTGTATACTCATTTACATCCATTGACCCATTGTAGTGTAATGGTTTGCAAACTAATCACGCAGATCCATTACCCCTAAATGGCGAGTTCGATACTCCATTCTTACGACCTTGTGTCACAATAATCCCGCGGCGAATGGGTTGGTAAATATCTACTTAGTATCGTTGATTTACTATTGATACCCTCTATATGTTAGCTTCCTTTCTCAAGTAATCACGTTACTTTTCTTCAAGTGAAAAGTCGAGGGAGCCAACTCTTTTCTCGCTTCAACAATTTGATTTAAGAGATTAAATTTCAGTGATCAGCCGCCCCTGTTAACCTAGGTCGTTGAAAAACATGCTTCTTGAACTTACTGCTCTTAGCTTAATCAACAGAGAGCCGATAATCATAAAAAAATAAATTTTGGTTTTCTCTCCGGTTTTCTCAATTATCAAAATTTTGACTTTACCTTTTTTTTCTTTTTTACACATCTAGTTGGGATATAATATGGTGCTTCGGTAAAAAAGGAATTGAATAAAATCTAAAGGAAACTGCTGGTACGATAATACGGGATCCTTTGGTTTGCTTGAGAAGAGGGTTTGGAGCCAACGTGCTATTAAGATCTCCACCAAGCTGGGTGTATACAGAGTATGTGTGCTCTTTGCCCTTTTGTATGCTTGTGAGATCTGGGTTGTTTATAAACGACATCTCAGGACATTCGAGAGATTCCATCAGAATTACCTTCGCAGGATTTTAGGGATAGAATGGTTGTCATTTACACCAGACACCACAATACTTGAAAGATGTCACCTGCCAAGTATTGAGAGTTTGATCCTTAGATATTGTCTTCACTTATTTGGTCATCTAGTTCACATGAATGATTGCCGAATCCCAAAACAACTGTTTTACGGGGAAATCTCAACTGGCAAACGCCGTCCTTGCAAACCCAAATTGAGGTTTAAGGACTGCCCCAAGGACACTCTGAAGAACACTGCTATTGCTGTGGAGGACTGTGAGAAGCTAGCTTGTAATAAACCTGGGTGGAGAGACACCACCTACCTGTCTGTGGAAGAATTTGAGTTCAACCGAACTAATCACCAAAAATTGAAGCGGGCTATTAGAAAGGGTAATTTTCAGCCCAGCAACATTCAATGTGGTGTAAGTTCCAACATGTGGCTTATGTAGAAGAGTTTGTCTCTCCAGGGCTGGGCTGGTGAGTCATCTGAGAAAACACAAGGACACAGTGTCAAATGCTACTGGCACCCAACTATAATTAAAAAAAAACAACAGGAAATAGTCTTACTCGAACACGAGTTGACAACCAACAACATTTTAATCATGTGTGGAAAATAAATGAAAAACTATGAATAGACCCTATCTTAAAATGATAAATATTTAAATGTAATAAATACAAAACGGGAGACAAATTCTGCCGTCTTTTCACGGTGGAAGAACTCGGCATAGCTAATTAAAAACAAACAAACAAAAAGAAAAAGGGAGAATTATTAAAACAAAGAACATAAATTATAAATGCATGTAGGCATAAAAAAGCATGGCTCCTTAGCCCCCAAAAAATGAACATTTTTTTTATAACACAACCTTTTTACGAATTTTTAACATTTTATATATTAATTTTACCCCTACAGACACCCTATCCCACAATAAAAGTTGTGTCATCAAAGTATCGAGATTGAGCTGTATTCACCAAGATAGAAATCAACAATGAATAGAGCGTTAATTTTTTTCAGAATACAAGGTGTCTCACGAAAGTGCCGAGTTAAAACAATCTCCTTGGTCTAGCGCTATTGAAAAGGGGATAGACTCCCTCGCTGACCGGCTGATACCGACTTTAGGCCGCCCCGTCGACTTTACTTTTTTTATATGAAAGAAAATAAGGTATTTATATGTATATATACTGTGCATGGTTTATTTTATGTAGATTTATACAAATAAATGGAAGAAGAAAAAAGGTTCCTGAATAGAATCATTCCCACCCCCAACTCACTGGTCTAATATATATATATATATATATATATATATATATATATATATATATATATATATTGTGTGTGTGTGTGTGTGTGTAAGTTGAAAATGAAAGCGAATCCGACGCTATATTGAAAGGAAAAATAAACAAAGGAATGAATGGACAAAATAGATTTATTTTACTGACACGTGTTTCGGCCAGGAGTTTATCCATGCACAACTGCACTCTATCTATTATTATTTTAAATACAAAATAAAATAACAATAATAGAAAACTACAAAATCTTTTAGTATACAAGGAATAACGGCCTGCTTCTGAGTAAATTCTTTGGTGTTTGAAATCAAAGCGGTTAAAAAATATATATGTAGTGAAAAAATTGAGCATGAAAACCTCAATTGTCAGCTTCTAGTCTAAAGAGACATATAGTGGTGTATATGCATTTTTTTTTCATCTGATCCATCTGATACAACGAGAAGGACGTCCTTCCTATGTCATATTTGCATCAACTTGTGGGTCTGCAGCGGGGTTCATGAGTCATTTGAGGGTTTATGAAAGGAAAGGATCTGGTGATGGGGTTATAGGATTGTGAAGGACGGCGTGATCTGTAAAGATTATGCTATTGCTATATATATATATATATATATATATATATATATGAAGAAAATATTTTTTTTTAAAAATATAACAAACACAGGATGTTACGATCAGAGGAAACAATTATATTCGTCTATACTTTCATCAGGACACTGTTACAGAAATTTTTGTGAGGGAGAAAAAAAATTTCTGGAACAGTCTCCTGATGATGGTTTAATACCGAAATACTTAAGTATAGACACATAACATAAAATTGTTCCTCTGATCGTAACATCCTGTGTTTGTTATATATTTTGAAAATATTTTCTTCACATATTGTCGGATTAATTTCCTCATCCTA
>CM042148.1:26226879-26249379 GCA_023376005.1 Doryteuthis pealeii
CAGAGTAGCGAAGAAGGCGCTATGCAACAAATTGATAGTCGCGTGATCCTTCGCTGCAATCTCTAGCACGAATTGTCTACTTGTTCGTATATGACGCCATCCCAACATGATGAACACATCCACTTCCAAATTCCTCGAGCGCAGAATCAACCCAACTCTCCATATCGCAGGATTACCATTGTCCTCAATAATGATAGAAAATGGTCGAAAATTCCCGTACTCGGACTGCACTAACATTTTTAAAAAATCTCCCTACAACCACAATTGCGACATCTCATTCGTCAAACTAAAAAGCTGAATAAAAAGCTAAACACCAAATCCTTGTCTGTAATTTTCAATAAAATTTGCCTACAAGAGAATCTGCTGTCTATATACATCTTATACACACACACACACACACACACACAGAGAGAGAGAGAGAGAGAGAGAGAGAGAGAGAGAGAGAGAGAGAGAGAGAGAGAGAGACACACACACACACACACACACACACACACACACATACATACACACACACACACACGCACACAAATATATAAATGTGTGTTTGTGTTATTAAACATAAATACATATATATTTATATATTTGAATACACACACACACACACACACACACACACATATATATATATATATATATATGGCACGGTTGCATAAATGAATACGTGTACTGTACATATGCACACCTTCCGTATACGACTTTTTACATGTTAAATGCCTAACTCTCTATGTTAGCAAGTTAAACAAGAAAGAATAGAATCCAAAATTCAGTGCATCCTTCCAGCGTTTTATCAATGACAATGGAGAAAAGAAAACATTGAAAACAAGATACTTCCATTTATACATACATATATATATATATATATATATATATAATATATATATATATATATATATATATATATATATAATGGAAGTATTTATATATATATATATATATATATATATATATATATATATATATATATATATATATCATATCGATCTGATGTCTGTTAGCCTGATTTTTAACCAGGAGTAGATAAGAAAAATAAATGGAAATAAATAGTCGCAAAAATAACAACAACCACAACAACTACAACAACAATAACAACAGCAGCAACAGTATCACCCTCACCGCCCCCCACAACCACCACCACCACCAACAACAACAATTGAATCACTCCAAACAAAAATGATCTTCAAACAACGTCTTGATCGGAAAGTAACTCTTTTCGAACATCGATTGCAACTAAATGCTAACAGGAAAAAATCCATTAGGATGGTTTTTCGCATGATGCGTTCAGGAGAATTACTTAAAAAAACAACAAAAAATCTACAACAAAAAAAAACCACAAAAAAATAAAAAAAACAACAAAACAAACAAACACAAAAAACATGTAAAATAATATCTGCTAAAGGATGTAGTTTATATTTAAAAAAAGAAAGACGATATATTGCTGTGTAATGGTGGCGCCACCTGCCTCATTAACAGAACAGACAAACGCACCCAGTGACCTTCTACATCTGCATC
The DNA here is from genome assembly GCA_023376005.1 of Doryteuthis pealeii. Taxonomy (NCBI): domain Eukaryota; kingdom Metazoa; phylum Mollusca; class Cephalopoda; order Myopsida; family Loliginidae; genus Doryteuthis; species Doryteuthis pealeii. The sequence goes on from CM042148.1 coordinate 26,228,389, forward strand.
AATGGAGTTGATTTTGTGCCAGACGGTCAACCAGCAAAAAGAAAACTGGCTTTCTATGTATTTACCCAACCCCTTCCAACAAGCAGGGTACGTCACCAAAAGTCCATTTTTAAGCGGGCTTTAACCGGTTTGAATTCAGAGGTTTCCTTCTTTTATACCAGTTGCCATATCAAGCAAATATATGATAAAAAGGGTTGGGAAGTTGCCATTGGGACAATCATATAGGTATTATGGTTTGATGTTCCCAGTCGATTGATCGAAATGAGCCTCTCCAACCACCAATCTAGCCTAAGCAAGGTCCAAAGTGAATGTTGCAAGTCATGGACTGCTCAGACACCAGGATTCCGTCCTTAAGCCTCACGGAGAAACGCTGACCACATCTTTATTATAATGGAGATTCGATCTATGTTTATAACCAAAATTACGTCACTGCTTACGTCATAATACCCTCAGGAATAGCCTAAGTTTATCAATGAGTATTTAACTTATAATCAAAATGATTAATACATAGAATACATCTTATCACGATGTCTCTATGAAAATCTGAGTTGAATTTGCCTCAAAACAGCCCATGATATTGGAGCGTATAAAATCCTGCAATGTGTTTTATATCACTAAGAAATAAAGGTTTACATAATATATGGTGTGGTTAATTTGTATACTGGTTTTAACAGAACCGGGTTTATTAAATAATTACTTGGTGTTATTGATCTCTAATACTAATGTTTTATTCTCCAACTAATTAAAATTAAACATGAACGATTTTTTATAGAAACCAATTAAAATATAATTAAAATAAATCTAATCTTTTTAGATGCGTTCTAATTTAATTTCGTTTGTCTTTCTAATTTACTGTATTTCATTACATCAAAACTTGGATACTTAAGCCCGTAGGGCGCATATTCTTGCTAATATATATAATGGCTTGGATTCGTGAACGAAGATTATATATATAAAGAAAGAATGCGTTGACGTCATGTAAGTCGTCTACTAACCTCCATTTTATACTGTAGGGTATGTTTTGGTCTTTATATATCTATAATATATTCGGTTTGCTAGTGCGTTGTTAGTTACTTCCTGACTTGTTTATGTAGAATTAGAAAGTATTGCCCACTACAACAAAAATGCAATGTCAAATTGGTCGTTCATGAAGCAGAATTAGAGACAGTCAGCACCAGCCTCTCCATGACCCCCCCCCCTCGCAAACCTTTCCATCGCAAAAGCATTTTACCATAAAAAAGATATCTGCGTATTATTGTCTTCTGTTTTTTTTGTTTTTTTTGGCTTAGAAAGAAAAAATGATATGAAACGGACACGGCGAGAGGAGATTCTTACTAGAATTCCCAGTTGATTTTTTTCCTTTGAGGTTATTGTTATTTAATCACGTTAGTTATATAGAGCTTTGTAAATGGAGTTCAAAACTGTTTGAATTATACAAATATCCCCAGTGGTTCAAAAATCATGAGAATTTAAACCCCCGAAATTGGGGTAAAAAAGTGGACATGATTTGATAAAAAAAATCTGCCAACTCATGGACCATTTCAGAACAAGAAATTCAGTAATTTCTTCACCATTTCTTTATTTTTGAAGCAATTTTGATAGAACTTTGCATTCTTGTGTAAAATTCTATGTTCTTTCTGATTCTGGTCTTAGATTCTTAGTATCTCCGTGCTAGAACCCATTATTTGGGGAATAAAAAGTAGGAATGTCAAGATTTTTTTTTCTTTAAGTTTACCACAAGATTATTCAACATTTTCATTTTTATACTGCATGTATACACATATATAATATTAATTTAAATATATAACATCACTTTGAATTTAAAAATACATTTCTAAACCTCTGCTTGCATTTCATATTGTTGGAATCTTTTGTATATATATATTTACCAACTCCTCCGCACGAGCAGGATACGACACAAGGTCAATTTCTTAAGCGGAGTTCAACAGGTTTGAATTCAGAGTTTTCTTTCTCCTAGACTGGTTACCTAGCCATGGTTAAAGAACCCAGTCTGCCCTGCTATTTACCCATAGCTGGAGGGAGAGTAGGATTCAACTTTCCCAAGGGTATTAGTGCTAAGTGAAATGCAATTAACACGTCCAGCTTAGTGGTAAACTTTTTAAAAATCTTGACATTCCTACTTTTTATTCCCCAAATAATGGGTTCTAGCATGGAGATACTTAAAATCTAAGACCAGAATCAAAAAGAACATAGAATTTTACATAAGAATGCAAAGTTCTATCAAAATTGCTTCAAAAATAAAGAATCTGTTGTATATAAGCTGTACTTTAAATACACCAATTAAATTCATAGACTTAACGAGATCACGTGGTTTAAACCACAGCCAATCAACAGCCCGAGGGTGCATATTCTTGCTAGTTGGAGGAATTTTACTTCTCGAAAGAGGTGCAGTCAATGTATTCTACTGTCGACAGAACAATGTAAATTAAAGGCCATTGTAATGTATAGGTATCTAACTTTACAGGTAAAACAAAATGAGTTAGAGATCTTATTGATGTCACATATTTTTTTCTTGCACAGAATTTGGTTTAATATAATAGAGAAGAATTGCATTAGAACAACAGGCAGAATGAAATATTGCATAGTCAAAGAGGATTTGATATTTTGCCTTTTTGCCGGAACTGAAGACCTGTCCACTCTCGACAAGATCTCTTACAGATAAGTAGATGAATAATATTCGTTCCTATTTCCCAACGAATCGACAAAACGAAAGCCATAAAAGATTCAACTTGATCTGGCTAGAAACTTCTGGAGATTCTTAGGTTCCCGGATGTTAAGGTCGGTTCGGAAATGCCGAGGCCACAGAAGTTGTTCCTAAGTCCGAATTCTGCCATATTTCTCTGCTTTACCACCTATCTGTTTCCTAAGTAACACATCCTGATATGATCTGGGGACAAAACTAAAGCCATCTAACTCCTATCTTGTAACCTATCCTGTGAAATTCGTTTCTAAGAAACTATTGAATGTATTTACAGTTAGCTTGAAATGGTGTGGGAAGAAGAAAAAGAAAACACTAGGACGTATGGATATTATTTTATTGCGTCCTTTTAGATTTTTGTTATTGTCATATTTGCGAATCAGTAAATTTACGCGCAAATTTCATGGCCACCGTTTCTAAAAGAATAAAGAATAATGGCTTGAAATTGTGTATTAATGCTTAACTACTGTTAATCGGTAACCTGAGTACTTTTTTCTTCTTTTTATCAGTCTACAGGCCACTCTTAGTAGATAAGTAAACGTATATGACCAGAGATGGCAATAACTGCACTTACTAATGAATAACTTTAAAAAATTAGAATAAAAAAAAATGAACAAAAAAAAAAAAGAAAAGAAAAAGAAAAGAAAAAGAAACAATAGAAAATATAAGAAAAAAATCAAACAAACAATTCCATTTTTTTTAAGGGAGGGGTAGCTTTTTTTTTCTCCAAAGGAAGATTTAAAAAAAACAAACAATAGTAATCAGTTGAAAAAGATTATATACAACCTTTAAAAGTAAGATAATTTAACTATTACAACGTTTGATATGTATACTTAAGGGCTATTTCAAATCGTTCAATCTCCGATCAATCGGCTGGTCACGTCAAGCCCTAGCACCTATATGACTTTCCCAACCCTATTGCCCTTATGACAAGCCCCAACCCCTTTTTATCATATGGGTGCTAGAAGGCGGTGGCTGAGGGTCTACATGTCCTGGGAATGACGTTAAACTCTATCTGATGGTGAGGTTCCAGTTTTGGAGGTTTGGGGAATGTGGAGCACACCTTCATCACCATTGCTCCCTAGTCCACTCTGACCCGGAGTGGTAGTACCTGTTAGGGTCCCATCTATGGGTTAAATAGAAAAATGTATTTATAAAAAATTGTATTATCCATTAAGAATTGATTTATTTCAAAACTTTATCGGATTAAATGACCCACTGAGGTTGATATGCCGTAAAACAAAACAAAACTAAACCAAAAAATCGTTCAATATGTAAAAAATATAATAATCATTCTCACTCATTCTTTCTTTATTCTACATTTTCATTCATTTCCTTAGCGTTATTGTTTAGCGCTCTTGTCCCCCTCCCTCTATCTTCCCACAATATCTTTTTTCTTTCTTTCTTTTTTCTATCTTTCTTTCGTTCTTTCTTATTATATTTTTTGGTGTATAGCATGACCTTGTTCGTCACTTTCTTCTCAGTAAATCAGAAGGGTCAATTATTTAGCGGAAGTGACGACACCAATGAGAGAATACATTTTTTGGTTTTGTTTCTTTGTTTACTGGCATATCAACGTTCGTGGGTTATTCAATACTATAGCCATCCTTGTAGAACATCGAAACTCGGCGAATTAATGGCTTCATAACGTTAAGAAAGGTATGAGCTCGAACGTGAAATCATCTATTATAATTTCGCAGTCTAGCATGTTAAACACAAGGCCAGCAGATTCGCCCGAACGTATTAATTTTAGATATACAGAAAGTATATGATTAATATGTGGGGATTAAACTAAAAGTAATTTTTTTTTTAAATAAAGAAATAACAAACTCCCATGAGCCTTCATCAGAAAAACCCACCGCGCATGTGCGGGAAAAAACCCACTTCCGACCGTGAAGATAATCTCTCGACCATTAGGACAAGACACTATTACTGGCCATGGAGAAAATTCCTTGCTACATGGTGGCTATGACCGACGAATAAAGCCTAAATCATAAAACAACCTTTTGTCTTTGTCTCTTCCTTTTACGTTCCTTGAATAAGATGGGGTAAAATGGAAACTCAAAGAACTCGTACCAAGAATAACCACAGCCATCTTTAAAACTAAAACAGAAAACACTTGTAACCCCATAAATAAAATAAGTTAAACCCTTGATATTAATAATAAGCACAGAGAATGTAAATCCTTCGGATCGCATTTATAATCTGTGTTGTTGAAACCTACAGAATTATGCGCAGATAAATGACATGCCAATAATAGACACCTATCGTGGTGTAATGGTTAACATACTACGACCTTTTTAGTCTAATACATATTCATATATTTGTATTCAGAATTCCAATGCTATAGAATTTGTTATTACTTAATAATATTCATTTGTATTCCATTATAAACAATAAAATCCTGGAATGTTTTGTTTAGAAGAAAATTCACTTTTTCTTAAAATAGATTCAGGGTGTAGTTGCTTATATCTAATACTCTAAATTAGAGATAGATAAACAAAAAGAAATTATATATATATATATATATATATATATAATATATATATATATATAGAGAGAGAGAGAGAGAGAGAGAGAGAGGGGAAGGAGAGAAAGGAGATGGTGGAATATTTGACCTAATTAGTTTAAAAAAGAGTTCTTTATTTTGTATGTGTGTGTGTGTGTGTGTGTGTGTGTGTGTGTGTGAGAGAGAGAGAGAGAGAGAGAGAGAGAGAAAGAAAGAAAGATTGGAAAATATATCTCCTACTTTGTTTAAACAGAGTTCTATGTGATATTTTGTGTGTGTATGTGTATATACGTGTGTGTTTATGTTTGTGTGTGTATGTGTATGAGAGAAAGGGAGAGAGAGAGAGAGAGAGAGAGAGAGAGAGAGAGAGGAAGAAAGATAGATAAATAGATAGAGAGAGAGAGAGAGAGAGAGAGAGAGAGAGAGAGAGAGAGAGAGAGAGAGATGTAATGGAGAAATATTTCATCTAATTATCTTAAGAAAGAGTTCTATATAATATCGTGTGTGTTGTGTGTGTGTGTGTGTGTGTGTGAGAGAGAGAGAGAGAGAGAGAGAGAGAGAGAGAGAGAGAGAGAGAGTGAGAGGTTGGTTGATTAATTTTTTTACGGCGTGTCTTACTCTTGGGTTATTTTAGGTCCCAAAAATTTGTTTAATTTATTCTTGATGTGTATTCAATGTTTTTGAAAACTCAATTTTTAAAAACACATTTTTTACACTCATTCGTTCTAGTTAACCCATAGATAGGTACTAAAACTCAGAGTCAGAGTGGACCTGGGAGTAATGGTGATGAAGGGGTACGCCACATTCCCCAGAGCTCCATAATTGGAACTTCACCACTCGATGCAGTTTAACGTCATGCCCAGGAGAGAGAGAGAGAGAGAGAGAGAGAGAGAGAGAGGAGAGAGAGAGAGAGAGAGAGAGAGATGATGATGATGTGGAGAGAGAGAGAGAGACAGACAGAAGCAAAGAAGAGAGAGAGAGAGAGAGAGAGAGATGAGGTGAAGATTTCACCTAATTAGGTTTAAAAAATTTATATATATATGTTTGTGTGTTTGAGAAAGACAGACAGATATATATATATATATATATATATATATATATATATTATATATGTATGTGTGTGTGTGTGTGTGTGTGTGTTCGTGTGTGCGTGTGTGTGTATATACATACATACATACATACAGGCTGGCAGACATAAACAGAGACTGTGGGAGAGACCAATAAGGAGTATGGAGAGCGCAAAGTGCTAATGCGATGTCATTAGTATTTTTCATTTCTCAGTGGGACAATTTCTGGATATTAATTCATAATCAACAAGATTAAATCTGTCAAACATACAATTTATCATGAAACAATTATTGTTTTTATTATAATTTCCCTGATTTACATAATATCTTGCAGCATGAGCGTGAATGATTTATCGGACCATATACAATCATACACAAAAGATTACTGAATCTGTAGAAAAGCGTGGTGTAATGGTTAAAGTCATGGGAAATGGACACGTCGTCCCGAGTTCAATTCCTGGATGTTATAATTGCATTTCACTTAGCGCTAATACCCTTGGGAAAGGTATAAATCCTACTCTCCCTCCAGATATGCATAAATAGTAGGGTAGACTGTGCTCTTTAACCTTGGTTCGGCATCTGGTCTAGGAGTAGGAAAACTCTGAATTCAAACCTGTTGAACTCCGCTTAAGAAATTGAGTTCATTGAGGCCAATTTCTTAAGCGGAGTTTAGCAGATTTTTAATTCAGAGTTTTCATTCGTAGACTGGTTACATAGCCTAGGTTAAAGAGCCCTGTCCTCCCTACTATTTATCCATAGCTGGACGAAGAGTAGTTGGATTCATACCTTTCCCAATGGTATAGTGCTATGTGAAAAGCAAAAAGCCTCGTCCCGGATCTTAAATCGGTTTGAAGTGTCCATTTCCTGCGATATATATATATGTGTGTGTGTGTGTGTGTGTGTGTGTGTGGAGAAAAGTAGACATATATATATATATATATATATATATATATATATATATAATATGAAATCCGATGATCTTTCATATATACAAGTCCGCCGAAAGAAAAATAGCACGTCATAGCCAGATCTTTATAAGAGCAATACACTTCAAAAGCTCCTAAAATTTAAGGCACATTCCAGTCCAATGTGCAAATGGATATTGATTTGTTGTAACTACACTCGGACTGAACAGCATATTCTAACCTCTCAAATTCTTGATATAACATACGTAACTATAATATGCTAATTAGAATCTTAGATTTCAAATTCTCGATATAACATAGATAACTATAAAAGGCAATTAGAATCATATGCCGCTGTTAAAACGGGAACCTAAACGGAATCACGGATCGTCTAGTTCGTTAATTCTCCACTAAGTTTAATCCTGTTGGCTGGGGCTGTAGAATACACCGACCGCACGTTTGCAGAGGAGAAAAAACATCCACCAATGAGGACTCGTTGGCCGTGGGTAGTGACCCGTGATGCTTAAGGACGGAATCCTGGTGGCTGAGCAATCCATGATATGCAACTCTCCATTTTGCCCCTTTCTTAGGGGTAGATGCGTAATCAGCTGGTTACGTAAAGTCCCAGCAACTATATGATTGTGACTCCACACTTCCCAAAGCTCTAGAGTAAAGTTAGCTTGAAAACACAGTTTTCCTTCTCCTATAGTAGTTGCCTAGGCTAATAATCCCAATATATGTCCTAATATTTTTTTCCGCAGCCAGGGCAAAGAGTCCAAGGGTTAATTCCTTTCTCATGAAATGAAACACGATGAGCCTCGTGTTAGGATTTGAACTTGGCCCGCCGACTCCATTTCCTACGACGGTAAACGTTACGCAACGTGCGCCACATGTTTTGGTGTTTATATCTGTGCGTGAGTGTGCATGTGCATGTGCATGTGCATGTGTGAGCTTCATCTTTTGGTTAAGTGATTTGCAGTTTCTACTAAACAAGAATTCTTTTCAGCATATTGTAATAAAAAAAAAAAAAAAATGTTCTCAACAGACCAAGTGCTTAATCTAAGATATTTGAATGATTTCACCAAATCTATTGTATCAGTGCTATTGCTTCTTCGTGGAATATTGAAACGTTTTCGACGCCCACACAAATTCCTTGCCGATTATAAAGACATTTTCTGGATATCACTTAGCAATTTAAAAATAAACCAGAAGTAATTCATATGGTTCAATATTTTAGAATAATAATAATAATAATAATAATAATAATAATAATAATGATAATAAAAAATAAATAATAAAAATAATATCCTATCCCATATCAATATCAATATAAACATATTAAATTCGCCATTACTCCCAGGTATATTCTGATCTGGAGTGGTAGTACCCCTTGAATGGACTCTCTCATCGATTTCGACGTATAAGGGTTCCTCTAATGAACAACCCACACAGTGGTTTTGTTTATAGTGGTGGAGGCTTGTGTTGGACCATCCACACTTTTTGGCACAGTCGATAGGAAAGACTTGGTGCACAAGGAATGCCACAAACCCAATCAACGACTGACCTCAGGTTTTTCAAATTCAGAGTTTTCTTTCTCTTAGACTGGTTACCTATCTAAGTTTAAAGAGCCCAGTCTGCCCTATTATTTTACCCATAGCTGGAGGGAGCATATATGGATTCATGCTTTTCCCAAGGGTATTTTCCATAGCCAGAGCAAAGAACCCAAGGGTTGATTCTTATCTCATGAAATTAAGTACGATGAGCCTCTGTTAGGATTTGAACTTGGCCCGCCGACTCCATTTCCTACGACGGTAAACGTTATGCCACGCACGCCACATGTGTAGGTGTCTATATCGGTGCGTGAGTGTGCATGTACATGCAAGGATAAATGCACTCAGCCTTGTCTAGGATTTGAACTCGGGTCGACGAATCAATTTCCTTCGACTTTAACCATTATACCATCCCCCTCCATATAGTACGCGTTAGAGTTAGATAGGTAAAACTGATATCAAAAATGTATGTAAAAACTGAGTTTAAAAAGAAACTGAATATCCAACAAGAATGAATAAAACTAAAAGGTTGTAGGGAATTATCTTCCCTTTGCCTGGAAGAGTTATCTTCCCACTGTGTTGACGTTTGTTCCCACTAGGGGACCTCTGGTATATAAGCGGCTGATTCAAATGCTTCTCTCTCTCTTTCTTACTCTCTGAACGAGCACATGGGTAAGACTTATGTCTACCTCCTTCTCAAGGGGGGGGGGGCTTTGCCCCCCTTACATTACTATAAGTCTTTTATACAGTATGGACTATCCTTTAGTTCCCTGTCTGTAGCATTTATATTTTATGTACATTTGGGTATCTCGTTTATACCTAAATATTGTATCTTGTATTTACCATTCATGAATGTGTCCTTTTATCTCTACTCTTATATCTTATTTGTATCTTATGTATCCATGTACTTTATGTATCTTATCGTTACCATGTGCTGTACACCTATTAAATGTATTGTCTCACAACGTGTCGGAGCTGTTGTTCAATTATCAACTTTGAATTTTACAAGGTCTTTGGTATAAAATAATCCAAGACGGGTTGACATGCCGTAAAATCCAAACCAACCAATCAACTAAGCAACCAACTGACAATCACTTCTTAGTGTAAAACTTTTGTTATTTATGCTATTTATACCTTTTTATTTTTTACAAGTAGCTCTGGTGGCTGATATTGAGTATCGTTGATGTAAAGGCTACAGACATACAATATGAATGTAAATTAATAACTTTTTCATTGATAATATTAATATATGTATGTAAACACACACACGCTCAAATACACACACCCATATATATACAAGTAGTGTCAAAAAATATCGAGACTTTTTGTACTTTTTGACACACCTTGTATTCGGAAAAAATTAACGTTCCATTTATCGTTCATTTTTATCTTGGTAAATGCATCTTCAAACTCAGCACTTTTATGACACACCTTAAATTTTGAAAAGAAAATTAACGTCCCATTCATTGTTCATTTTTTCTTGGTAAATATAGCTTCAATCTTGATACTTTTATGAGGCATCTTATATATATATATATATATATATATATATATATATATATATATATATAAGGGAGGGGATTTCGCCAACTAAAGCGTAAACACAACGCTCTCCTATAAAAGGGATGGAGCACTCTATGGTGGCATTTACATACATACAGATGTGTGTATTAAAACAGTTAAAATCCCCTTCGCACTTTGTAGGTGACGATAGCTGAACGGTTAAGCTGTCCAGCTGATGCTGAATCGATCGTGTTTCTATTCCAGCTGGAGGTAGCTTACAAATGTCTAGCCACAGTGAAGTGACTTGATAAGTCGAAACACGGTGTATGTGGATGACTCTCTCTATATATAAATTTAACATTTTTTGAAAAAACAAATGATGTTAATAGTTTGCTGACAGAATCTGTTTCGACCGTTTTAATAATCGGTCTTCATCAAGAGCAACATATGAATGAAAGACGGAATAAATAACCGTTAGAATAGGATGTACAAACGAACGCTAGTGTTTGATGCTGGAATTTAAAAATGCGTATTCTGTGTTAAAAATAAAATAAATTCTATTTAAAAAAAATCAGAAGCATTATAATCCATAATAAAACTCAAAAGAGTTTGATGTAAGAATATATAAAAAAAGGGTATAATAAGTATCAAAAATGTTCATGATATATTCCAGCTACAAAAAGTAAGTTAAAATAGAATTTATATTTTACAAAAATGTTCATGATATATTCCAACTACAAAGTAAGTTAAAATAAAATTTATTTTATTTTTAACACAGAATACGCATTTTTAAATTCCAGCATTGAACACTAGCGTTCGTTTGCACATCCTATTCTAACGGTTATTTATCCCGTCTTTCTCTCATATGTTGCTCTTGATGAAGACCGATCTATTAAATCGGTCGAAACAGATTCTGTCAGCAAACTATAAACATCATTTGTTTTTTCAAAAAATGTTAAATTCATTCTGTCGGATTAACTTCCATTTACTTTCATATATATATATATATATATATATATATATATATATTATCAAAATACGGTTACAAAACAATATACCACGTAATTTACTGCTTTAAAGTTGATCGTTAAACCCAGTACTTGTTTTCTTGCCTCAGCGTATTGCAATATCTACGTAAGCTGAACAAATGGTTTAGAGTTAAATTAAAGCAATCATTGTCTTTTTCCATTCAGAAAAAAATAGTTCTTATTTTTTTCATAGGAAGAATAAAAAAAAATATGGCTTGATTTCGTAACTATGAATTAGGAAGACAGAAAATATGCCATTCTTTTTTTATTTTATTTTCTTTTCTTTTTTTTTTTTTTTACAACAAATCCAGTAAACACAGTTGCATGAATGTCTCCATTATTAACTGACTGTACTTATCGATTTCTTTTCTTTCGCCGTCTTTCAAAAAAGAGAGTAACTATTGTAACGCATAAGATTTACGCTAACAACTGTATAGACTTTCCTTTCCGACTCTTGGTATGTCGAACTGTAGTATTTGTCACATAAGTAATGCTACTGCTGGGTATTTGTGAAGAGAGGCGTGATACTTGATAGCTACAAGATGTTCAACTTCACAGCGTTCGTTTTATATGAAGACAATGTTCTTATAATTCATGTTCACAAAGGTTGAAGGCGGACATGAATGTCTGAAATATTAACTTGTGCTGTCTCATGAAGCGAACGAATGTGGCAAGTGATTTTCAATTGTCTTCCTCTGTTTTCACGCAAACAGAAAAAATATGTCTGCACCCAGAAAACACAAAAAATATAAAACAAACGCATATTTATTGTATATATTTTCCCGATAGTTACACACGAGCAGGATGTGACACAAGGTCAAGTTTTTAAGCGAAATTTCAATTGTCTTCCTCTGTTTTCACGCAAACAGAAAAAATATGTCTGCACACAGAAAACTAAAAAAATACTTTTACAAACTCATATTTATTGTATCTATTTACCAGATAGTCACAGACGAGCAGGATGTGACACAAGGTCAAGATTTTAAGCGAAATTTCAATTGTCTTCCTCTGTTTTCACGCAAACAGAAAAAATATATCTGCACCCAGAAAACACAAAAAAGATAAAACAAACGCATATTTATTGTATATATTTACCCGATAGTTACACACGAGCAGGATGTGACACAGGGTCAAGTTTTTAAGCGAAATTTCAATTGTCTTCTTTGTTTTCATGCACACAGAAAATTTTTTATTTCTTGAATGTTTGAGATGAGGCTTGATGATTAGTATTATCTGTGTTATTCGGACTATTGTCCTCATCTTCTTTGTTATCTGTACAACGTTTCGGCCGATGGACCTCCGGCCTTCTTCGGGTATTTCTTGTCGAACTCGGGAACCTTCGTGGACTCGGGAACCTTTTTATCGGACTCGGGAATCTTCTTGTCGTAATTGGGGCCATCACGGAAATTTGAACTTAACCCTTTATTCAGTCCACGGGGGTATCCTGTTTCATTCCGCTAACCATAGCTGGGGTAGGGGCGTTAAGCTGTGTTAATTATTATTTTATGTTGTACAGATAACAATGAAGATGAGGACAAGAGTTCCAATAACGCAGATAATACAGAATAAGTATGTCTGCACCCAGAAAACACAAAAAAGATAAACAACGCATTGTATATATTTACCCGATAGTCACACATGAGCAGGATGTGACACAAGGTCAAGTTTTTAAGCGAAATTTCAATTGTCTTTCTCTGTTTTCACGCAAATAGAAAGAAATATGTCTGCACACAGAAAACTAAAAAAAGAGTTTAACAAAACGCATATTCATTGTATATATTTACCAGATAGTTACTCACGGGCAGGATGTTTCACAAGGTCAAGTTTTTAAGCGACATTTCAATTGTCTTCCTCTGTTTTCACGCAAACAGAAAAATATGTCTGCACCCAGACAACTCAAAAAAGATAAAACAACGCATAATCATTGTATATATTTAACCGACACCTACACACGAGCAGGATGTGACACAAGGTCAAGTTTTTAAGCGAAATTTCAATTGTCTTCCTCTGTTTTCACGCAAACAGAAAAAATATGTCTGCACACAGAAAACTCAAAAAAGGGTTTTAAAAACTCATATTTATTGTATATATTTACCAGATATTTACACACGAGCAGGATGTGACACAAGGTCAAGTTTCTAAGGGAAGTTTTAACCCTAAGGTCAATTCTTAAGCAGAATCTAAATGCGTAATGCAAAATCTTCTTTATCAGTTAGAATAATGCAAAAGTGATGTGCATTTGGACAAATAGTGCATTATATATATTCACCAAACCCTCTATACGAGTAGGATGTGACACTTGGTCAATTTTTTAAGCGAAGTATTTGAATTCAGTGTTTTACATCTCCTGGACTCGTTGTCTAGTCAAGGTTAAAGAGACAAGCCTGCCCTTCTATTTACCTATAGCTGGAGGGAGAATAGTTGGATACGTGCCCTTATCAGCGGTATTAGTACTACGTGAAATATAAACAGCCTCGTCCTGGATTGAACTCGAGTCTACTTGCCTAAGACGATAATCATTACAACCCGGGTGGCTCCTTTTTTACGCAACCATTTCACACGAGCAGGATAAAAACGAAATGGTCCATTATTTAACAAAGGTGACGACACCCTTCCTTATACCCAAACGCCTCTTTTTATCAACTCCCTAACTACGAAGCTTCTCCGGATCGTGTGTCTGTGTATGTTAATGTGTGACTCACGTAGGTAGGTACCAGCGTATCAATATATAGGGGATTAGATTTTATATCAATTTGGTTTATCATCATCATCATCATCATGTCGCGCAAATAGCGAGGATATCCATGACAATCTCTCGCCAACCCTCCTTATTATTCATTCTCCCAGTAAGGTCCTCTGCGTAGCATCCAGTATCCTCGCAAAATTGGTCAATATAGGTCCTAGGTGGGCGGCCCACTTCAGCATATTTATGTGTTGGCTTTCACAGGGAGAACGTCAATATGAGTTCGTTCTTACTCCTCCAGCAGTGTCCAGCATGCCTTATCCGTCTTACTCGGAAGGGTTGTGAAATAGGGGAAGGTGGGTGCACGGGTGTTTCATTAAATTTTCACACGGTCCTATCAATTACGAATGCGGTGTTCCAAGCAGCATAAAATGCCATCATTTTCACGCACACAGAAAAAAATAGTATTTCTCTGAATGTTTGAAATGAGGCTTGATGATTACTATTATCTTATTCGGACTATTTTTCTTATCTTCTTCTGTACAAGGTTTCGGCCAATGTACTTCCGGCCTTCTTCAGATGTTTCTTGTCGAATTCGGGCACCTTCTCCGCAAACTCGGAAACCTTGTCGTAATTGGTAGATTTTAATAATAATGATGAGCACAAGAGTCCGAAAAATCCAAATTATCCAAATTATCAAGAATCATCTAAAAAATTCAGAAAACTTGAATTTGCCTTCGAAGAAGAAACATAACACTGTCTTTTCTGATTTGGTTTGTTTTTATTCTCTTTGTTTAATGGCATATCAAACTTCGTGGATTACTTAATGTCAATGACAAAGTGTTGGCATACTTCCGTCTACTAAAGACGATGGCGTAGTGTTCTCTTTTTTATTTTTATATTTTTTATCTGCAACTGCGTGAGTGGCTGAACAGACCAATTTTTGAATGGCAATCTCTGGTGCAGTGCCAGCAAACAAAAAGTGATGCTTGCAGGAGTTGCTCCTTACTTTTGGCTCTATTTTCCGTGGCGGCTTCTTCTCTCTCTTTTACACTCCTTTTGTTCCTTGTTTGACGAGGAGTCAACAGGTCGCACAGTCTTCTACACAAGCCTCCCATGTTATGGTGACAAAGCAAGCCTAGTAAAAGAACCGGCACTATTTAACCCTTTGCTATTGTGAGTGAGTATGAGGTCATGCCTAGTGTATTTATCCGAAATCGAACATAATAGCGAGACTAGACTTCGAAGTCACAAACTACTATGTCGCTTTTGTCACTACGCCACAAGGACTGTCTCTATTTTTCCCAGACATTTTATTAATTCAAAATGATAATGGCGTGAAATTAAATCTAAAGGAAACCAGCAAATAAAATCGACCTTATAAACTTCTATTCTACTCGGGAGGAGAGGTGGGTAAATATGCAAATATATTCTTCTCATTAATGAATAATAATAATTAAGCTTATAGTTCTTGAAGATGGAGATAAAAATAATTAGATAGATTAATTATAGGTTTAATTATTATTAAGAGTTTCGTGAAAATAAACAATATCTATTAATTAAATCTAAATCCTGAAAATATTTCTCTTGAAAAAAAAATTCCATGAGATTAAATTCATAAGACCATACGAACAAATCTAACTAATAAATTTGTAGAGATTTATCTTTTAAAGAATTAATTTTTTGAACCGTTCGGTGTATAGTTTTATTTGTCAAAAGTGGTTGTGGAATAGACAGTGAAAATAACAATAAATAACAGTTGATTATTTATGTCTGACTTTGAGTCTTGGCAATTATCATTTCTTGGATTGTACATTTTATTTGGTTAACATCGGTTTAAAATGTTAAATGAGATCCTTAAAATTATTACAAATCCATTGTCTGCAGTAGCCACGTAAAATATTGTTTGACTGTTTAATTTATATCAGCACTTGTGAGCTATTGAATTCCATATATATATATATATATATATATATATATATATATATATATATATATATATATATATATATCAGTGGTCTGAAGAAGCTCGTGAGCATACTCGCGAGTGGAAATGGTCCATAACCACGATACCCATGGTATTTAAGGCCTTTTTATTCCCAAATAAATTTGCTCTGTTTACAATAATTAAACATTGAGCTCTCATACGGAACCTGAACTCTACAACAAACTACGGGTAGAGAATTAGGACCCACCTAGAATCACCTTGTACCATGAAACTTGGTACCGCACCAAAGTATATATATATATATATATATATATATATATATATATATATATGGAGAAATGTGAGGAGGTTAATCCGACAGTATGTGGAGAAAGGTAGACAAACACAGGATGTTATGGAAACTGGATGTTTATTGTCGACGATGCAACGTTTCGGTCTCTTATTGACCATCTTCAGGACCTGGATACAGTACTCGCCTCAATGATGGGCATTCTAAAATGCTGAAACAGAAGGTCGCCAGTAGGGAGAGGGTGGTTGGGGGTGGTTAGTGGATTTTCTTCTTACTAGATGGGGAGTGTCAGAATGGTAGACGGTAGTACCACAGGTGTTGGTCTAGAAAATTGGATTGTTGAGGATTGGTTAACTGAATATGTGTATGTGTGTGTGTGTGTCTGTTTAATTAGTTTTTGTTTATATGTGTTGGGAAGTGGATTTGTCGTTAAGTTATATATATATATATATATTATATATATATATATATATATATATATATATATATATATATATATATATATTATAGTAAATGAAGAAAAACTCTAAACTTGCTTCATTACAATAATTTATTTCAACCGTATTAATACGGCATCTTCAGGTAATCACAAGAACATGACTCTTACTGAGAATTTCCCAAAGTAACATCCCTTTTATATCTATCAATTTAGGGGAGGGAGGGTTGGTGTTGGGAAATTCTCAGTAAGAGTCATGTTCTTGTGATTCCCTGAAGATGCCGTATTAATACGGTTGAAATAAATTATTGTAATGAAGCAAGTTTAGAGTTTTTCTTCATTTACTAAATATCTTGCTCTGTCCTTCTACTCACTGGTATTAGGTACATTGAGCTCTCCTTATGGTCTACCTGCATCAGCTTGGTTAAACCACACATGGAAAGACCCTAACTACGAAAAAAAAAAACAAAAAAAAACTATATATATATATATATATATATATATATATATGTATATATATATATATATATAATCCAAAAGTCCAGAGAAGAAATCTTCCTTACGACACAAGAGTTTTATTTTTAAAAAACCTGTCGCAGTTTGAGAGCTCAATGTGTGCCCTTAATGTTAGAGTCACAAAGCAAATATATAAGTAAAGAAATAACAAAAGACTTAGGGATTTAGCATTATAGTCTATTTCAGGGAGCTTAGACAAACTCTCCCGACTCATCAGATGCGAATCAGATTCGCATCTGATGAGTCGGGAGAGTTAGACACTTTGTCTAAGCTCCCTGAAATAGACTATAATTCTATATCTCTAAGTCTTTTTTTTCTTTATATATATATATATATATATATATATATATATATATATATATATATATATATATAAGGATATGAAAACACAGAATGCTGTTAAAATGAAAATATTTTATATCATATTCATAGCTAATATTGAATAATATTTCGATTTATAAAAATCATCTTCAGAGCTTGGTTTTAATCCGGACTCATCGAGAGAGAAGCAGAAAAAAATATCAGCTATGAATATGATATAAAATATTTTTATTTCAACAGCATTATAAAAGGATATATAAATTCTAAGAAAGGGTTCAAAACTCATCGAACGAAAGTAGGGTGTGTATATTAATGGGCTTAGCTGGTCTATACGAATTTTTAAAAGTATTTGTTTTATAAATGGGAGAATATTACAAATCAAAATCTGTGTCTGTCAAAATGAAGCATTTTTGTCATTTTTTTCTCACGTGAAGACGTGCTCCTTTAACGGAATTCATTCCATTGGAATTCCTAGTAAACATGTTATAAGTAAGCTTAGGTTCAATTCTTAAGGGAAATGATAGTATAAGTGAAAATTTTCATTTAAAAAAAAAACGTTTAAAGTTAGAGGGGGGGGGACATCTTAATGAAAATTTGGCCACACCTAATATATATAGTTTACACAAAGAGATAGATAGATAGATAGATAGATAGAGAGAGAGAGAGAGAGAGAGAGAGAGTGTGTGTGTGTCTGAGAGAGAGAGAGAGAGAGAGAGAGAGAGAGAGAGAGAGAGAGAGAGAGAGAGAGAGAGAGGGTTTCGTGGAAGTTAAAGAATTCGGGCATTTAAGACAAAACCAACACAGTGAGTCGTTCAATAAGTCATGAATTGATTCAGACCCGGACCGTTTCCGAAGCTGTAAGTTGATAAATAAGATTGTAAGTAAAATCTTCCATATAAGTCAACAATGTGCGTCATTCCCTGGGGAGTCGTGTGCCTTTCGGCTTGCAACTCACATCCACTAGTCAGTCCCAGGGGCCAAACCCAACGAATAGCCACTGGCCGTGACTGACATTAGCTTGCGCTTGGATCAGTGGCTAAAATCGATCGACCACTCAGACGCCAGGGCGCCCAAGCGGTGCCATGAATATATAAGTCTGTCCGGAAGAATGTTGCTCTGCTGAGCCATTCATTGCCACAAAGCTTCTTCCAGCAAAACAAGTAAAACGAATATATATATATATATATATATATATATATATATATATATATATATATATATATATGTGTGTGTGTGTGTGTGTGTGTGTGTGGAAATACGGTGAGGAAAATAATCCGACAATATGAGAAGAAAATATTTTTAAAATATAACAAACACAGGATGTTATGATCAGGGGAAACAGTTTTATGTGTCAATATTTAAGTATTTCGGTATTATACCATCTTCAGGACATTGTTAAGTAATGTTTTTGTGAGGGACAAAATGAAAGATGTTAAGTGTATAGTGAATGTGTGAATATGATGTTATCAACCGTTAATTTTTATATGTGCGTTTGTTTACGAAGGCCGATGACGTGATCATTGCATGTGCAAAAATGGAAGTTGAAGATCATAGGATGACGCATGCAGAAACGTGAATAAGCGGAGAACGAAAGGCTAGCAAAGATATGACGTATTATATGGATATTAATATTAGAAAATAAGAAGATTAATAAATTGAACGTTTAATATATATAAAGAACAAAACAATACATAAATCCATATATATCCATATATACGCATATCCATATATAATCATACATAGACATATATATATATATATATATATATATATATATATATATATATATATACGCATGCATAGACGTATCATGTTATATTGTTGTGACCGGGGTTTGCAATCTTATAACCACCGATTATTGATTTGCCTATGTGTTTGGATATGTTGAAGAAGCCAGGCCTATAGTTAACATTATCAATGTTGCTTATAGCACTAGCTTCAAAAATCTGTCTAAGTCTCTTTTCATGGATATAGGCCAACATATACGCATTTTCGAAATCGAAACTATGTTTGTCATTTAATGCATGTTGGAAGAGACAATTTTTTACGTCGCCTATTCTAATACTACGCTTATGTTCGTAAATGCGCTTACCTAAGCTTCTCGATGTTTCTCCAATATACCCTTTGTGGCAGTTATTACATGGTATAATGTACACGCCTGCTTTCGATTTTATGTGTTGTCGGGAGTTGTTTTTGGTTAAGTTGCGTATTGTTTTGGAGGTTAGGTTGACGGTTGTTATGCCTAAGTTATTCAGATTTTTGTATATGGTGTTGTGGGTATTATTGTTAGGTAAACATATGTATTTATCGGGGGGGGGGGTAGATTCATGAGGGTTTGTTTGGGTGGTGTTTTGTGATTGGTTTTTAGTATGTATTTTCAGGGCTTTAGCCTTAGCGTATTGTATAAAAGATTTGGGATATGAGAGGTTTTGGAAGGTGTTCTCAATATAAAGTAAAGTCGTCGGGGCGGCCTAAAGTCGGTATCAGCCAGTCAGCGAGGGAGTCTATCCCCTTTTCAATAGCGCTAGACCAAGGAGATTGTTTACCACCAGCTCCTTACTTTACCGCAAGATCCCTGTGCTACTCATACGCTGAGTTGGCGAGGACCGGTATCGAACTAGGAACCTTGTGGTTTCTAGCCGAACGCTCTACCGACTGAGCTAGTGTACATATGCGAGGGGCTCTGAGGTATAATCTTATTATAATACCTCTTTTCGTATGGGGATCATGGTCGGATTAATAATGTATATGGTCGTTTTTGGGTGTTGGTTTGTGGTGGACTTTGAATTCAAGTTTATTGTTGTTTCTTGTAAATAATACTGGGGCTGTAGTATAAACCGACTGCACCTCTCCAGACATGTAAAATCCCCCAAGAATGGAAATCTGACATCTGAGCAGTCTCTGACTTGATACACTCCACTTTTGCCCATACTTAGGATAAACAGGCGGAGAAGCCCGTGCTGATCAATCGTCTGGTCACATGAATTCCTGGCACCTATATGATTGTTCCCACTCTATTACTTATATTACAAATCCTCAGCCCTTTTTACATATACAAGGTGTGTCATAAAATTATTGAGATTGAAGCTGTATCTACCAAAACAGAAATGAACAATGAATGGAACGTTAATTTTTTTCAGAATACAAGGTGTGTCATAAAAGTGCCCAGTTTGAAGCTGTATTTTCCAAGATAAAAATGAACAATGAACGGAGCGTCAATTTCTTTTTCAGAATACGAGGTGTGTCATAAAAGTGCCCAGTTTGAAGCTGTATTTTCCAAGATAAAAATGAACAATGAACGGAGCGTCAATTTCTTTTTCAGAATACAAGGTGTGTCATAAAAAGTGCCCAGTTTGAAGCTGTATTTACCAAGATAGAAATGAACAATGAACGGAGCGTCAATTTCTTTTTCAGAATACAAGGTGTGTCATAAAAGTGCCCAGTTTGAAGCTGTATTTACCAAGATAGAAATGAACAATTAATGGAAGGTTATTTTTTTCAGAATACAAGGTGTGTA
>CM042148.1:26251879-26326879 GCA_023376005.1 Doryteuthis pealeii
CACATTGTCGTTGGTTACTCGACAGACATGAATCCGATTGGTGATCACGAAGGTTCATATTCCTTAATGGACTTGTAGCGTCGACTGGATGTGATTGTGAGTCTATTAGTTACTATTGTTCTGCGTTGGAATTCAGATGAAGCTGCCAGCATCGGTTTAACCACAGAAGAAATAGCGTTGATTTGATATCCGAATTTTGAATTCGATAATTCTTATCCCACACACTAAGTAAATGTGGGTGGCTGGAATTGGTGTTACTACGTACCTGGCAAAAGAAAAGAAAAACAGTCAGTGGTTTAATACAATAATGACATTTATAATAACTAGCAAATATATGCACCCTCCGGGTGCAAGTATTTAAGTTTTAATGTAATAGAATATATTAAATTATAAAGGCTAATGAAACTAAATAAGAATGCAGATAAAATGATTTGAAACAGAGGGGTGTATAATCGAAAAACAAAACAACTGAAACTTACTCTTCTATCATTCTCGTCTTTCATTGCAAAATGTTCCTAATTTAATAACTTAGTTAGAATAGGAAGTAAAGAATAAAATCAGAATTATTTCTTCTCGTTAATCGATTTCTTTTAAGATTTATTGAAGAGATTTTTGATTATATTCATTAAGATAAAACAATACGATTAAAAATCAATAATACTAAGCACATATTTATTAAAATCAAATTTTTAATTTCAATATTCAAATAAGCCTTCCTGTTCACACTGTAAACTGCTATTTTAGTGTATATATAAATACAATTGCATATTATTTATTTGTAGATATGATTAACAGTATTAATATTGTAAAACAATTTTATTAGAAATTGAGGTTTAAATAAAAATAAAATCATGGAGAATGTGACGTAAATAACAAACGGAATTGTGACTTGAGTAGTGATATAGTTTCAGTTACAGACAGAAAAGCAAACAATCTCCATTATAATAAGATATTACATGTAATAAAAGTAGCAAGATAACAAAACAAAAATATACACTAAGTTGCTCTTAGTGTAACAGTTAACATCATAGGAAATTGAACTGGCAATCAGAGTTCAAATCTTGGGCAAGGCTGATTGTGTTTCACTTTGTGCTAATGCCCTTGAGAAAGGTATCAATCCATCTGTTCTTCCTCTAGCTATGAATAAACATTTAGGACAAATTGGGTTTTTCAGCCTTGGTTAAACAAACAGTATAGGAAGTATTATATCCTGAAATGTAGGATATACAAAATTGATATTAAAAACAGTGAATTATGTTCAACAATAACAATATTTGTTTTATTTATTATCACTGACAGAGAATACAGTCGGATGGTTTTGGATAGAGTTCAGCTGTGTGTGTATCATGTGCGTGTTCGTCACATGGACGCTGTGTGTATGATACGATGTTATGTATGCATGCAGGCGTTGTAATAATTTCATCATAGTTTTAGACACAGCAAGGTTTGAGGGTCTTTCTTTTTTCTTTTTGTAATTACACACCTTGTTTTAATATTAAAATTGGAATATTATAATTTTTCTGTTGAGGTGCCCATCAAGTAATGATTATCATCATTGAAAATGGTCATGGCAACGTGTTCAAATTCTGTATGAGGCTGTTTGCATTTCACATAGTGCTAATACCCTTGGAAATGGTATGAATCCCACTATTCTTCCTCCGGCTATGGGGAAATAGGGCTCTTTAATCTTTGCTAGGTAACCATTATAGGAGAAGGAAGTTGACCTTGTGTCACATCCTGATCATGCAGAGAAGTTTCTAAATATAGATATACCTATAATAGTGGTAATACCATTGGGAAAGGTATGCATCCAAGCGTTGCAATAGATTTGATTTCATCATAGTTTAGACAGCAAGGTTTGAGGGTCTTTTTTTTACTTTTGTAATTACGCGTCTTGTTTTAATATTAAAATTGGAATATTAGAATTTTTCTGATTTTCTTTTTGATGGTGGATAAATAGGGGGAAAAATATTTTTTTCTAAACGTTTTTTTAGAGACGATTGGTGCTTACATTTGAAACATCTTCACCTGATGATTGCATCGCATGAAACCAATATGGTTGTGAATGTTCCTTTGCCACCCAATAAATAGATATGTAAAACCTTTATATATTTATCTTATTATATATATATATATATATATATATATATACGAAAACCTATTTTTCATCAGTCATCAAAATATTTACAATCCATATATATGCACACACATATATGTGGTTTGTACATATTTTTAATTGCTACATGTTTGTATTTTTGATGCGAGTTTCTGTAGAGTTTCCAAACAGATAATACCTAATAATATCCGTTTTATTGTATATATATATATATATATATACATATATATATATATATATATTTATCAACCCTTACGCATAAGCAGGATGTGACACAAGGTCAGTTTCTTAAGCGGAGTTCAACAGATTTGAATTCAGAGTTTTCCTTCCCCTTGACCGGTTTTCTAACAAAGGTTAAAGAGACCAGTGTGTTACTATTTACCCATAGATGGAGGGTGAGTAGGATTCATACCTTTCTCTAGGGTATTAGCGCTAAGTGAAATGCAATTACCACGTCCAGGATTTGAACTCGGAGCGACGAATCCAATTCCCATGACTTAGAACCATTACACCATCCGCTTCTGTTTTATTGTATAATGTTCCACTAGAACTAATAGAAACCTACTACAAACTCCTAAGTGATGTTGTGCTGTGGACATGTACCCATGGACACACCAGAGTGGGTTGACCTGCAAATATTTACATTGATCATCTCTGTGCGGATATTTTTTGAATTTGGGACATCTCTACACATATTGATTGTGTGTGTGTGTGTGTGTGTGTGTGTGTGTGTGTGTGTGTGTGTGTGATCATTTACATCAATCCAGCTTTTATACCCGTACATTTAATCTCGTGTAAATTGAAACACATATTCAGGGTGTTTTGATTTATTTTCTGTCAGTGTACGATTCCATGCGACATTTAATTGCAAAAAAGAAAAGAGATTACCGAATTAAAGCCGGATTTAGTCATTATGGAGACTGAAATGTCAGATAAAAAAAGATGTTACTCTGCCGACCACCAAAGATTGAAGAGTTGACTGCCATGCAGATGCATTTTGTTATGGGAACTGAAGAGATTGTGTAAAATGAAACTGATGATTTATTTTGATCTCTTCTGGCACGTTTCGATCAGACCCGAACAGATTTGTAAAGAGATTAGAACAAAAAAAAAGAAGCAAATTAAGAATTAATCAAATCTTTCCGTGGTGACATTATTGGTTTGCAAAGTAAAGTAAAGTAATGCAGAAAGCAGGGTATCGTGTGAATATGGTAGGATCGCACTCCTATTATCTACCCTTCCCCCCCCATTCTTTCCAGTTTTTGTTGGTATATATCTATATATATAAAAGAAAGTTAGTATGTACGTGTCGAGTTATAACTCAGAAAAGAGATGTCACTCAGATTCGAAATCCTGCACACAGACTAATATTCTCATAACTAAGAAAGACACAAAATTTGATTTTTACTAATTAAGTGATATAATACAATGATCAAAAAAATTTAAAAATACCGTATACAGACTTTCACCCCCACTCAGCCGATAGAGTTAAATAAATAAGGACACAAGTTTAATACTTAGCCCTTTTTAATTGTTATTTTTAAGGGTAAAAAAGAAAAAAAATTAAATTAATATTTTTTTCACTTTAACGCAATAAGCAATTAAGAAATGAATTTGAGTTTTTGTCATATTTTTTAGTCCGATCATGGATGGGGTACTTTTGCTAGTACATATATATATATGTAAGTTAATCCAAATGACTGGTTGTAAGGGATGATTCGATTTGGGATCTTCGAAATCTCACTGTACAACCATACTGTAGGCTCTTGTAGATACAAACATATATTTATACAAGGATGTTTATAAATCCCTAGAGAGAGTTCAATGTATATTTAATAATCAATAAATTAGTTTATATACAGAGCAATATTTAACTTTCACAGAAAGAAAAACTTAACAAACCGTCATCTCGTTATTATTTTTATTTCAACCAGAAACAAAAATAAATATTGTATTTTGTAAAACCAGTCTGATGTGGCAAAAACTCAAAAAGCTTTTGCTGATTAGTGCTCGGCCGAGCCGAAAATAAAATATTTTTGAAATGAAAAATAATGTGAATTTGGAAGGGTAAAAGAAAATTAAATCAACTAGCAAATATATGCACCCTCCGGGTGCAAGTATTTTAGTTAAATTTTATAATAAAATATGATATTGAATTAGAAAGGCTAATGAAACTGAATAAGAAGATAAAAAGATTTTGAACAGAGGGGGTATGATTGAAAAATAGAACAACTTTGAAACTAACTCTTCCATCATTTTCCGTTACTCCCGTCTTTCATTGGTAAATTTTCCTAATTAAACTGTTTAGTTAAAATAGGAAGTAAAGAATAATATTACAGTTATTTCTTCTTGTTAAGGGATTTCTTTTAAGATTTATTGAAGAGATTTTTGCTCATATTCAATAAGATAAAACCAAACAATTAGAAATCAATAATACTAAGCATATATTTATTAAAATCAATTTTTAAAGATCAATATGCAAATTAGCCTTCCCATTCATACTGTAAAACTCTATTTTGTTGTATATATAGATACAATTGCATGTTATTAGTATGTAGATATGGTCAACAGTCTTAATAATGTAAAACAATTTTATTAATAATTGAGGTTTAAATAAAATAAAATCATGGAGAATATGATGTAAATAACTAAAGGAATTGTGACTTGTATAGTAATATAGTTTCGGTTACAGACAGACAAACCCACAATCTCCATTATAATAAGATATGTGACAAATGTTTTTGAGAACTTATAATAGGCGTGCTACACAAGGATGCTGTCTTGAACAAATCTTGAAAGCAACACCACACATGAAAGCTGGTGTACGACCACATGCTCTCAATTATAGGAACCAGCCGAGTAAGATGAACCAAACATACTGTCCACTGCTCAAGAAGGAAGGACAAACTCATTAGTAATATTCTCCTCTGTACACCTAACCATTAACTTACCAGTGTAAGCCCATTAGCATCAAATCGAACTTACCGGACCTAAATTCCAGCGTCGCAAAGTCAGGGAATTAACTGAATTTAATTAAATTTTCAGAGACGATATATTAATGAATAAAAGGTATAATGCCCGAGTTATTTTATTAAAGGATTTACATTTTTTCAGGTTCGTTAACTTTGAACCAGGTATCTTTGAGATTCTCAAAGATACGTGGTTCAAAGTTAACTGACTTGAAAAAAATGTAAAAGTTTTAAAATGAAATAACTAATGCATTATATCTTTTATTTATTAATATATCAACACTAAAAATATCATTAAATTGGGTTAATTCCTTGATTTTTTGTATTTTTTTCTCCTGGGGACATACAATGGTGGAATTTAGGTCCGTTAAGTTCGATTTAACCGAAAAACCTATATCAATCAGCTCTGTGCGGATTCTGGATGCTGTTTGGAGGTCGAATCAAGTCTAGGTTTATCTATACATAGAGGTTAGGTAATCCCGTTTATTTTACATTTATGTCGTAGTTTAAGTGTTTTTTCACAGATGGAAATCTGATCACTCTGATAA
Organism: Doryteuthis pealeii; assembly: GCA_023376005.1. NCBI lineage: Eukaryota > Metazoa > Mollusca > Cephalopoda > Myopsida > Loliginidae > Doryteuthis > Doryteuthis pealeii. The sequence goes on from CM042148.1 coordinate 26,257,513, forward strand.
GATAAAGGGTGAATTCTTCTAAGCTGTAGCTGTGTCAGTTTTACTGTATGACTCTACCACTTTGACTCTAACGAACCTACAAAAGGATGCTGCATGCTGTCTTGAACACATCTTGGAAGCAGCACCCCACAAAAAACCAGCTTATGGCCACTTACCTCTTATCATAAAAAACAACCATGTAAGACAAGTTATGCTGGATACTTTGGAGACGGAAGGACAAACTTATAAGTGACGTTCGCTTGTGAACATCTACACATGGACACACTAATGTAAGCCGACCTGCAAAAACCTACATTAATCAGATTTGTGCAGAAGAGCTATCAGGGGCAATGACGATAGGACGGTTGGAAAGAGAGAAAGAATCATTGAGATATCTACTGTCAACGCGACATGATGATTCCATGACATACTGTGTGTAAATATAAGCTAAATAATAGCACAATACTCTACCATTGAGCTATACCTTCTACTACCATAAAACTGTAAAGATTATTTTTATGAATGATAGGGACGGTTAGCCATGGCATACTGTGTGTTACTATAAGCTAAATAATAGCAATATACTCTACCATTGAGTTATAACTTCTACTACCATTAGACTGTTATAGTATGTTTTTATGAATGATAGAGACACTTAGCCAGAGATAGTCATGACATACTATGCGTAACTATAAGCTAAATAATAGCACTATACTCTACTGTTGAGCTATACCTTCCACTACCATTAGACTGTTATAATATTTTTTTTATGAATGATAGAGACGGTTAGCCCGAGATAGTCATGACATACTGTGCGTAAATATAAGCTAAATAATAGCAATATACTCTAGCATTGAGCTATACCTTCTACTACCATTAGATTGTTATATTTTATAAATAAAAGGGATGGTTAGCCAGAGATAGTCATGGCATACTGTGTGTAACTATAAGCTAAATAATAGCAATATACTCTACCATTGAGCTATACCTACTACCATTAGATTGTTATATTTTATGAATAATAGGGACGGGTAGCTAGAGATAGTCATGAAATGCTGTGCGTAAATATAAGCTAAATAATAGCACTATACTCTAGCCCATACAAGTGGGGTATAAGGTGAATACCCAATAGCACTATACTCTAACATTGAGCTATGCCTTCTACTACCATTAGATTGTTATATTTTAAGAATAATAGGGACGGTTAGCCAGAGATAGTCATGACATACTGTGTGTAAATATAAGCATAATAATATGAATATACTCTACCATTGAGTTACTACCATTAGACTGTTATAATATCTTTTTATGAATGATGGGGACGGTTAGCCAGAGATAGTCTTGGCATACTGTGCGTAAATATAAGCTAAACAATAGCACTATACCTTCTACAGCCATTAGACTGTTATAATACTTTTATGAATGATAGGAACGGTTAGCCAGATATAATCATAAGATATTGTGAGTAAATATAAGCATAATAATATGAATATACTCTACTATTGAGCTATACCTTCTACTACCATTAGACTTTTATAATACTTTTATGAATGATAAGGACGGCTAGCCAGAGATAGTCATGTATATCCGTGCCAAATGATAATAAAATGACAATGTCACAAATGTGCCTGAGTTTGTTGAAAAGCCTGTAAATGGCTCTAAATAATTCTCACCCTGGTTGAGCCGAGAACCTATCAGCATCCCTCGTAGCTATATTTGTACACACGTTTTATTTTTGTTTTTGTTTTTTTTTAATTATTATTCTGTTCTGTTTTCCCCTACCAACAATAACAACAAAGTTTTGTGATTAAATTAATTATCTTTCTGTCTTTGTTTCGCTGCGGGCTATTTATTCGTATCTGTTAAAGAAGAGACCTTTTCTGCCTTACTCCAGCCAATCTCTTCTAGAAAGGACATCTGCATATACATAGCATTTGAATGTTTTGATATTTACAAGTATAATGTTGTGTCGAGAAAGCAATCAAATTGTTATCAATTCCGCCTGCAACACTCGATTTGATATACAACACCCGTCTATTCCTCTCGTCCTATTACAGTCTGGCAAACCAGTTATCTCTTTCCTCGGTTAGACATAATCACCATAAAGGCATACTTACAAAAGAATAGAAGTCGACAATGATAGGAAGGCGGCCATACTTGTCTCACTTTGTATTCATTTGTTACTTGCTAATGTCACCGCTGGGAGATCTTGGCTGTAACTTGGGCGTAAAGCGAGACATTAAATCTATCGTTCAGTCGAATCAGCTTTATTTAATTGTATAGGATATTAAAAAAGCATTGATCATATAAGGTTAAATAAAAACTGTGTAACTTATGCTATTTCTTCTTTCATTGATTAAAAAAACAGCTTGTAAAGGTTTGGATTAATCATCACCATCACCATCAAATTCATCATCATCATCGTCATCACCATCATCACCATCATCATCATCACCATCACCATCATCATCAGCATCACCATCATCACCATCATCACCATCATCATCATCATCATCACCATCACCATCATCATCATCATCATCATCATCGTCATCCTTACCATCACCATCGTCATCATCATCAGCATCATCATCACCATCACCATCATTATCTTCATCATCATCAACATCACCACCATCACCATCATCATCACCATCACCATCATCACCATAACCATCATCACCATCACCACCATCATCATTATCATCCTCACCATCATCACCATTACTACACACCATCATCATCATCATCACCATCATCATCACCATCACTATCATCACCATCATCATCATCCGGTACCATTGACAGCACGGAATTAAAAAGTAATCATCTAAACAAATAGTAGTAAACTGGATGGTGTGGCCTATTGTCGGTATCATCCGGAAAGCGGGGGGCGGGAGTCTATCTCCTTTACACTAGCGCTAGACCAGAGAGATTGTTTTTGCGTCTGAGATTGAGTGCCATCCCTAACATCAGCTCCCAACTTTACTGCACAGATCCAAGCTACACATTGACAAATCAGTGATAGTCATACCAAAAACGTACATTTATTCAGTGCTGTGCGGCTGCTGGATGTCGCTTGAAGGACCTACCGAGAGCGATGGCTGATAGTGAACGGATGGAGATGAAGAGTCCAGTGAATCTGTGCTACACGTGGACAAACCAGTGAGGGTCGATAGTAAAAACGTAGATTTATCAGATCTGTGCGGATGCTGGATGTCGCTTACAGGACGAGCCAAGTGAATCTGTGCTATGATCACGGCTTGATGATGATGATGATGATGATGATAATCTTACTCTCAGTAAAACATGATGTAGATATGTTTTTTTTTTTTACTGTAACCTCTTACTATCTAGATGTCAAACGCACCCGACACAACCAAGCGTGAAGGCTGAAAACACTGCTCTGCATCCAATGCACGTCAGGGCATGACACTTCAAATTATGAATAATGCAATGGTTGTTTCATTGGAAGTCAGGTGCAGTAAACATCTGCTACCATAAATTTTCCAGGAACAAGTGAGAGAGCGAGTAGATTCTGGATCGGTAGGTAAGAGATTAAAGAACGCCTAGGTTTTTGGCTCGCCTAAGGCGCCAGTAAACCTTACGTCCCGCCCTGTATGTATGTATGCATACACACTATTTATGTGTAAGCATATGCATGCATACAAATATACACATCAATGAAATGTAGGGATATCTAATTTTTCACACATCAAATATGTATGAAACCTTGGACTGACGTATATAAATTTGTCTTCGTTTTAGTTTTTAGAAATAATTTAAAATTCAACCCATGTCTTTCATGTGGTATTTTTTTAATTTGTTATTCCTCTTCGGTTATCTCCCCTTTTTACTGTTCTCCCATCAAGGTCTTTTTTAAAAGAAATAATCTCGATATAAAGCATGTGATTATTTTGGTATATGTCTCCGTTTGTGGAAGATACATATATCAGGTTTGGGCATTTGTATGAAGCATTCAAGGAATAAATATCAGAAACTCGGTTGTTTTTTGAGTAGAGTTTCGTTTAGTTGGTAGTAGTAATTTACCGGATTATTATAGCTCCTTTCTTCAGACTGTGCCTGAGTGGCAGCAAGTCTCCTCAGGTCTCCAGGACTCTTCTCAGTATTCTGGCAGATTGCAGCAGTGCAGTGTTCTGAATGGTATCAATCCTTCCTCTGATTTCCAGACTTTCCAAACCCTTTTCCAATCCTTTTGCGACCGTTCCAAATGCACCAACTACAATTGGTATCACTTTCACTTTCATATTCCATAACTTTTTCAGTTCTCTGGCAAGGTCCAGGTATTTGTTCACTTTTTCATTTTCCTTTAGCTTCACCCTGTGATCTGCTAGAACTGCAAAATCCACCAGTTGACAAGTTCTTTTTTTTTTGTTAATCAACACTAGGTCTGGTCTTCTTGCTGGGATAAGGTGATTCGTTTTTATTTCAAAGTCCCAGAGAATTTTAGGCGTTTCGTTCTCAAGAACAGATTCTGGTTTATGCATATACCATTTTGCTGTATGGTCAAAATTTAACTTTTTGCATAATTCCCAGTGGATCACCTTCCCAACCCAGTCGTGTCTAGTTTTGTACTCCCGTTGTGCTAGTTTGCTATATTCACATAGTACCTGGTTTACGGTCTCATTTCTATTACCGCATAGTCTACATTTACTATTTTGTTGGGTCTTGTCAATTTTTGCTTTGATATAATTTGTCCTTATGGCATTATACTGTGCAGCAATTATTAGTGATTCCGTTTCTCTTTTGAGGTTTCCTTTTCTTAACCGCGTCCAAGTTTTTTCATGTGCAACCTCTCCGATTTGTCGTTTGAAGTGTAAATTATTATTATTATAATTATAATTATAATTATTATTATTATTATTTACTCCTTTTGAGTTTTCACATCAGCGTTAGCTGATGGTCTTTCACTGGAGTCTGAGTGACAGTAAGTCCCCTCAGGTTTCCAGGATTATTATTATTATTATTATTATTATTATTATTATTATTATTATTATTATTTATTTTTTATTTTAATATATTATTTATATATTACACTTATATAAATATACTGATATATGTTTAAATATACTGATGTATATATTATTAAATATTATTTATGTATTATACTTGAGACCTTGTATCACATCCAACCTTTAACGAATATAGTAATGGTTGGTAAGCTAGACACTTATTTATAAATTTAACCGTAGCTTAGATTTTTCTACAACGCTGCAAATATGAGACACTTAGGATGGAATTCACTGCTCAGTATACATTTGTCTGCAAATCGAGCTTGTTTACTATTTCATCAGACAAGTTGTATATTTTATGTATTAACGAAACCCTCAGAATGAACAGGATTCGGCATATGGTCAATTTCGGACCATATTACATTTAGGCACCCCTTTTCGATCTCGATTAAGAAAGAACATGTTTTTCATTTACACCGTCAATATCCGGTCGTTTGTTAGGGGTTAGGGGTAGGGGTTAAGGTTAGGGGTTAGTTTTATCATTTTAAAAAATCTAAAAATCGTCTGTTAAAACAACCGTATATTGTAAAACACCAAACTCTCATTACCAAGTCCAAAACAGAGCACACTTATCACAGAACTCTACAACCAGCTCACTTCTAAGGCATTGTATCAGCATACGTTAAAAGTTGGGTACAATAGCACACTTACTGAAGGACGAGACACTACCGAGACGAAGCATCTTATCAACACCTACCGACGAACAGAATTGTTATCACCATTATTCCAAGAAAATTACTTAACTCAGATAAGTCTCGTAGCAAATACCATTAAAATTTGCAACAATTTTATTTAATTTTTGTCAATACAAGTGTCTGCATTTACTTTCGCGTTTGTTCCTTCTTTGTCCGACAATTTGCCTACAACTACGGAAAAATAAGAGCTCCTTCGAAAACCGTAAATACTCTTAGGAGGGATAATAGTTGGATTTATATCTTTCCTCCAGGGTATTAGTTCTACGGAAATTAAATCAGTCATGTTAAGGATTTGAACTCTGGTAGCCGTGTCCACTTCCCCCGGTTTGAATTCAGCGTTTGCCTTCTTTAAACTGGTTACTTAATCAAGTTCAAAGAGCTGTCCATCTGACTATCTTCCATAGCTGGAGGGAGAATAGTTGGATGCATACCTTTCTCAAGGATATCAGCGCGAAATAAGATGCAAACAGACTCGTCCAAGACTTGAACTCTTGTCAGCGAGTCCATACGATGACAACCATTACATACCCTGACTCTACAATGTGCTTGTTTTTTTTTTGTTTTTTTTCAATACTAAACTTAATTTTATTTGGATTAAGGAGAGAATTATGCGTCACCTATCGGAAATAATTCTAACAATAACCTGCTTTCCAATCCCACTAACCATTCTATCATGGAAGATGCCTGAATCACTTAAGTGAATGTAAAAATCTAGAATGAAAAAAAATAGAAGGGAAAAAAATAAATATTCGACTTGTTGAAAGGGGGGGGGGCAACAATGTCGTCGCCGTCAAAAAATCTTCAGCAGCTAAAAAATCAGTCATCGTAAAATCTTAGGTAACCCAAAATCCTCAGCAGCTGAAAAATCCGTCATCGTAAAATCTTTAACAACTCAACTCCTGTCGTCACCCCACTTCTACTTATACTAGTTTCTCCTCAACATCCGGCTGTCTGCGCCCCACACACGAGATTCTCGAGCCAATCCCAGCCACCGGAACCCTCATAGCTATCATCCGGGCACCTGGCGCTTCATCCGGGACTGTAGCTTCTCGACTTCGGTGCCAATGTGTCGCCCGTTCGCATTCTGAAGGAAGCGGGTTCGATTCTACAGTCCTACATGTCAGGCAAAGCCTAGCCCGTTTCCTTCGAGAATACGGCAGGCCTTGACGTTCGCCACTCACCCCGTGTTCTCCGCCACAAAAAACAAACGAGGAAAACATATTCATTTTAAACTCCTTTGATTTAATTGTTTATCTGCTTTGTTACGCCATTTTCTTATTCTCAAACATATTTTGGTTTGGTTTGTTTTGTTTTATGGCATATCAACCTCAATGGGTCATTTAATGCTGATAAAGTTTTGAAATAAATCAATTCTTAGTGGATAATACAATTTTTTAATAAATACTTTTTCTATTTAACCCATAGATGGGACCCTAACAGGTACTACCACTCCGGGTTAGAGTGGACCAGGGAGCAATGGTGATGAAGGGGTGCTCCACATTCCCCAAACCTCCAAAACTGGAACCTCACCATCAGATAGAGTTTAACGTCATTCCCAGGACATGTAGACCCGTAGCCACCGCCTTCTAGCACCCATATGATAAAAAGGGGTTGGGGCTTGCCCTAAGGGCAATAGGGTTAGGGCAATCATATAGGTGCTAGGGCTTGACGTGACCAGCCGATTGATCGGAAGGGTCCTCTCCGACCGCCCATCTAGCCCAAGATAGGGCCAAAGTGGAGTATTGCATGTCATGAACTGCTCATCCACATGGGCTCTATCTTTAAGCATCACCGGTTGCCACCCACGGCCAACAGGTGGCCCCATTGGGGGAGTTTTACCCCTCTGCAGAGGTGCAGTCGGTGCATTCTAACGCCCCAGCCGACAGGGCGCAACATTTTCTTTCTTCTGTTTTCCATTCCAAACTTTATTGCGTTGCATTCTGATTTTTCTTTTTACACTTATATATCTTTTTTCTTGCTCACCATTTTTTTTTATTTATTCCATTCATTTCCTTCTTTGTTCTTTGTTGGTTTCTCGCTTCTTAGATTTTTCTTTTGTATCTTACCTCCTGTATTATCTCCCCTTTGCTGACTCTATCACTCTTTTTTATTTATTTTATTTTACATTCAACCCGTTTCTTCCCAAATGCAGCCTACCACACTTACACTTTCAACTTGGTCTAGCAAATAAAGTTAAGACTTGAATTTCACTTTCCTGTCATATTACATTAAACAAATCAGATAATTTCTCACAAATTTGCGAAACAATGTCAAACGTGACAATATATCGTCCGTAATTAGTTTAGCAGTTCGAAAGCGAATTGCATTAGCCACGTCCGTCCTTCGGAGAGTAATACAATTAGTTGGTCTTCTGTTACTTAGTTTTGTATAAACCCTGATCTACCGACAGGCGAGAAAAGGCTGGATGGAAGGAAAGAGAAACGAAATAATTTTCTGTAAAGGTGCTGCAGGAATCATGACACATTCCTAATGAAAATAGCTTTGTAAATATATAAAAAAAATTCAATCTACATCTTGATTTTTTCACTCCTACAAAGATTTTTTGTTCAAAAAGTTAATCTTTACATCATGAACAACAACAACAACAACAACAACAACGTGATGACGACTGCGTTGATTCTCTTTTACTTTCTCACGCCGTCCGTCCCTATCAGCCATCGCTCTTGATTGGTCCTCCAGACTGCATCCTGTGTCTGTACAGAGCTGATAAATGTATGTTTTTACCAACACCCCCCGCACAAGAAGGATGTGGCACAAGGTCATTTTAAGTGGGGTTTTACAGAGTTTAGTTCTAAATAAATTGTTGCTATAGGCTAATTTATATAATCTATTTAAGGCTATCATGTTGAGTAATCTACACAATGATAATGAGTGGGAGACAAAAGGAGGAATAGATTGGAAAATGTTGTTTTATTAATATAAAACTAGGGCCCTTTCGTCCGGTGCTTTTCAAGTTTTACACCCGGAAACGATTAAAAGTCAAATAGTAAATTAAATAAGTCGGGAATGGATAATGGATATGGAATAAAACCTCATCTACCGACATGCGAGAAAAGGTTGGTTGGAAGGAAAAAGAGTTTAGTTCAATTTTTTTCTAAACTGGTTACCATGGTTAAAGAGGCCAGACTGCCCAACTATTTACCCATAGACGTAGGGAGAATTGTTGGATGCAAACATTTGCTAATGTGACAAACAACCAGCCTTGTCCAGGATTGGAACTCGTGTTGTTGATAAATGTAAGTCCTTGCTGGCCAGCCAGCACTGGTGTGTCCATGCGTAAATTACTTAAGTTCCATCATGTCTTACTCAGATGCTTTGTGAAATTAGACGTAAGTAGCCTGCTGTTTTGTGGTGTGTTGCTTCCAGGATTTAGTCGCAATAAATGTGGTTTCTCCCTCAATGTTATTTCGTAGGAAAATGATCATTTACCTAATAACTAAATAACAATACACACTCTTCTTATAAACAAACATAATGATTAATTCAAATAAGACTGTTGCATAGCGCTGACTCGAGCCACAAATCGTACATGTTATATACTGTTGCTGGGTCGTATGTGTTAGTGGAGTATAAAGATCCACACGTAGACATATGTAGTAGTAATACTTTTAACGTTTATTTCTTTTCCCCTCGTGGTGTGTGTGGGTGACGGGCGTTGACAATGGGAACTACTACTACTACTACTACTACTGTTGGGATCCGAGGCAAAGAGGGGTGGCCGAACCTCACTGACCGCTGACTGCAATGGTGCGTGACCGGCGCGGTCACGCACGTTCTCGTCCTGTCTCTCTCCTGACTGTCCCCACTGACCGTTCTGTCTTTTGTACCCCTCAAACGCCTACGCGTTTTCTTTGTTCGCTACCACCAGGAAAAAGTCCTTTGTTATCTTCGTCGTCCCCCCTCTTTTTAATTCAACCGGAAATTCCTATTTCCGTTTGTACAATATCCAACAAGACGTCGAACAATTAAAAGCCTTTTTTATCTTATTTTCTATAAAACCTTTCAAATATTAGTTACTCCAACCTTCTTTATATATAAGCTAGATGGGACCTGCACAAGAATGCTGCGTGCGGTCTTGAACGAGTCATGGAAACAGCACCCACAAGGAAGTAGCTGTATGACCACCTGCCCCCCATCTCACAAACCATCCGAGTGAGACGGACAAGTCATGCTGGACACTGCTGGAGAAGCAAGGACGAGCTCATAAGCGACGTTCTCCTGTGGAAGCCAATACATGGACATGCTAGTGTGAGCCGGACACCTAGGACCTACATTGACCAACTATGCGAGGATACTGGATGCTGCGCAGAGGACCTCTCTGGCACAATGAATGATAGGGAGGGTTGGCGAGAGATTGTCATGGATATCCGTGCTAATTGCGTAACATGATTATATATATATATATATATATAATATATATATATATATATATATATATATATATGCTAAATTATAAATAAAGTTATAGAATATGGTTCTTTATTCATCACTGAATAATGCATAGCAAATTGAGATATGTATATGGAAAAACATTGCATCGTAGTTGAGAATTTTTTTCTTTCTAATAGTGTTAGTATTGTTCAAGATTCTCATGACGTTTTCGTAAAAATAAATCTCTCGCATTTCATTGGGAGCAGTTCCTCCTTAAATTGCGAATTAGTTAGCCATTGAAAAAATAATTTGCCAACTACAATCACAAAGGCCAATTAGGTATTAAATATATTCTATTAATAATGGAGATTCGCTTTCGGTTTTTGTCTGTAACAAAATTTACGTCACTGCTTACGTCACATTACCCCAAATCGTCATAACATAGAATAAATACACTCAAAATTTGAACATGCAACATTAGACAGTCCTCATTGTTTTTTAAAACAAGTTTTAATAAATACATGACTGGTATTATATATCTATATATTTTGTTTTATTTTAATACATATTTAAAGTTTACATTTCAAATTTTTTTATTTTTAAATCTTTTAATGAATTTGATGATTTTACTTACTTAGGGTACAAACTCGCTGATATTGAATTTTTTACTCCCACTCCCCATGCAATATGTTTCAAAAATCTATTTTTACATCGCCTGGAGGGTGTTTTTTTAATTTTGTACTAGTAGTTTTAATAGCAATAGAAACTGATTACAAAAACTGTTTCTGAAATAGAGGAAACAAAAGAAAACAGTATTTGAAATTAAATGCATATAATTAAATAGATTGTTCAATTTTCTATCTTTGTGTGTTCTAATGCAGTGGTTTTGGACCAAAAAGAGTCAGCATGGTCAACAGCATATACTGCAAGGGAGTCAGGAAAATCTATATTATATGGATTATTTGGGCTATTGTCCTCATTTACCTGGACCCTAACGAAGCAACTAGAGAATAAACTAGATGGGAGCTGCACAAGAATGCTGCGTGTGATCCTGAACAAGACGTGGAAACAACACCCCACGAGAAAACAGCTGTACGGACACCGGCCACATATCACCCAAACCATCCAAGTAAGACAGACTTTGGACTAGTTATACTAATGAATATTTTCTTATTAAAAATCAACGTCTTTAGATTTGGTCTATCCGTCGAAGTTTTTCCGTTAGATCTTAAAAATATCAGCTTTCTCCCGGGGATGTTTGCTACAAACTTGCCTTCTTTTCCCCCGATTTTCACTAAAGAAATAAAAGAAATAAAAGAAATAACTAGAAAGTTGCGGCCATTTCCCTTTTAGTGATAGCCCCTACTCGCCCCCGCCGTTCCCACATAAAGAAGATGCTGTCTGTTCGATTTTTTCCGTCGTTGTTTATGGTGATATGAGGTGGAAGGTCTCTGATTGATCAGGTTTGTTTGGCTGTTCACTTCCATGGGGAAACCTTTGCAGTCCCCCGACCAATTCTTTTCCGTTTCATCCTGGGATGAAAATAGGAGAAACTGTCGTTTGGGGCTGTCTCTCTTCTATCTGGCTTTGCATTATAACGTCTTATCTGCAGGGCACTGTCAGATTTAGACAAATTTTTGGTGTTGCACTGGTATTCAGCAGAGGAATACGATGTATAAAAGGAATGTCTTACAAAGAAAAGATTGGGTGAAAAAAAAGTTATAAATAGGGAGAGGTAATAAAATAAATAAAACTAAAAAAAAAAGACAAAAGGGATAAAACAAAGAAAATGGAAGAATAGAGAATTGTTAGAATGGCTATTTGGTTAGTTGGTTGATTGGTTGGTAATTCCCGCTATTTACTATGCAAATCTTTATTCCTTAGAGATAATAGCAAATATATGCACCCTCCGGGTACAAGTATTTAAGTTTTAATATAATAAAATATCATATTAAATTAGAAAGGCTAATGAAACTGAATAAAAATGCAGATAAAAAATTTGGAACAGAGGGGGTATGATTGAAAAATAGAACAACTTTGAAAGTAACTCTTCCATCATTTTCCATTACTCCCCTCTTTCATTGGTAAATTTTCCTAATTTAACTATTTAGTTAAGATAGGAAGTAAAGAATAAGATTAGTTATTTCTTCTTGTTCATGGATTTCTTTTAAGATTTATCCCCGAGATTTTTGCTCATATTCAAAAAGATAAAACCAAACAATTAGAAATCAATAATACTAAGCATATATTTATTAAAATCAATTTTTTAAGATCAATATGCAAATCAGCCTTCCCATTCACACTATAATCCACTATTTTGCTGTATATATAAATACAATTGCATATTCTGTGTATATAGATATGGTCAACAGTCTTAATGATGTAAAACAATTTTATCCATAATTGAGGTTTAAATAAAAATAAAATCATGGAGAATGTGATGTAAATAACGAAGGGGATTGTGATTTGTATAGTAATATAGTTTCGGTTACAGACAGACAAACACACAATCTCCATTATTATAAGATATACCATATTTATTTCGGGATTTTTAAATGCATTAATAATATGGACAATTTTGCGGGAAATCTAACTCAGCTAGACTTTAATAGACATCGTTAATATATGCTAATTAAGATGCTAATTAAGATTAAATAATGACTATTTCATAATAATTGAGAATATAACTAAGGAAATAGTGACGTCAGTGGTAACGTAGTTTCGGTTACAGACAGACAGTTACATAATCTCTATTATAATAAAATTTTATTCGAATATATGTCATTCCAGAGTTTAATTTGTATGTACAAAAATATTATACTTTTACACACATAAGTATAAATATAAATACAGTGTTTCCATAAAGTCCGTGTGCACTTTAAGGAATATTTAACGGAATATCAACGCTTGTGGGTTATTAAATGCCATATATATAGACGCGGTTTAATTCAGTCAGTAGAGCATGCGCCTTGGAAGCATAAGGTTCCGGCTTCGAAAACGGCCTTCACCAACTCAGTGTATGAGTAGTACAGCTTGAATTTGTTAGGTAAAGTGGGGAGAAAATTGTCGGTTTGGTACCCCACTTCAGATGCAAAAACAATCTCTCTCTCGATGTATCTTATTGTCATGGAGATTCAGAGTATATCTGTCTGTAATCGAAACTACGTCACTACTTACATCACAATGTCTTTAAGAATTGCCTTTAAGAATAAAAAGAGTTTATCAATGCGTATTTTATTTATAGTCAAAATCATTAATACATAGAATAAATCTTATTTATTAACGATGAAAATATTTGCCTCAAAACATACCGTGTTATTAGTGCATTTAAAAACCTGTCATGTGTCTTATATATCACTAAGGAATAAAGGTTTACATAATATATGGTGTGGTTAATTTGCATACTGGTTTTAACAAAACCGGGTTTAATAAATAATTACTTGGTGTTATTGATCTCTAATATTATTGTTCTATTCTCGAATGTATTAAAATAACCCTGTGAATGATTTTATGTAGAAACCAATTTATATATAATTAAAATAAGTGTAATCTTTTTATATGCGTTCTAATTTAATTTTGTTATTCTTTCTAATTTAATATATTTCATTACATTAAAACTTTAACTACTTACGCCCGGAGCGCGCATATTCTTGCTAGTACCTTTAACAAAGGTATTAGTGACGTGAAATGCAGCCTCATTCAGAATTTGAACCCGCGCCGCCGTGTCTCTTTCCTACGACAATAAACATTACACAACCCGTCTATTATCCGATATTACATAGTTATTTACTAAGCTTACCTTAGATGTAACACAAGGTCAGAAATACGAAGCACCCAATGAGAACCGAACTCACTATCAATGGTCTGCGAATCTAGTTTGCTAACCATTACACCATGCGGTACCCCTTTTCTGATATATATATATATATATATATATATATATACCAACCCCTCCGCACGAGCAGGATGTGACACAAGGTCAATTTCTTAAGCGGAGTTTTGAATTCAGAGTTTTCCTTCTCCTAGACCGGTTGCCTAACGAAGGTTAAAGAGCCCAGTCTGCTCTACTATTTTCCCATAGCTCGAGGGAGAGTAGAATTCATACCTTCCCCAAGGGTATTAGCGCTAAGTGAAATGCAATTACCACGTCCAGGATTTGAACTCGGGGCGACGAGTCCATTTCCTATGACTTTAACCATTACACCACGCGCTTCCTACACAACATTCCGATAATATATATGTTAGGGAAATTCGAAAGTTTTGCTTAAAAAAATGTTTCATAACTTTGTTATGTAGATGTTTTTTTTATATGTATATCTACTATTGATGTCAATAAGCTTGACAGAAGACGGAATAGATTCGGAAGGGATATCAATCACATTTAAAGTAAACGGATAAAGACCAGAAAATATTTAAGCCAATCTGCACAATTAAACATGGAGGTGCGATAAAGGAGAAAAAAATGAAGAGAAGAAGCAGGAAAGGAAAAAAAGATGAAGATGTTATTATGATACGTTGCATGACAGATGATGAGAACAATCTGAACAGCCAACGACAAGTTGTCGACGATCTTCTGTAGAATGAAAAAGAAGATGTGGCTAGAAAATACAAATACATTTTCTGAATTCTTTCTCTCTTTGTAAAGGCGCTTTCACATCTTATTATTATTGTATTTCTTTAAAGCGACGACGACTATGTAACCGCTTTTAATATGATTGTCACTTAAAAGGGGATTTTTTTCAATCTCCGGGGATATCTGCATGTTTCTTTGGACTGAATTTCATAGTAGATATTTCCAAGGCTGTGCCATTGCAGGGACAAGGGAAAATTTTCAATTATTTATTTATTTATTTATCTACTTATCAGTATATATATATATATATATATATATATATATATATATATATATATATATATGTATGTGTGTGTGTGTGTGTGTGTGTGTGTATGTGCGTGTGTGGGGGTGTATGGCTTGGGAACAAATACACACACACACACACATATATATATATATTATATATTAATATTTATATTTTTGCTTGTAGGCAATTACAATGCGCATATCGCATAAAATTCAATAATTATAGAAGATAATAATGACAAGTGAATTTCGCAAGGAATTACTCGATGTGTAGAATATCGTACAGACTGTTTCAACTTTATTAAGTCTCATCAGCGATATATACTAACGATTTCCCTCCGACAGAAATCGACACCGGGACTTCAGCAGGATAGTCAGAAACTATACTGCTTCAGTCACGGTACAGAACGGAGAAATTCCTGCGAAATTAACCTGTCAATGATAATGAGACGTCTCTACCATATGAGGCAAGGGGGCGCTGAGTGAACAATAACAAACTCGGGCTTTAAGCTCTTCGACGAAAGAAATAAGATTTTTGGATGTTTGCTTATTTTAGAAGCATTGTTGAATAAAGTATATACTAATATATATATATATATATATATATATATATATATATATATATATATATAGAGAGAGAGAGAGAGAGAGATAGATAGATAGATAGATAGATAATTAGATAGATAAATATATGTAAAATACTACGAGTAGTGGAATCATATGTATTGCCGAGAGATTGTACAAAATGGGGGATGGAGAAATAAAAACGATGTTTTATTACGAAAAAAATAGGGGGAGGGGAAAATACGAGGGTCCTTTCGTCCGGCTCTTTTCAGCTATTGTCACCGGTGGTGATTAAAAGTCAGATTGTATATAAATTAAGAAAAATATTCTTGGAACAAATGGAGGGAGAATGGTGAATTAGAGGGGAAAATATGTTTTTTAAATCCCTCAAGTCACTCCAGGATTGGAAATATCTCCCAGCAACTAAAAGGAGTGTCTAGGTCTTTGTCTACACAGGGCAGGGCGTTGGAATAAAATATAAACAGCTTCAAGAATACTTAAATGCTGTTTAGATCTGGCCCTGTACAAGACGTAGAAACACTCATCTGTGTAGAGAGCCTTACAGTTATTTATGGATACCAAGTGCTCACCAATGGCGGAATTGTGAGCTTGCGAGTGCCCGGTTGTTAAGACACCGGTGTCGCGTAATGCTTGAGGAACATGTCTGATCCTAATGTCCTGTCTTTGAGATGTACGACCTATATATACCGAATTACGTCGGCATTTATATTTGTATATATATATATATATATATATATATATATATATATATATATATTTACCAACTCCTCCGCACGAGCAGGATGTGACACAAGGTCAATTTCTTAAGCGGAGTTTAACAGGTTTGAATTCAGTTTTCCTTCTCCTAGACTGGTTGCCTAACCAAGATTAAAGAGCCCAATCTGCCCTACTATTTACCCATAGCTGGAGGGAGAGTAGGATTCATACCTTTCCCAAGGGTATTAGCGCTAAGTGAAATCCAATTACCATGTCCAGGATTTGAACTCGGGTTGACGAGTCCATTTCCTATGACTTTAACCATTACATTATTGAAAGATAAAAAGATGAAAAGACCGGAATGCAGTTCGGGTGGTAATTATAGTACGCACCTTCACAGTATTATAGCAACGCATGACCGAGGAGGTGATCTTGTCAGCGATGGTCTGACTAGCAGGGCCAACCCAGGGGAGTCTAATCTAAACTGGACATTTAGAAGGGCCAAATGGCTTGTTACTTCTAAATTTGTTTATAAACAGAGCCCCGTGAACGTAGGTTTTCGGGGCTCTATTTGAGCTGGGACGCTTTTGCTCACAGGTCGAGAAAAGTTAACCCGATCAAGTGTCTGACATTCAGCGCTCTTGAAATTTCTTCATATAGTAGGATTAACAGTGAATTTACACAAATTAAGAATCTATTTTTGAATAATGGGTATCCGGAGGAGGTCATTATTAACAACATTAATCTAACTGTAAACAAATTTACATATATAGTTAGGATGTGATTTAATACAACTTCTCCTTGCCATCATTCTAATCTCTGGAGACTTATTTTTTGTATCATGTGTGGGCAAGCTCACATTTTACGTGACGTCTTCTGTGGAATTTCCATATTCTTGTTATATAATTCCTACTTTTACCCAAAAAGAGCCTATGTAATATGATGGCTCGAAAAACAATACACTGAATGTAATATCAGCCACCAGCTCAAGACATACATCTTATTACGGGATAACCATCCTAAGGGTCACCAAAGATGACCTTCAAGCGAAAATATAGGAACAGAATTGGCTAGTTTTCAAAGAAATTTAATAAAAATTTTAAAATGACTTCTGTCTTAATGAAGACTTCTTGAACTTCTTTTTTGATAAAAACTTGTAAGATTTAATTTTAGTAGAATTTAGTTACTAGTTCCGATCAAAATGGCAGCATCATTTATTTATGGAGTGGCACTTCTACTTAAATTCAGAGTGAAGTATCTGTTCCTCCTTCTGAATATAAGCCCTGTCAGCTGGTGCTTTAGAATACAAGGGGGTAAGACTACCCCAATTAAGCCACCTTAAAAAAATTAGTGATTAAAGATACTTCAGTATTCTTTATCTATTGATGACGTATTAGAAATGGAATTATCTCATACATTTTATATTCTAAAGAACAATTTTCCCATTGTATTTATTTATATATTAAATTAATCTTAGCTCCCATATATTAATATAAAAGATTCAGTGCTAGTATTTCTTAATACTTTAGTAAAACACATATTGAAAATTATCAATTTTAGGGTTAATCATATACTTTCTCGACTCAGGCCTTTACTCATAAACGTTGCGGCCAATGTCGACAAACCGAACTTATATATATATTAAAAAATCATTTAAAAAGAAATATCATAACTAGACTGCTTCAGTTTCAGTGATCTTTTGAAAAAGAGATGTTATCTTGAAAATTCAAGAATTAAATACAAGTTAACACACAACATCATTGTTACCGTATTATTATTTTTTCTTTACACCTGCATTGTGATAGCCTTCTAAATCAACCTCCTAACCAATATATACACAATGCTTCAAGCAAATTATAAAACTCTCTTTATATATATATATATATATATATATATATATATATATATATATATATATATATATATGCATGAGCAGTGTGTGACACAAGGTAAATTAATTAAG
Source organism: Doryteuthis pealeii (assembly GCA_023376005.1). Lineage (NCBI taxonomy): Eukaryota > Metazoa > Mollusca > Cephalopoda > Myopsida > Loliginidae > Doryteuthis > Doryteuthis pealeii. Next base: position 26,275,717 of record CM042148.1, read on the forward strand.
CGGATTTTAACAGGTTTGAATTCAGAGTTTTCCTTCTCCTAGACCGGTTACCTTACCATGGTTAAAGAGCCCAATCCACCCTACTCTTTGTCAATAGCTGGAGGGAGAGTAGTTGGATTCGTACCTTTCACAAGGGTATTAGCACTATGTGAAATGGAAACAGCTTCGTCTAGGATTTGAACTCGGGTCGACGAGTCCATTTCCTACGGCTTTAACCATTCCAACTCGCACCTATACGTTTTTGACTTTCATATTATAACATAAATACTTTTAATTTACTAACCTTAGATTATTTTGGCACACCGCCATGGTATGAGGAACCCAGTAAAAATGGGACTCAGGAGAAATGATCTGCTAGCTAAGCTAACTAACTATTAAACCACCTGAAGCGTCTCTGAATATCACTATAACGTCACATTCCAGTAGACAAACATCAAACTACATAATTATTCCGACAGATTTGAGCTGATATAAGGGAGGACATTTTCTTTTCCAGTAATTTGTTTTTCTTTGAATGTTATAGTTAATTCAAGATACATATTTTTGAACAGTTAAAACCTAAGATAATCACGAAGTAGAAGCTGATTGATAGGTTATAGGTTGCCAAGGCTTCAGATATACTTATTCTTTGCAGCTGTCTGTGTGTTCTTGAAATGTGGTGGGGGGGGGTAGCATTGGCTGTATGTCATACTGAGAAGTATCATTTTGACGATTATTCATGCGTAGGCATTTGAACAGCATGGCTGTGTTAGTGTTAGTGACAGACCACGTGCAAGTACGACCCCCCCCCCAAAAAAAAAAATAAAGAAAAAAATTACAAAAGAAAAAAAAATAGGAATTGACTGAATGATTATATAATGAAATAAGCCCGTTTCAGATTTGATGCTGGTTCGGTTCGCTGGAAATAATCCTAAGACAGAATATAATAAAGTAATAAAAAAAATAAAACTAGAAAAAGCCTCAAGGAATCTCACGAAGAAATCAATCAACTATATTGATTTGGGACATATCGATCTTGTTAGCTGTGCGCAGGTTTGAAAGGTTATAATTGGAAGGTTATTTCCATACAAGAGTGACCCAAGCAGCAGTGTAATCAGCGTTGCATAGCAGTCTTTGACGCTCTCCTCTTGAAAGAGATAAGAATAAATGTTTCCCGGGGAAAAACAGATAAAAAGAACTAAGAAGTGAAACAGAAGAAGATGTAAAAGAAAGAGTTTTTGGGGAAGTAAAATTGACTTATAAAATAATACAAAAACTGACTGTCCAGTTGTAAAGGTGACGCATGGTGATAAGAGATTCAAGAGAAAAATTATTAGCAGAGATCAAACTTCTTGAAAAATCAAGAGGGCTTTTATGAAATAGAACACAGTCTTTGAAAAGCGAGATTTAGCGGAAACGATCAGTGAAATAATTGTGCACGACTTTGACAAGTACGGTATGAATATACATATATATGTGAATTTAACATTTTGAAAAAACAATTAGTAATTATTATCTGCTGACAGAATCTGTTTCGACACCTTAGTAGAAGGGTCATCATCAACGAGCAAAAAAATATATGAAAGAAAGAAGGGATAAAAAACCGTTGGAAGAGAATAGGGGGTACAAACACACGCTGGAATGCTTGAATTTTTTAAATGCGCATACTGTTTCAAAAAATAAAATAAATTTTTATTTTTAAAAATCAGAAGCATTTTTAATCCAAAAATAAACTCAAAAAGAGTTTGGTGTAAATATATAAAAAAGTGTAAGAGATTATCAAAAATGTTCAAAATATAATCCAGCTATTAAGTTGTTTACATGTCCACAGCACAATTGAAAGAAGATGTTAAGTTTCAAAAAGTTTGTGGTGTAGGTAAATTTTTTTGTAGTGTTCGTAGAATAATATATATGTAAAGCCGGCCAACAGGGTGGGGGTCCAGTGGCTTCGGCCCTGGATCTTTACAAGTTAATAACGTCGATCCCAGGGGCTATCCCCCAGGCAATACCTGCCCCTTGATTTAAAGGGGCAGGGCTGGGTTTATTGCCCAGTGCCCGAGGCGCCCCCTTGATGGGGAATGCCGACGGGATAGACGCAATTTTTCACCCACCACCCATGGGCTTCGGTTTATGGGTGGTCCCACGTTAATAGAGCCTTGTGCCTAACCCGTACAAGTGGGTACGAGGTAAATACAAAGTACGGTATGAATATAGTTTTTATCAGGGAAACATAGGAAGGACATACACAATTAAAATTATTTTAATACGTGTTAAAACAAATGTCTCGGATGCGCTGGAATGTATATTTAGTGATGTTATTAGAAACTTGATATTAGAAACGTCAGCTCCTATATGCTTTACCACAGACAACAAATTACCTATTCTTTGCTACACATGCGCTGTGTTGGCAGGGACCAGTATCGAACCCAGAATCTTGCATATGGTCTAGAGATTGACTAAAAGATTGAGAAAATCTCCTCTCCTAGAAATAGTCATGAACCTAGAAATAAAGTCTGACCCTTAAAAGTATTTTTGTCTTTGTCTATTATTTTCTCTTCCTTAAATTCCATTTCAGCTTGATGACCAACAGAAAGAAGAACCACATATAAAGGGGTTTGAAGAAGAAGAAGAAGAAGAAGAAGAAGAAGAAGAAGAAGAAGAAGAAGAAGAAGAAGAAGAAGAAGAAGAAGAAGAAGAAGAAGAAGAAGAAGAAGAAGAAGAAGAAGATGACGATGATGCGAACATGCACCAAATAACCTAAATAGTGATTAACTTAAACCAGCTGCTGCGAAAATGTTATAATTTATACCAAAAAATAATAAATACTTAGATATAAATGACTTTTTCATGGGTATCACCTTTTTATTATACGCATGTTTAATAGGAGGGGGAGGTGGAGCTCTCAAAATAGTTTTGACTAACGAGAAGAGAAACCCTTTGGTCTGAATTCAGAATGTTCTTTATCTTCGACTAATTGCCGTACCAAGGCTAAAGATCCCAGTCTGAGCTACTATCTACTCATAGCTGGAGGGAGACTAGTTGGATTGGAACCTTTCCCAATGTTATTATAACTATGTGAAATGCAAACAGCTGCTTTTAGGCTTTGAACTCGTCACGCTCTGTCCATTTCCTCCGGCGGTAGCCATTACATCACACACATCCAACATTTACTCACCCAGTCGACTAGGGCAGAAGACTACACCAACTCTGAAGAGGAGGAAGATCTCTCCAATGGGCCACCTGTTGGCCTCGGATTGTAACCGGTGATCTTTAAATACGAAATCCTGGTGGCTGAGCAGTCCATCACTTGCAACACGCCACCTTGGCCCTTACTTATGCTAGACGAGTGGTCGAAGAGATCCCCTCCGATCAATCACCTCGTCACGTCAAGCCATAGCACCTATATGATTATCCAACCCTATAGCCTTTATGACAAGCACCAGCCCTTTTTATTATATATGTGCTAGAAGGCGGTGGCTGAAGGTTTTAGTGTCCTGGGTATGGCGTTAAACTGCATCGAATGGTGAAGTTTCAATTCTGGAACTCTGTTGAGTGTAGAGAAACCTTTCATCGTCATTACTGACAGAACCACCATGGCTCGGAGTGTTAATATTTATTAGGGTCCCATCTATGGGATAAATAGAAGAAACGGATATGAGAAAATGTGTCTAAAAATTGAGTTTAAAAAGAATTTCCAATACCCACCAAGAATAAATAAAACAACACGTCTTCAGTAGAAAATATCCAATGGTTGATATGTGTTAAAACCAACCACCCAACCAACCACCCAACCACCCACCCAATCATCCAACACCCACCAACCACCCAACCACCCAACAATCCACCCAACCACCCACCAACCAACCCAACCACCCAACAATCCACCCAACCATCCAACCATCCACCCAACCACCAACAATACACCCAACCATCCAACCATCCATCCACCCAACCACCCACCATCCATCCACCCAAACCACCCAACCAAACCACCCAACATCCAACAAACCAACCACCCAACCACCCAACCATCCAACAACCAACCAAACCACCACCATCCAACCAACCAACCATCCAACAAACCAACCACCCAACCAACAAACCACCACCAACAACCAACCAACCAACCACCACCACCAACCACCCAACCATCCAACAAACCAACCACCCAACCAACAAACCAACCAACCAACCAACCAACCAAACCAACCCTTCGACGTTTACGGTTAACGTTGAAAATCGAATGTGGTAGGGCCTTTACTCTCAAGTTCATGGTAGTCTTTTAAATACTCAGATGAACAGATAATATTTGCACATATTGATCAGTCTATTATTGTAAAACTGATTTATCTTTATCATCTGATGTCAGTTACAATAAAACTCCACGCTCTTGTATAATAACGGTTTAAAAGGAAACCTTTGTAAAGAATGCATTTCCAGTCATTGAACAGTAAGACGCCACAGCAATGAGAATTATTATCAATCCCTGAGCTGAATATAGTTTGGCACAAGGTCAGAAGAACGGGGCACCCAGTAAGTATCGAACAATGATCAGCTGACCTAGCTAACCAACCGTCACTCCGCGCGAAGTGCGCGTAACAATGAGGATTTTTCTTGTATTCATGATATTGAAATGTGACTTGAACAGCCACTTTTCAGCTAGCTTTTATTTTGATTGGCCCAAGTGACTTGAATGCAAATAAGATATCGGCTCCAAATATAACGGACGGTTTTCTGTCATTTGCTGAAAATTTAATAGTTCGTCGGTTAGATAGATGGCCTATTAAGAGCAGAGAAGTTATAAGATCGTCTTGGCCTAAGCGTGAGGAACAACACAACTGGTTGGGAGACAGTCTGTGGTTACTTCGAGAAGGAAGACACAGTAGGCGTCATAAGTGCAGACATTTTTACTGGTCAGCGCAGTCAGCTGAAATTGGGAAATCAATGAAACCTTCATAGGAAACATGTTTGTTTGTTTGGTTGGTTGGATGGTTGGATTTTACGGCATGTCAACCCTTGGATTATTTTATACCGAAATAAATTCGTTTTATTCATTTGGTGGGGGGTATTCAACCTTTAAAAATCAATTTTAAACGCATATTAAAACTCATTCTTTCATGTACTTAATACATAGATGGTACCCTAAAAGGTACTACCAATCCGGGTCAGAGTAGACCTGAGAGTAATAGCAATGAAGAGGTGCTCAACACTCTCCAGAGCTTGAGAGAGTGGAGGGGCAATTGCCGAACGTTTTATTCCAGCAATAAAGAGGTGCTCAAGAGTTTCAGAATTGGGACTTTACATTTAGATAGAGTTTAACATCATACCCAGAACACTAAGATCCTCACTCACTGCCTTCTACCACACATATGATAAAGCTTTGGGAGTTTTTCATATGGGGAATAGCGTCGAAACAATCATATAGGCACAAGGGCTGGAATGACTTAACGTTAAAAGATATTCATGAAAAAAAAATTCGATTTTCGAATATTCCAGAAATCTCCATTGAACGAATTTTTCATTCAAAATAAATGTTCACTCTGATGAAGGTCGATTCTTCTATGTGTGCGAAATATTTTCACACACATAAACTGACCGAAACACATTGTAAGTGATATCGATTAATGTGATATCGATTAAATTCACATCTACATTTCTTTTCTTTAGTCATTTTTCCTCATATGTCGGATTTAATTCCTTTTCCATTTTCACACATACACACACACACACACACACACACACACACACATATATATATATATATATATATATTATATATATATATATATATATATACAGCAAGCCGTAGTTGTGTCAGTGCTACTGCATGGTTGCACTACTTGGACCCTAACGAAGCGCCCAGAGAATGAGCTAGATGGGAGCTGCACAGAATGCTGCGTGCAATCTTGAACGAGCCTCGGAAGCAACACCACGCGAGAAAACAGCTGTACGGCTATCTGCCCCATATAACACAAACCATCCGTGTGTGGCGAACAAGATGCAGTGGACACTGCTGGAGAAGCAAGGATGAACTCATTAGTGACGTTCTTCTCTGAAAACCATCACATGGGCACGCCAGATTAGGCCGTCCAGCAAATATGTACATAGACCAACTCTGCGCGGATACTGGACGCTGGACAGAGGACCTCCCAGTAACAAGGAATGATAGGGACGGTTGACGAGAGATTGTCATGGATATCCGTGCAGCTAGCGAGACATGATGATGAGGATCATCATATATATACATATACATATATATATGCGTGTGTGTGTGTGTTTGTGTGTGTATAAATATATATATATATATATGATTATCATATATATATATATATATATATATATACCTTATTCACTAAGGTATATATATATATATATACCTTATTCACTAAGGTTACACTAGAGCAGGGAGATTATTGTTGCATATGAGGTGGTGCGCAACGTCACCATCAGCTGCCCCTGTTACCGCACAGATTCAAGTTGTGCTATTCATGTGCTGAGTTGGCGAGGATCGTTATCAAACCGAGAAACATGTGATACCTAATGGAGTCCCTTGCTGACTGTCTGGTACCGACAATAGGCCACGAGGACTTTCTTATATATATATATATATATATATATATATATATATATATATATATATATAGTCATCCAAAGACACTGTGTTTCGATGTATTCGGTCTCCTCAGTGGGGCTAGACATAGTAGGCTACCTCCAACCGGGATAGAAAACCGGCCGATTTTTCATGTCAAAATGTTAACCACTTAGCCATCCCCAACCTGCTGGCAATGGGTAGAATTTAACTGATAGTTACATATATAGATATATATGTTACATCCGCTAATATGTTTACCATCGTTTTTATAGGAAAACTTCCTATTTAAGCTTCATTCGCAGCCGATATATAATATATATATATATATATATATATATATATATATATATATATATAATAAAGGGAATGACTTACCGTTAAAATTTATTGAGTTTATCCCAATACTTGGTTGATACAAGTATTAATCGGATACGTCAGTATTATAAGAAATATAAAGTGCTCAATACGTTAGTAGATCGGATTTAGTATTACACACTATATATATATATATATATATATATATATATATATAGAGAGAGAGAGAGAGAGAGAGAGAGAGAGAGAGTGAGAGAGAGAGAGAGAGAGAGAGAGAGAAAGAAAGAGACAGAGACAGAGACAGGGTCAGAGACAGATAGATATACAAGGTGTGGCAAAATGGTATCGAGATTTTTCGTACTTTTGAACACACCTTGTATTCTAAGAAAATAACGTTCCATTCATTCTTTATTTCTATCTTGGTAAATACAGCTTTAGTCTTGATACTTTTTTGACACACCTTGTATTCTGAACAAATTGACGTTCCATTCATTCTTCATTTCTTTCTTGGTAAACACAGCTTCAATCTCGATATTTCTCGACACGCCTTGTATATGCATATGAATTTTTGTGTAGGATGAGAATTGCATTCTGAAAACTCAACATTCAGTCCAAACAAAAGGTTAAACAAATTTAAAGAGGATTAAAAGGTCTATAAACTTTTAAATATATTATTATTTATATTTTGCTTGAAGGCAATTATAATGCATGTATCGCATAAAATTCGATAATTATAGAAAATAATATTGACAAGTGAATCCCGGCAAAGGATGGCTCGCTATGCAGAACACCGTACAGACTGTTTCGACGAAACAGTCTGTACGGTGTTCTGCATAGCGAGCCATCCTTTGCCGGGATTCACTTGTCAATATTATTTTCTATAATTATCGAATTTTATGCGATACATGCATTATAATTGCCTTCAAGCAAAATATAAATAATAATATATTCAACAATGCTTCTATAAAAAACAAACATCCAAAAATCTTATTTAAATATATGATACATATTTTGCAAACAATGCAATTTCCTATGGGAAATATATCAATATTGGTTTATCCAGTTAAAAGATCAAATAACACATTAGTCTCAATCAATTTTAGATTCTATTTGATCTGCCAACTATTGAAATACGCTGCAATTTCATCACTGCGTAGAATTTTCCCGACGAGAAAACACACAGCATTTCTTGATAGGCAAAGGGATAAAGCCATATTTATAGAGTTTGTATCATTGCAAATAGACGAAAAATAGAATATTCTATCATCATCATCATCATCATCATCATCATGTCGCGATGTTGGCACGGATATCCATGACAATCTCTCTCCATCCGTCCCTATCGCTCATCATTCTCGGGAGGTCCTCTGTGCAGCATCCTGTATCCGCACAGAGCTGATCAATGTACGTCTTTGCTGGTCGGCCCACGCTGGCGTGCCCATGTGCTGGCTTCCACAGGAGGACGTCGCTTATGAGTTCGTCCTTGCTTCTCCAACAGTGTCCCGCGTGTCTTGTCCGTCTTACTCGGATGGTTTGGGTGATATCTGGCAGGTGGCCGTATAGCTGTTTTCTCGTAGGGTGTTGTTTCCACATCATGTTCAGGATCGACCTCAGCATTCTTGTGCAGACGTATACTAACACGTCCTTCGGAACAGGGGTCCAGTGAGCTTCGGCCACTGGACCGGTGAGTTGCGCTAAATTACTAGCGTCGATCCCAGAGGGCCGTCCCTCCAGGCAATACCTGCCTCATTGCACTTAAAGGGGCAGGGCTGGGTTTATTGCCTAGTGCCTGAGGCGCCCCCTTGAGGGGGAATGCCGACGGGATCGACGCATTATTTTACCTACCACCCCATGAGTCTCGGCTTGTTGGTGGTGCCCACATAAAACGGCCTTGTGCCATATCGTGTGAAAGTGGGACACATGTAAATACCAGACGTATAGGAAAGGCATGGTCCGCTATAAATAAATTATCGGTCATATGGAAATCCAATCTCACAGACAAGTTAAAAAGACGGTTCTTCCAGGCCGTTGTCGTGTCAGTACTGCTGTACGGCTGCACCACCTGGATCCTAACGAAGCGACTAGAGAATAAACTAGATGGGAATATTCAATAACAAGGATTTAATAGTTTTCACATTTAAACAATTATATTGAATGGGATGAACGTATTCAAAAACAGTATAATTTAATCCTTAAGTTGAAAAACTTAATTAGAATTTGCTTTATTCTGTAATGTAAAGCTCTTTATAGTGCCTACAACTTTTTCCCTACCATGTGTCATTTTACGGAATTAAATACGTATGAATATGTATACATATATACAGGGTGGACCATAATGATGAGATGCATTTTAAATGCTATTTTCTCAGATTTCAAAAGCGACACAGAAGACTAAGTATATTTATTACATAACAGATACACAGAAATTTTACATATAATCTAAGGTTTGAATATGATGTCCTTAAAATGGTCACCATCATGACGAAAACATTCGAGAGCTCGATTTCTCATAACATGTAAAGTGTGGTTTAGCATTTCAACTGGAATAGCAGTTATCTCTCTACGGATGCTTTCTTTCAGTTCCGCTGTCGTGTTGTGCCTGCCTGCGTATACCCGATATTTTAGGTAATCCTACAAAAAATAGTGGTCAGATCAGGATGGTCAATGGATATCACCGAATCTCGAAATGAGATGTTCGGGAAAATCTGCTCAAAGTGTTGTCATTAAAAGTCGGGATGTATGGCAAGTGGCGCCATCTTGTTGCATCCACATGTCTGTCAGATTAAGCCTTTGTAACGCAGTATTCTATGTGGTTACAGACAAAAAATATATATATATTTTTGACTTACTACAGTAGAACTAGCGAGCCTCTAAGTAAGAAAACCCATCCGAGAATATGTTCAAATATTTATTGTTTGTCACCAGTTTTATTATTAAAGCCAGACTTTTTATCTCCTTTCTTATTATTTCATTGTGTCGTATTTCCGGCAAATCACTGAGGGTTAACAAGTTTTATGAGGTGAAAACTGACAAGTAGTAAATGATTATTTTGAAAACGCACAAAAGCGACAATTTTTGTCAGCTTTCATATGAAATTGATTTACATAAAGACATCAAAGGATTCAGAATCTGAATGTCATTTGGAGTGGTGTGTAATCAATTAATTGTATGCGTTAGGTCTGTTGAGATGTCTCAGGGTAGACTGACTAGAATGGCCATGACCCCCATACACACACACGCACACACACACACACACACACACATATATATATATATATATATATTTGGTGGTTGGTTTTGAAGGTTATCACAATGCAAGTGTAAAGAAAAATAAATGGTGTTGTTTGTTAACCTGAAATTTCTTTATTAAAAAAATTACAGGTTAAAAAAATAACACCATAGTTACCTTATTTTTCTTTACACTTGCATTGTGATAGCCTTCAAAACCAACCACCAAACTAATATAAATGCAATGCTTCAAGCAAATTATAAAACACTTATATATATATATATATATATATATATATATATATATATGTGGAGGACAATATATATATATATATATATATATATATATATATATATATTATTGTCCTCCACAGATACCTTGTTTCGACTTATCACGTCTTCTCGGTGTGGCTAGACATAACAGGCTACCTTTGTCCGGGGTAGAAACCCGACTGATTTTTCGCATCACTCCGGCGTATATATATATACATATATAAAAAATTGTTTGGGGATGAAACAAAGAAATCACAGTGCTCAATCACAAATTTGTAGGAGCTTCATTTATTTGCTGAATTTTTTAAATATAAAAGTTTTTCATTTGTGTTGTTATGTTTATGGATCGCAGAATTTGCGATCCACAAACATAACAACACACAATCTCTTCAAAGAAACACCAGTAGCAACCTGACGATGGTGAAATAACCTGAAACCTGGGTAGTTGCTTATGAAAAACTTTTATATTTAAAAAATTCAGCAAATATATATATATATATATAATATATATATATATATATATATATATATATATATATATATAACCGGAAATAAGGTAATCTACAGTGTTATCTGGTGCCAATTATGTAACCCTACGGATTTTGAATTTCAACGACTTTTTAAATTCAAAATCTAGCTATACTAACCGTCAAAAAACAATGGTTTATCAATACATAACAGGGTCACCTTATCCCAGCCAGACGACTATGTTGCATAGCGCCTTCTTCACTGGCACTAAATAATTATAATGTTGTATACCTCTTTCTTTAATTCTATTTCTTGGCCGTCTTTAGTATTCTGATCGTCTTTGGTATTTTTTCTGTCATCTTGACTTGGTCTGGAATCTTCTAACGTCTGGAGGTGACTTGGGGACTTCGGTCTGATTTTCTGTTACTATGTTCTTGCTGGCTAGTCGTCCTGGATTCATTTCTTAGTCTTGTTACAAAGACATTCATCAACCACAAGAACATATTACTTATAAAAACTTTTATTTTCTTAACTATACATTTCATGTAACTAAATATCTGACTAACATAGCGCGCGTGAGTTCCAGTTTAGGCAGAGCATAAAATGGCCGACCGCTCTGCCTGACGTCTAACTGCAAACTGGGGACCGAACAGGTCCCACGTGACTTCACGTATTTTGGCGGGCTTCTGTAATTTTCCATGGAAGGACCCGGCCATAGTATGAAAAAGGTCATCCCCTCAGAATTACAGGGGATTGATAATAATCTTATGCAACCGCATAGATTATGTAACACGCTTACATTATGGTTGTAATACGTATTAAACTTATAATATTAAGCGATTCTAAAATGTAACTCGTTAACATTCATATATCTTAGAACATATTCAATTTTTTTAACTCAATTTTTAAACATATTTTAACCCATTTTTTCTATTTAACCCATGGATGAAACTGTTGTACCGGCCGTTCCTACAGTGGAGAATAGACACCGGTTCTCACTATAAATAGTGAGACACCGAGTGGAAAGGTCGTACTGTTCCCCTTAACGACAAGCTAGTCGTACATGTACCATGATTGTAAATACACTTGTCTTATTTTACCCTATCTCGACTTGACTTCTTTTTACTGTTGGGACTAACATCACAACAGAAACCCTAACAGGTAATATCACTCCAGGTTAGTGGACCTGGGAGTAATGCAGATGAAGGGGTACTCCACACTCCCCACAGCTCCAAAATTCGAACCTCACCATTTATCATAGATTATGTAACAACTAGACATAGTATTAAAAGGATAACTAGTCAATTAGTAGATTTGGCAATCCCAGCAGACCACAGGGTGAAGTTGAAAGAAAACGAAAATGATGAGCAAATAACTTGAATTTGCCAGAGAATTGAGAAAACCGAGTAAATTTAGGGTGAAAATGATACTAATTGTTTACAGACAGGTGTGGAGGATATCAGAGGAAAGATCGAGACTATAAAGAAAACTGCATTGATAAGATCCACTAGAATACTCAAAAGAGTCCTAAAGACCTGAGGAGACTTGCTGTCACTCAAACTCCAGTGAAAGACCACCAGCAAATGCAGTTACAAAAAGGATAGTACTCATTTCTTTTCAATTATATATAAAACAATATTAATTTCATACATAAATTTAGCATTCGGAATCATTAAACAGGAACGTTCAAGGTATGACGTATAATTGTATCTAGTGGTGAGGTTACAATTCTGGAACTCTTAGAAGTGCAGAGAATCCCTTCATTGCCACTATCCCCGGGTTCATTGACTCAAAGTGTCAGTACCATTTAGGGTCTGGTCTATGGGTTAAAAAGACCAAAATATGGTTAAAGAAAAAATGAGATAAGAAATGTATATACCCAACAAGAACATTTTCAGCATAAGATAACTCAGGGTTGACATGCCGTAAAATCCAACCAACCAAGAATTAAACAACTGTACATTCATATTTTGTGTGCTCATTGCAATAATAAATGGTTCCTCTTTTTATCACTCAAAATAAAATAAATAGCATCAAAATTTATGTACGTACAAATAGTTAGGGAGTATCTTATCTGATGAATCGGGAGAGTTAGACAATTTGTCTAAGCTCCCTGAAATAGACTATAATGCAAAATCTCTAAGTCTTTTGTTATTTCTTTACTTATATATTTGCTCTGTGACTCTAACATTAAGAGCACACATTGAGCTCTCAAACTACGACAAGTTTTTTAAATAAAACTCTTGTGCCGTAAGGAAGAATTCTTCTCTGGACTTTTGGATCATATATGTATATATATATATATATATATATATATATAAAGGTTTTACATATCTATTTATTTGGTGACAAAGGAACATTCACGACCATTTTGGTTTTATGCGATAGAAATCGTCAGGTGAAGATGTTACAAATGTTAACATTTGTAACATCTTCACCTGACGATTGCTATCGCATAAAACCAAAATGGTCGTGAATGTTCCTTTGTCACCAAATAAATAGATATGTAAAACCTTTATATATTTATTTTATTATATTATATAACAGGTCTATTTTATATTGAGCACTCTACCAATAATATTGCCTTTGGCTCACCGTTCCAGTAAAAGCTGAAACAGTGACAATCCCACACACTATATATATATATATAATCCAAAAGTCCAGAGAAGAAATCATCCTTACGACACAAGAGTTTTATTTAAACAAAACAAAGTTGCAAATTGAGAGCTCAATGTGTGCTCTTAATGTTAGAGTCACAGAGCAAATATATGAGTAAAGAAATAACAAAAGACTTAGAGATTTAACATTATAGTCTAAGCTCCCTGAAATAGACTATAAAGTTAAATCTCTAAGTCTTTTGTCATTTCTTTACTCATATTTATATATATATATATATATATATATAAAAGTAATTGGTAATTTGCTTGAAGAATTGTTAAGTATGTTATAAAATAATAAAATTCGAAGGCAATACAATGCGTAAAAAATAAAGACAAAAAGATGTTTTATATGTCTAATCGATTTCAAAGCAAAGTTTTATCATCAGAGTGTATTTTCATTTCTGAAAATACACTCTGATGATAAAGCTTTGCTTTGAAATCGATTAGACATATAAAACATCTTTTGTCTTTATTTTTTACGCATTGTATTGCCTTCGAATTTTATTATTTTATATATATATATATATATATATATATATATATATATATAAGTGTGCTTATCTATTTTTGCGTATATGGATACGCCAACATATTTTTCTGTTCATGATTTTGTATATAACTATGTACATTTCCCTTATAAAATCCACATACATCTGAATACAGACAGCATTCTCGCCAATATCATGTCTTTGCAATTGTACACTTTCTACCCAGGAATTCTATTTAGAAACCATTAATTTCATACAACGCAATGCATTCCATTTCCAAATACACAAAAAGAGTGAATTTTGTTGTTTTATACGAAAAAAAAAAATTCTTATTGATCAGAAATTATCTATCACAAGTTTTATTGTAACTAATTTTTGTAAACATTTTTTGTTCGACGTCTGTGATAACATTCAGAATAGCTTTTCTGCTAAAAAGACACACAGTGATTAATGTGATATTTTCGATAGCTAAATAAAGTGATAACTCTATCGTGGGAATTAGGAATGTGGCTACAAAAAAGTGTCTCTTTTTTGTTTCCTTTTTTGCTAAATAATAAGTTTTGCTAATTCTCTGTTAGTTGTCCATTTCAGTTGTTACCCAGTCTACTAAATCTCTACATATATGGGGGCGATTAGAAAAAATTATCCGCACTCTTTTTATGGAATCCGAGTACATCGTGGATAATTTGATAGGCAGAACCATGGCTTTTGTAGAGGAAATGCTACCTCATCGAGGATAACACGCCGGTTCGCCAATGCCTTCCGAGTTTATTTGTGATTTTAGGAGGTTTTACGTGCAGGTTCTTGAAATGTTCATTGCACTTCTAAGGTCTTTCTTCTTGACTGGAAGCTTTTAGCTATAGACAACACACACACACACACACACACACACACACACACACACACACACATATATATATATATATATATATATATTATATATGAGTGTGTGTGTGTGTGTGTATGTGGAATATAAGTGAGAGAAAAATCACATTATATAGACATATATGCTAAAATATTACGTCGAAGACTTAAAGTAACAACGATCTAATATTATATATATATATATATTATATATATATATATATATATATATATATATATATATATATGGAGAAAAGTAGACAAACACGGGATGTTGTGGAAATTTGATGTTTATTGTCGACGGTGCAACGTTTCGGTCTCTTATTAGACCATCTTCAGGACTTGAATATAGTTCTTACTCCAATGATGGAAATTCTCAAATGCTGAAAACGGAAGGTCGTCAGTAGGGGGAAGTGTAGTTGGGGGTGGTTTAGTGGATTCTTCTTCTCTCTGGAATGGGGAGTGCCGAAATGGTCAATGGTGGTACCACAGGTGTTAGATTGTGGGGATGGGTTAGCTAAATATGTGTATGTGTGTGTGTGTGTGTCTGTTTAATTGTTTTTTGTTATGTGTGATTGGGAACTGGATTTGTCGTTAAGTTATATGTGTGTTGTTGGTATGTTGGTGTGATTTTTTGATTTATTATTTATTTTATTTTATTTTATTTTATTTATTTATTTATTTATTTATTTTTTTTTGTGAGGGTTTGTAAGGGTAAGATTTGTTAAAATTGTAAGTGAGCATATGTATAGTGTTATATACTATTATTGTTATTATTATTATTATTATTATCATATATATTATAATGTCATTCATTATTTATGAATATTTAACATTATGTCTATCTGTCTGTCGGTCTATCTAACTATCTATCTATTTAGCTTGAGTGTGTTCATGTCTATCAACCTATCTGTTTTTTTTTGTTTTTTGTTTTTTTTTTGTTTTTTTTCTCTTTCTTTATTGTGTGTCTGTTCATCTATATTTGGTCTTTCAGTCCATCTATCTATCTATCTATTTTTATTAGGTTGTTACTTATCTTTTTGTGTATCTGTCTATATATCTGAATTGAATATGTAGCTGGTATGTATGTATGAGACTCTAATTTTATTTTATTTTATTATATATCTATTTGTTTATTTTTTAAATTATTTTTTTTTTATTTATTTATTTTATTTTTTTTTTATTAAATTTATTTTTAAAAAGATTTTTATTTATTTATTTTTATTAAATTTTAATATAGGTTTTATTTAAGTGAAGGGGGGTGAGATTTGTTAAAATTGTACGAGCGTGTGTGTATAATGTTATATCTTATTGTTATTATTGTTTTTATTATTATTATTATTATTATTATTATTATTATTATTATTATTATTATTATTATTATTATTATTGTTATTAATGGTGGCGATGTTATTATTGTTGATGTTGTTATGTATTATATAGCTTTGTGACATATCCATGTCTTTATCTATTTTGATTTATCTTCAATCTGTTAATTTCATATGTGTCTGTTTGTTTGCGATGATTTGTTTGTGCTGTCTGTCTGTCTGTCTATCCAGAGAGAAGAAGAATCCACTAACCACCCCCAACTACACTTCCCCCTACTGGCGACCTTCCGTTTTCAGCATTTTGAGAATTTCCATCATTGGAGTAAGAACTATATTCAAGTCCTGAAGATGGTCTAATAAGAGACCGAAACGTTGCACCGTCGACAATAAACATCAAATTTCCCAACATCCCGTGTTTTTCTACTTTTCTCCACATACTGTCGGATTAACCTCCTCACATTTCTACCATATATATATATATAATATATATATATATATATATATATATATATATATATATATATTTCAAAATAAAATACTGGCGAGGGCCAGTATCGTACCGCCAACTCAGCTATGAGTAGCACAGCAGGGATCTGTGCGGTAAAGTGAGGAGCTGATGGTAGGTGTGGCGCCTCATCTCAGACGCTAAAATAATCTCCTTGGTCTAGCGCGATTGAAAAGGGGATAGACTCCCTCATTGATTGACTGATACCGACATTAGGCCGCCCCGACGACTTTACTATATATATATATATATATATATTATATATATATATGTGTGTGTGTGTGTGTGTGGTGTGTGCGAAAGAGACAGAGAGACAGGTAGAGAGACTGGCGAGCGAGCAAGCGAGAAGATAGAGATGGATAGATAGATAGAGAGAAAGATGAGAGAGAGAGACAGACAGACAGGTAGAGAGACTGGTCGAACGGGCGAGAAAGATAGAGATGGAAAGATAGATAGATAGATAGATGAGAGAGAGACAGAGACAGACAGACGGACAGACAGGTAGAGAGACTGGGCGAGCGAGCAAGCGAGAAAAATATATATATATATATATAATATATATATATATATATATATATAGATAGATAGATAGATGGGATAGAGACAGACAGACTGACAGAGAGACAGACAGAGAGACAGGTAGAGAGACTGGGCGAGCGAGCGAGAAAGATAGAGATGGATAGATAGATAGATAGAGAGAGAGAGAGAGAGAGAGAGAGAGAGAGAGAGAGAGAGAGAAAGAAAGAGCGAGAGAGATAGAGAGATGAGAGAGGGGGTAGCGACCGGGTTACTTTTATAGACATAAAATTACGTTGCAAATTAAAGTAACACTCCTCTCTGAATAATATTTATTATTCACTGTCAAAAACGTTCGAAATATACATATGTAAAAATTATATTGCCATAAAGCCTTAGAGGATACAGTTTTGTATCGATTCACGAAACTGTACAAGTCTCGTTTAACAGAAAATCCAAGAAGTGAGTGGTTGTCCGTTGCAAACTAATAACACCGAAGAGTCGAGAATGATGAGTGTATCCTTCCAACGTTGGTTATCGTTCGATGCTAAATCCTGAAACCATTCTCCCCAATTACAGACAGTTTAGGCCAAAGGCTGCGGGGCACTGTGTTTGACAACGACACCTTTATTGATGTGAAAGTGTCGAAGGTTCACTACTTGAGAATGCGTTTGTTGGGCAATAAACCAGTTATAAATTGGATTGTGCGTGTTTCTAGAGTGTGATAAATGTAGTTCATATCTACTTGCATTGGGCGTAAGAGAGTGTTAACAGTTATTGCTGCAGGGTACATTTAAATCCGAAAAAAGTGAAAAGTGTCTAGCATACGTTGAACTATGGGAACTTTTATGAGAAGAAAGTTTAAAGATATAATAAAACTTTCATATTACTTTTACAGGTATTTATCAACCCCGTTCGCTATGGATAGGATGTGACACAAGGTCGCGAGTATGTGGCATCAGGCGATAATATTACTCTTCTTATTTTACTTATCTTCTTGATTTGTTTCTTCTATGTTGATCTTCTGGTCTTCTTGGGTTGGCTTGGGTTTTTCTTGGGTTTGTTTCAAGTTCCGTTGTCATGTTTTTCTGTTGGTTCTTATTTTAATGAACACAAGGAATCAGTCAAATTTCGTCGTCTTTATTTTCTTAACTTCCCACATCAACAGTACACAATAAATCTAAATATTGATAATTCTAAGTATTGACATAATCAATTTTAAGCACTGTACAACCGATTTTAGGTCCGGTTTAACTCGGACTGAGTTAAACAGGATCTTAAATCGGCGGTACAGTATAGAGTACTTGCCTAGGAATCGCAAGGTTCCTGGTTCGATAACGGCCCTCGCCAACTCAGCGTATGAGTAGCGCAGGGATCTGTGCGGTAATGTGAGGTACTGATGATAGGTGTGGCGCTCCACCTCAGACACTAAAAACAATCTCCTTGGTCAAGGGAAAAGGGTATAGACTCCCTCACTGTCTGGCTGATACCAACTTTAGGCCACCCCGATAACTTTACTTACTTACCTACAGCCGATTTAGGTCAGTCGATTGAGCATCCGCCTTGGAGCCACAAGGTTTTGGTTTCGATACTTTATTAGCACAAGTTAAATCTGTGCGTTAAAGAGGAGAACTGATAGTAGATGTATCGCTCCACCCCAGGCGCAAAAACAATATCCCTGGTCTAGCGCTAGGGAAAAGGGAATAGGCCCTATCGCTATTCGGCTGATACCGACAACTGGCTACTTCGTCGGCTTTCCATTTTTACACTTACAGCTGGTTTGAATTCAGAGTTTTTATTCTTTTAATTTAATACTATTGTAATTTAATACTATTAATAGTTGCCAGCATAAAAGATGTACATTTAAAAGAACAAATGGGTAAATATTACATAACATTCAATGAGCTGGTATTATGTTTAGGGATCCATCTATTGAAGTTCAGAATGAACAGTTATACGTCTTATATAATTTGCAGTGAGCACTAGTCTTCCAAATACTATTGTGATTTATACATTGACATATAAGTTATTCTTTTATTTTTCCAAAAATGGTGTTGAAAATTATTACTCTAAAATACAGCTCATTTTTTAAACTTAATTTCTTTCGTATTGGAATAAATTGAATTTCCCAACAAACAGAATCATTAAATGAAAAATTTGAATGGCAATGCAATTCATTTCTTTATGAAAATAAAATATGAATTTAATTTTAATTGTGTACAGTGATCAGATACACCACAATCTATTAATTTTGTTTGGTTTGTTTTGTTTTACGGCATATCAACCTCAGTGGGTCATTTAATGCCGATAAAGTTTTGAAAGAAATCAAGTCTTAATGGATAATACAATTTTTTTATTAACACATTTTTCTATTTAACCCATAGATGGGACCCTAACAGGTACTACCACTCCGGGTCAGAGTGGACCAGGGAGCAATGGTGATGAATGGGGTGCTCCACATTCCCCAAACCTCCAAAACTGGAACGTCCCCATCAGATAGAGTTTAACGTCATTCCCAGGACATGTCGACCCGCAGCCACCGCCTTCTAGCACCCATATGATAAAAAGGGGTTGGGGCTTGCCATAATGGCAATAGGGTTGGGAAAATCATATAGGTGCTAGGACTTGACGTGACCAGCCGATTGATCGGAGTGGGCCTCTCCGACCGCCCGTCTAGCCCAAGATAGGGCCAAAGTGGAGTATTGCATGTCATGAACTGCTCATCCACCTGGGCTCTATCCTTAAGCATCACGGGTCGCCACCCAACAGGTGGCCCCATTGGGGGATTCTTATCCCTCTGCAGAGGTGCATTCGGTGCATTCTAACGCCCCAGCCGACAGGGCGGACAACCTATCAAAGGTGCATGTATAGTACATAGAATAATGTACAAAGGTCAGGAAAATGAACAGTGTAAGAGTCATATCTGGATGCCCCATCAAGCGCGTGGTGTAATGGTTAAAGTCATGGGAAATGGACTCGTCGCCCCGAGTTCAAATCCTGGACGTGGTAATTGCATTTCACTTAGCGCTAATATCCTTGGGAAAGGTATGAATCCTACGTGGTAATTGCATTTCACTTAGCGCTAATATCCTTGGGAAAGGTATGAATCCTACTCTCCCTCCGGCTATGTGTAAATAGTAGAGCAGACTGGGCTCTTTAAACTTGGTTAGGCAACCGGTCTAGGAGAAGGAAACCTCTGAATTCAAACCTGCTGAACTCCGCTTAAGAAATTGATCTTGTGTCGCATCCTGCTCGTGTGGAGGGGTTGGTAAATATAAATCTGGATGCCCCATGTCAAATCAAATTAATTCTCTGAACAAAAAATTTCTAATTATTTGAATTTAAATTCAGAGTTTTTCTTCTGTTTTAACAATTGTCGTGCCAAGGCTAAAGAGCCCCAGACTTAACTGCAGTTTTCGAGAGAAAGGTGATTTAGTGTCTATTACCGTGAATGTACAAGCAAATACTCTGGTTTGACAACATCTATATCTTCCATGTTAATTTCAACCATGTATCATAGCCCTATGTGTTGCGATGGAAACGAGAAATATGTGGTTAGAGTTTACGTACACTACTGAACCCCATTGCTTAAGGGCTACGACAGGCATAAAGTTGAGATATGTCTTCTTCGTTAAGGTGAGGATAGTTTGAATTTTGACCTATCAAGACTTTGTTCATTCTTTGCGATCTACAAACTTTATTTACGATCATAGAATAACATTCTGTATATATTTAATCCCCACATCTCTACGAACAGGATGTGACATAACGTAGATTTTTTTAATCAAGTGGGGTAAAGCTTGTTTAACTCTTGGCCTACCAAAATTCTCCAACAGCTATAACAAATTTTCTTGTTATTTTCTTACCTGTTTGATGGGATATTTGAAAGTTCTCTATTCACCTTAGAACTCATTTTGGTCAAATAAAGTCCTATTATTATTGTAATCTGAACCCTTTTGTTCAGTTATAACTAAACATCAGTTTATATACTTTGCTTTGGTGTGGCGGGAGAGCTGCTGTGAGCGGATTAAAGTAGACAAATAATTAAATTCCGAGTTATTCTTCCCTTAGAATGGTTACCGTACCACAGTATGATATATATATAATTGGTAAATATTTCATATGTATAACTAAAGTAAAGTCGTCGGGGCGGCCTAAAGTCGGTATCAGCCAGTCAGCGAGGGATTCTATCCCCTTTTCAATAGCGCTAGACCAAGGAGATTGTTTTAGCATCTGAGGTGGAGTGCCACACCTATCATAAGCTCCTTACTTTGCCGTACAGATCCCTGTGCTACTCATACGCTGAGTTGGCGAGGACCGGTATCGAACTAGGAACCTTGTGGTTTCTATCCGAACGCTCTACCGACTGAGCTAATATGTATAATCAATTATTATTTCGGGGTGAGGATATATACTTGTAAAAAATAACGTTTAGTTTATAAACGTAATATTTTGATTTTCGAGATTTCAAAAAAAAAAAAAAAAATTGGAAATTGGAAAATACCATTTTAAAGAATTTCTTTGGTTTCTCTGGAAGTATATATATTTACCAACACCTCTGCACAAGCAACATGTGACACAAGGTCTATTTCTTAAGCGGAGTTTAACAGGTTTGAATTCAGAGTTTTCCTTCTCTTAGACTGGTTACCTAGCCAAGGTTAAATACCTCAATCTGCACTGCTATTTACCCATAGCTGGAGGGAGAATTGGATTTATACATTTCCCAATGGTATTAGCGCTATAGGAAATGCAAACAGCTTTGTCCAGGAATTGATCTCGGGTCGACGAGTCCATTTCCCACGACTCTAACCATTAGACCACGCGCCCCACCTTTCTCTGGAAGTATAGCTTTATAAAAGTATATGATGTGGACAATTTGAATGCTGGTTTTAGAAAAAAAACGAGTTGAATAAATAATGGCTAATTGTTAAAATGTCTAATATTCTTTTATTCGCAAACATATTCAAGACAATTCTATTTTTAATTTTATATAGAAATCAGTTAAGAGAAATAAAAAAATAAAAAAATTTACTATTTTTATATGCGTTCCTATTTAGTTTCGTTAGTCTTTTTAATTTGACATAATATTTCTTGCATTAAAACTTGAATATGTTTGTTAGTAATATAAATGCACAAACCTTGTTAAAATATATAATAAAAGTAAATTAACAAATTAAGTCCATGTAATTAAATTTGATAAAAAAGTTCATGTAAGTTATATATTTTAATGGTAAATACTTTCTACCAATCAATATAACAAAAACTAATATATTATACAAATAAATATGTATATCGTTATGTTCTTATTATTTTTGTTAAAGAAATCTTCACTTTCAGAGATTTTTGAACATTTCGTCAGTTTCACATTTCATTTACCGTAAATAAAGGCGTTTTTGGTTTGTAGAATGCCAAGCCAATGTTGGTGCTACCAAGAGATTATTTAACGTTGTATTGTCATAAAAAAGCAGTTGCATTCTTAGTATTAAAAAAAATCACATAATCTTACCCGGTTGGTTGATTGGTTGGATTTGACGAAATTTCAACCTTGAAGGAAGTTGATTATGTTGCGAGTCTCAAATAGTTTATGCTTTTTTATGTTGTAGATTGGTTTCATTGGTTAAGTTTACTGCACTATTTAACACATAGATGGGACCCTGCCATGAAATACAACTCCGTGTCAGTGTAGACTTGGGAGAAATGGCGATTAAGCAGTATGTTGCATAGCGCGTCGTCACTGTACTAAATTGCAATAGTTTTATCTTCGTTGTAAGGGATGACAATAACACCAAAGTTATCCTCCAGAAGTTTATTGAAATAAATTCAAGCTTCTTAACTTCGAGAGAGAGGGTCAGTTTAATTAATATATTCAGTCTTTACACTTTCGGTCCTTCAATTAAATTTCTGGGCGACAAGCTTTTTCAGTTGGTAAATATTAACGCTAGCTTTTCGGACACCAACTACACGAGGTCCCGCTCGGCCGACTACTGCCCCGATCACCTCACTCTCTCTCCGCGTGACTGCCTCCGGGACTAACTGACGACTCCTGTCTGAAGCCCTCGGTTCTTTTATATTCATAGCTACTCCCACGTATTTTTATCTCTTGATCTGATAACGGGCAGGTGTTAAACTTCTTTGTTTAATAAAACCGGGAATTCATATTTCCCTTTGTACAATATATAACAAGTACTCCACACTCCTCAGACCTTCAGAATTGGAATCTCGCCACTAGATGCAGTTTAACGTCATATCCAGGACACTAAGACCCTCAACCACCGCCTTCTAGCACATATATGATAAAAAGAGTTGGGACTTTGCCATAAGTGCAATAGGGTCGGGATAATCATATAGGTGCTAGGGCTTGACGTGACAGACGACTGATCGGTGCCGGCATCTCCTTCCTCCCGTCTAGCCTAAGTGCCAAATTGGAGTGTTGCATGTCATGGACTGCTCAGCCAACACGAGTCCATTCTTAAGCATCACGTACCGCCATCCATGGCGAAAAGGTGGTCCCATTTCCGGGGAGGTGCAGTCTACTGTCTCAGCCGACAGGGCGTTTATGTTGTAGATTTTTTTTTCGAGTGTAGGCAAGATTTATGCATTTAATAAAAATGTGTTTCACTGTATGAGACTTTTGGCGAATCTTGATAAGACAATAGAAATTGAAAATTTTTTTTTATCTAAAAATTAAAAACAAAAGAAGAACCTGTCTTTTACTTGGAGGTGTTTTCAGTTATTTTCTTCGTAAATTTTTCCAACACTTTTTCTTGCGCTAAAAAAAAAAAAAATCACGTGGTGTTGAAATCAAGACTGGCTTAGCTTGTGCAACCGGTAGATAAGCCGAGGTATGACACCTCCTTTAACTTCTTCACTGTATTAACAATGTCGAAAACACAAAGAAACGATTCAGCTGCCCGAAGATAAAAAGAAAAAAGATCTTTGGTATGTTGATGAATCTTCTAAACGTTACAGACAATAGAAGATTCTGTAAGACTCAGACAGATACAGCTCTTATTTTAAATACACATTTTGGTCCTTTGTGAAGAGCTAATACATCTGTATTGTCAGCCTTTTAATGGTGAAGTGATGTAATCTTTAGGCTACATAAAAGGGAAATATTGAAAGACGTCGCAAAATAATAGACCCGTCTGAATAGAACGTTGCCTCTATGGAATCTTTCTCTTCATTCAAAGGTTGATATGACATTAAACAAAGAAACCATACCAAATCTATCTATCTATCTATCTATCTATCTATCTATCTCAGTCTATTTCCTTCCATATACCTGCTATGTGCTAAATAGTACGAATACTGTTCTTTTGCAACGGAAGCCTCGGCATTAGATAACCTACGAAAGTTGATATCCTAATTTTGAAAGTTAATTAATTAACTTTCAAAATTAGGTACGACTTCAATTAAGCACATATTCTCCCCCCCAAAAAAAATATATGTACATATATATATATATTTATATATATATATATATATATGTGTGTGTGTGTGTGTGTATGTATGTGTTTATGTGTGTGTGTATATAT
Source organism: Doryteuthis pealeii (assembly GCA_023376005.1). NCBI lineage: Eukaryota > Metazoa > Mollusca > Cephalopoda > Myopsida > Loliginidae > Doryteuthis > Doryteuthis pealeii. The sequence goes on from CM042148.1 coordinate 26,300,468, forward strand.
ATGTATATATATATACACAAACACACACACACACACACATATATATATATATATATATGTGTGTGTGTGTGTGTGATGTGTGTGTGTTTGTGTATATATATATACATATATATACATACACAACGCTCTTCTCTATAAGGAGGAATGGAGCACTCTGTGACGGCCTTTACACAAAGCGATGTGTGTATTAAAACAGTTAACCCAACCGACCGGAGTTCAATTACGGCTGTAGATAGCTTACAGAATGTCTAGCCACACTGAAGTGACTTGATAAGTCGAAACACGTGTCTGTGGATGACCCTATATCCATATATATAGATATATATAGATAGATAGATAGATATATGGGGAAAATGTAGAGCAACCAGGGGATCTTATGATGAATGGAAATTTATTAGTCGATGTTCGAATATTTTTTTTCGTCTTGAATAATTTTATTGTTCTGAAGAAGATTTCCTTTGTAAACCAAAATGTTCGAACATCGACTAATAAATTTCCCCCATTATAACATCCCGTGTTTGTTCTATATTTTCGCCAAAACCTGTCGGATTAATTTCCTCACCTTACTCCCATATATATATATATATATATATATATATATATATATATATATATACAGCATGAGCAGTTGAAAAAAGTATACAATCAAGGGCTTCAAATCGGTCTACTATGTGACCAGTGTGGAAGGCTATGTATGAGCAAAGCTGGCCTTATCAGTCACCAATCTATGCATCGGTGGGATGGACTAATAAAATACCCTGTGCTCCCTGGAAATGCCTGTAATTGTGGGAAGATGTGCAAGACTTTGGCAGGACTAAAGAGCCACTTTCGTGCAGCTCATTGTTGAACTTTATTGAAGCTCACCATTATATTGTTTGAACTGTTGAGCTTTTTTTTTTCCTTTTTTTTGTTATTATTATTGTTACTATATCAAGCAATGGCAATACTTGAATACGATGGTTTGCTGCCATCATATATATATATATATATATATATATATATATATATATATATATATATATATATATATATATATATATATATATATATATTGGATATGCACGTTTACTTCAAATAAGAAAGAGTGAAATGTGGAATAATATATGAATCAAACTCATAATCTTACGTGAATATGAATATTTTCTTATTTAAAAGATTGTTTAGCGCCGAATTTGGAAGAACGTCTTAGCTTTTGGTCACATTAGCTTGACGTTTCTCGACATATTCCATTCTTTGATTTGGTATATATTTTACAATCTCTTTGGAACATTAAAATCATCAAAAAGATAATTGTAAAAAAAAAAATATAAATAAATAAATAAAATAATCTTTATATTTCCTTGTCGCGTTTTATTTTGTCTGTCTTCTCTTTTCAGAATGAGTTCAGCAGAATTAATTTTGACACTGTTTTTTTTTTTCGAGAATATTTTATTGTTTTTCAAGTCAGACTCTGTCATTTTTTATTCTCCTGTTCGCATCCACACGCACATAGTCGATGCTCGTATCGCTTCTTTTTTTTTTTTAACATTGTTCTTTTTGGTTCATTTTGAACTTCAGTATTTATATGCAACTGGGGATTTTGCTAGACAAAGCAAATGTTTTCTATTTCTCTCGGTCGTTTTTCTTTCTTCTTCCGGCAATACTTCATCAATCGCGACATTTATCATCATAACACACTCCATCTGAAGCAACAACTCCCAACACATGTCTGCAATGTTTCTTTACTACCCCACTTTTCATTGACTCTCCAAAAATATATCTTACGATGGTTAGTTCACGCTGTCAGCTGGGGCTGGAGAATATACCAATTGCAATTGAGTAGAGAGAAAAGACGCCTCCTCAATCGGGCCACCTATTGGTCGTGAGTGGCTACCCGTGAGGCTTAAGGAAGGAATCATGATATCTGAGCAGTTCATGCTATTTAACATTCCACTTTGATTCTTACTTGGCTAGACGGGCGATCGGAGAGGCTCATTCTAATCAATAGGCTGGTTAAGTCAAGCCCTACTACCTGTATGATTGTCCCAATTTTTTGTTGTTGTTAATAAATCTAAATCCTATATTTAATCTTTAAAAATCTATATTAAAATTCTTGTGTCAGTTCATTGATTCATCCGCATACCATACATACAAAGTAGAATATTCTTTTACCCTCGCCTATGATCAAGTGAGATATCTTCTACATCTCTCTCCCTCCACTGCCAAGAAGAATATTCCTCCCACCCCCCTCTTAATCAATTGGAATATTCTTCTAATTGCTTATTCAGATCAAACATTGTGTTCAATTCCAATTGAATTGCCATCTGCTAACTTCATCTATATTCACTAAGTAACAGAGTAGACATAAATTATTGTATATTCATTTGCTTTTGGCAAAACCCAAACGCTTTTCATTATATACGGCTAGATGGCGGTGATTGAGGGTTTTAGTGTTGTGGGTATGAAATTAAACTGCATCTAGTGGTGAAGTTCTAATTCTGGAGCTCTAGGGGAGGTGGAGCATTCGTTCATTGATATTACTTCCAGGTTCACCCTGACCCAGAGTGGTGTTACATTTTAGAGCCCCATCTATGGGTTGAATAGATAAAAATGAGTTTGAAATGTGTTTCAAAATTGAATATCCAACAAGAATGAATAAAACGATAAAATAACCTAAGAGGATTTACGGGATTCGTAGGGAGCTCTTAATTCTCCAGCTAGTCGGTGATTATTCGGATGAAAGAAAAAAACAACACAATGGAAATTATACACATGTATCAAACAAAAGATACAAAATGCTGCAAATTTGATGGCACTTGCTACAAACTTATCTTGAGAGGTGAAATTAACAGTTCATTGGCGAATTAGCGCTAGAAAGGGATTCTACTCGCTGTGGTTGTAGAGTTCTGTTGACACGTCTCCGCCCTGGTCGGTTCTCGTCCGATAAGTAAACGTGTAGGGGAGTGCCTTTTTGAAGCTTCTCGCCTGGTGAAACTGCCGTTCGAATTGGGCGGTGGATGGAGCCCTTGTTTAGATGGCTCGTCCGGTCGACAATCTTCAGATAAGTGCCGGGGTTTGGTTTTGTCGCCAACTTCGATGTTGGCGAATCATCCCCTAGCGGCAGGGATGATAATTCTACTATCGGTTTTCCGATAAACCCAAGAACAGACATGCCGTAAAATCCAACCAACCAACCAACCAACCAACCAACCGATTGGTTCTCACACAATTCTTGATGGAAATACTCTTTTTTTGCGTGATGCAACAATATTTGGGAACAAGGATTTTAAGTTTTAAGAGTTGACAAAAAACCTCGACTTAACGAAACCCATGTAGCCTAAGGAAACATTTTGTTGTATAGCCAACTACTGGACTTCAATGAAACCACAGACACGTATATATAAAAATATGACCCGTCTTTATTTTCTTCGGTGTGTGAGTGGTGAAGGGCGACGAGTGTTCACAATGAAAATGCCCGGGTAGTTGGTGAAGAGCGCAGTGTTCACAATGAACTGCCCGAGGGTGGTTGATGACGGAGGCGACGAGGTTACCTTCACGGCTGATGCTGAGGACTGAGTGCTGTCCTTCAATCCGCTAGCCTTTATATACAATAAATATGCCCACGCATTTTTATCTTTTGATCTGATGACGGACATACTTCCTTTTTTATATAGTTCTTTATCTTTCTCTCCGCCTCATCACCGGAAGGAGTTTTCGTTTTCCTTTTTTTAAATATATTTCTTCATCTTCTCCCTGCTTCTTAACCGGAAGACCTCTCTTCCGTTCTCCCTTTTTTAAATATATATCTTTATCTTTGTCTTTGTCTTTTTGCCGGAAGATTTCTCTTCCGTTGCACGATATGCAACAATTATAGCAAAACCTGCTTAATTAAATAAACATATGACAAAGTTTTAGTAATTGCTGATACAGAAAGGCGGTATTTTGGATTCCAAATTATATTTTATTGCGAGATCATGTTCTTGCCAAACTTGGGAATCTTCTACTCGAACTCAGGAGCTTTCACGGATCTTCGAACCGAACCCTTTATTTAATCCATTAAATTTGATTGACTGGGTATAAGCATTAAACTATATTAATTATTCAATGTGATTTTCGCCTGCAGTCAGGATTGAACCTGTAAACTACTGATGATTGTCACTTAGAACTCTATTAACTTTATTTCCGTTGTGCCATATGCCCAAAACTACGAAAATAAAACAATTAACGACAAAGTAAATATACATAAACATTCACTATTAGCAGACCTTGGTTTTTGAGCAAAAATAATGAAATATAAGTGAAGATGGCATGACATCATGTGTCTAAGGTCATCCAACTGGCAATTCAGCAAATTACATCTGCAAGACTACCTTTCTTTTACTCCCCTCTACACAGGCGACGCCGGGTAGCCGCTTCTTATCTTATTATAATGGAGATTGTGCAACTAAATCAGTCCAGATATTAACGAAACAAAGTATTTATGAGTGTTTGTTGTTACTTGTTATGCATTGAAAACTATCGATTATCTCTGAAGTGAAAACTCATTGAAGGCAATAGAAATGTTAATAATGTCACTATTAATATGCGAGTAATGTCGTTTCTGGAGAAAAGCCGCATCATCTAATCAAATTATCACTCGTAAATTGATAGCCCAATCAGGATACAGTTGATTCTTCGTTCGTTTGTTTAATACACCATTTGTAAGTTGATTCATTGAATATACCAGTATGTCTTCGGAGAGTTGTTATAGCGCATTAAGGCACTTACAAGAGGTAAGTAGGTGGGTTGTATAAGAATATTTGTTGTTTGTGATACCTACACGAATCGCGTGACTTGTTACAACCACAGTCAAGAAAATGCTCTATGTTTTTGGTCTTAGCAAATATAATTAAAATGCTAAAATAATGATTGATTTGAATATAAAATTTGTGCAAGACGCGTTCAGCAAGATTATTGGTCTCCTGGTGTTTTTCCTTTACGGTAGACAATGCTTGGGTTTTGCATATATATACTTTGAAAGGCGATCCTCTACGCAAACGCCATTGTTGTTATGTTATGTAGTTGGCCTATGGCTGGACCCGTGGGGACGCTCAAGAGATGTAAGAAAAAAGAAAATGAAATAATAAAAACAAAAACAAAAACAAAAACAAACAAGAAATGTGGGCTGTGTTATATTTAATTACTGTTTCAATAACTGACTTACATATACAAATACGAAATCCAAATGTTGCCAGAAATTTAAAAAAAAAAATTCTTTAACTCTTTGCCTACCGACTGCCTCCGGATCTCATAGCACACCCTAGTAAAGTACAAAAACAAATGTTTAGTTCATTATAATCTAGCAGAAGGACTCAGATTACTTTAATAATGGAACTTTATTTGAATAGAATAAATTCTGAGATCAATAGATAGTGAACTTTGTGTTACATAATCTATGCGGTTGCATAGATTATTGTCAACCTCCTGTATTTCTGAAGGGATGGCCCCTTTTCATATCACGGGCGGGACTTTCCATGGAATATTACAGAAAGCCCGCGAAATACGTGAAGTCACGTGGGACCTGGTTGGGTCTTCAGCTTCAGTTTGGACGTCAGGCAGAGAAGATGTACTGTCTTAACTGGAGCTCACTGCATACGCGCGCTATGTTAGTCAGATGAAAAATGTTTAGTTAAGAAATAAAAGCTTACAAAAATAATATGGTTTTGTGGTTAATGAATATCTTGGTAACAAGACTGACCTAGAAGACCAGACAGGAAGTCCCCAAGACTAGGCCCAGACGTTGGAAAAAGAACGTAAAATAGAAAAGATGAACAGAAGAAAAATAGAAGTAAGTAAAACGAAGAGTATACAACACTTTGAAATATCCCATCATGCAGTTAAAAAAACACTAAAGCAATTTTGGTTCAGGTGAAATTTGTTAGGCAAAGCATTAAAAAAGCATATGCCAAGCAGGAACATGAGGACTTTATTGATGGATGTTTTGTACAAAACATCCACCAATTTCTTCACCCCATAATCTATCCTGATGAAGGTTTAAATTAACCGAAACGTTTAAGCGTCGATAAATAAACCCATCTTATTTTTGGAACACTTCGTTTTTCAAATTTTCTTAATATTGTCGGATTTATTTCAATATTTACTCCCATATATATATATATATATATATATATATATATATATATATATATATATAATATATATATATATATATTTAATATACCAAGCGTGTTGGTAGATCCTTGCGGAGAGAAAAAACCCGGCAGAGAGTTTGATTGTAAAAATATACTACCAAACATCAACCAGGAAGAAAAAAAAATTTTGAAAAAAAGAAAAGACCAAGATATTCGTACCAACAAAAAATAATCTATTGGTATAGTATTTGGCCAAAAGAAAAAAACAATTTATATGTATATATATGTATATAAGATATATATATATTCATATAACCGCTAGGAGAAGCTAATTTGTAGAAAGTGCTCGATACCTAAGTAGAGCCAAGTAATAAAGATAATCTACTGAGTCAGACGGACCTACTATTAGTTTCGCAATAAAGCTCTTCAGGGCTAAAATCTGACAGAGTCAGACTCAGTAGATTATCTTTATATATATATATATATATATATATATATATATATATATATATATATATATATATTAACTTAACCGAATTTTTTTTTACGAGAAATGTGTAGATGCGATATCGTTAGTCGCGAAGTAAAATAGTTGGGAAGAAATGTCTCTGGCTTGGAATCGTTGGCGATAAAAATTCCCCTCATTCATCGAGTATATTATGCATCATGTGTTTATGTCGATGACTTAATAATATTCGTGAACCATGGTAAAAAAAAAAATCATTGTTGATTTATTCTATCGTTTAAACTTTTCAACTTCTGTAAACTTCTTTACGTATATAACACGCTATACAAAAAAAAACAACAAAAAAGACAAGATCTTTTTACAATTTCTAAATGGAGTGTGTTGTTCTGATTGCTTTGATTTATAACAGGAAATAACAGTTCAGCTACCATCGACTCTTTTCCTTAGAGAACATATTTGTTTGTTTTTTCGTCAATAGAGTAGATGAACTACTAAACAAAGCGAACAAAAAATCGGCAATGTATATGATAGAGATAAAGTGATGTTGACCATCAGAAGTGTCCTTTGAATGGAAAATCAAAGGCTGATCTAAAAGTACATTTTACTTCTCGATCGACGATATCACAGTTCGATATTTGGAGACGATGCAGCGAACCGTCACCTTTTAACAGCAAAATGCACTCTGAATAACTGTTAGCCCAGTAATACGCATCACGTCAATCACTTGACTTCAAATATCGAATAAAGTGCTGCTCCAGAGAAACTGTTTCTAAATTATCACTCTGCAGATGAATGTCATAAAACTATAGGTATTTAAAAAGTTGTCTATTAAGAACATGAATCAATAGACTGATAAATAAAGACAAGGTTTCATATATTTAGATTAAAAAAAACACACTCTAAACTTATTGATCTTTAAAAATGTCGTTTATTTCGCCGTATGATTTTTAGATCACGATTTTCAGTAAAGGTTGTAATCGACATTAGATTGTCAAATGAGGAACATTGGAAAAAAAACACTTCCCTATCAAAAGGAACGGCGCTAAACCCATTTTCAACTTGACAAAGTTTTAATCCATCTGTTATTTGCAAATGCTGCACATGCAGATGCATACAAAACTCTATCATTTTTGCTCTAAAACCAAGCCCTGGTGATATTTAATGTGTATATATATTTACTTTGTCGTTAATTGTTTTATTTCGAAGTGTCCTCCTTCATACATATACACACAATTGTCCTTTATATATATATATATATATATATATATATATATATATATATGTGTGTGTGTGTGTGTGTGTGTGTGTGTGTGTGTAACCCTCAGACATATGACTCAAAATGCAATAAAGAGTCTTAATCTTTTTCAATTTCCATAATTCTAAATGAGTGAGATAAATATAATCCGAATTTTGGGATGTGCAAGGTTCATCGATTACATTGAGAAAGGAAAAAACCTCAATAGTGAATATCATATAGCATTATTGGTGCGTTTGAAGGAAGAAATCGCCCCAAAACGGTCACAAATGAAGAAGAAATAAGAAGACTATGCACCGTGTCACAAGTCGATCGCAACTATGGCAAAACTACATGAATTGTATTTTGAATTCCTTTCGCACCCACCCTATTCTCTAGATCTGGCCCCCAGCAACTACTGACTGTTTGCAGCTAATATTTCTCTTATATATATTTATACTAGCAGAAGTTGGTTGGCAACCTTCCGTCTATTTTAGACGATGGCGTAGTTTTTCTCTCTCTCTCTCTCTGTCCCTCCCTCTCCCCCCTCTCTCTCTCTCTCTCTCTCTCCCTCTCTCTCTCTCTCTCTCTCTCTCTCTCTTACAGCTACGTGAGTGGCTGAACAGACCGATCCTCGAATGGCAGTCTCTGGTGCAATGGCTGCAAACAAAAGGTGATGCTTTCTTTAGGTGTTGGAGGTGCTGCTGTTTCTCCTTTCTTTTAGCTCTCTTTTCTGTGGCAGCTTTTTTCCTCTCCTTTTCACTTCTTTTTGTTCCTTGTTTGACGATATTTATAAATTAGATGTTGTATGAATATAATTAACGCGTTTGTTGTTATCCTACTGAAATATTCCGCGTTGCGGTACTTTTACTTTAAGTAACCTAATGCTTTATAAGAACCGGAGTTCATACTCCGTGAACCTCTTATATCGCAATCTCTTATTTTCTGTATTTTTGTATACGTGTATCGCAGTTTAGGTCTACATTGGTTTACCTTTCTATTACACAATTGGAAATATGACAGCTGCCTGTGTTGTCTTTTGGGATCCATCCTTTCAATGTGACAACACCAGCTAACCACTTAGAAACCTGAGCGTCCCAGATAGATCTTCTGGTTGAAAAACAGATTAGAACGTTTTATAATCAAGAATAAGCGCGTGGTGTAATGGTTAAAGTCATGGGAAATGGATTCGTCGCCCCGAGTTCAAATACTGGATGTGGTAATCGTATTTCACTTAGCTCTAATACCCTTGTGAAAGGTATGAATCCTACTCTCCCTCCAGCTATGGATAAATAGTAGCTCTGGGCAATTTAACCTTGGTTAGGAAACCGGTCTAGGAGAAAGAAAAACTCTGAATTCAAACCTGTTGAATTCCACTTAAGAAATTGATCTGTGTCACATCCTCCTCGTGCGGAGGGGTTGGTAAATATATATAGTTAGAATAATATAAAAAATGGTGACTTCCTGACTGGACCTCAAGAAGGTCGAGGATGTGTAAATTATTACTGCCTTGACCGGCGGTAACCCGGTTAACGAAGCGACTGATTAGGTTGATAGTTACATCCGGTCGTTGTTAAAATCAACAAAGAGGCTGTCGGAAGACAGAAACTGCCTCTGCGTGGCTCATAAATACATGAGATGAGTGGGTGCCACCCATGACCAAGGTTAAACACAAGAAATAGGTGGGTAACCAATGACCAATGAAAAACAAGCTACGTTGGCAAAGAGGTGCGTCTACAAGAAGGCTACGTGGTTTTCTCGGTCAAGAATTCTAACAAATAATAAATTCATAAAATAAATAAATAAATAATAAATTCATGAAAGTAAACTCGGTGGAGGGCAAAGTCAAGTCCGACGTATATGTTTTCCCAACTGACAAAGTCCTTAGTCTGCAACAATCTCTTACAAAAGTACGACTCTCTTCTTAAAAGCAAAACTTGTGGGCGTTGGAAATCTGCTCGTCCACAGTTCTGCCTTTCAATTTCACTACAAGAATGCGTGGCCATGTGGGTTGCGTGGGAATCTGAGATTAAAAGTTTTAATCTAGAATTTTGGTTGAAGTTTCAGTTATCGCTCGCTGTTGAAATTTCCGACAGCTCTTTCATTGATGGTAAGTCTGTCCGCCTTATGTGGGGATCTGTTATTTAAAAAATGCATGGGATTAAATGTAAGTCGAATTGTTGTCTATGAAGACTGACACGTATTATATGTTGATGTATAATTATGATTGAACGAAAAGAAACATTTCATGTTTATCATGTTTATCAATAGTAGTCTATAAATCTGTAAGTGGAAAAAGTAAAGTCGTCGGGGTGGCCTAAAATTGGTATCAGCCAATCAGCGAGAGAGTCTATCTCCTCTTCACTAGCCCTAGACCCATGAGATTGTTTCAGCGTCTGAGGTAGAGCGCCACACCTACCATCAGATCCTTACTTTACCGCACAGATCCCTGTGCTACTCATACGCTGATTTGACGAGGGCCGGTATCGAACTAGGAACCTTGCGGTTTCTTGCGTTTACTTTGGATCACAGCGGCAGTGTGGATAGGGGGTAAGCTGCTTGGGTAACAGCTGATCCTCCATATGAACCTTTCCAGGCTACGTAGGTTTAAAAAATGGACACTAGACCATCATCGCTAGTAGACGGAAGGATGTAACATTCGCACACTTATATATGTCTGTATAGTTTAAATGGTGTATATTTTGATAAAAGTTTCTGTTTCAGTATCTAATATCTTCAAATAATTATTCAAGGATTAGTTGGTTTCCTTCAATAAGTTTAAGAAAGGGCCCGGGTTAGCTCAGTCGGTAGAGCGTTCGGCTAGAAACCACAAGGTTCCTAGTTCGATACCGGATCACGCCAACTCAGCGTATGAGTAGCACGGGATATGTGCGGTAAAGTAAGGAGCTGATGGTAGGTGTGGCGCTCCATCTCAGATGCTAAAATAATCTCCTTGTTCTAGCGCTAGTGAAAAGTGGATAGACTCCCTCCCTGATAGGCTGATACTGACTTTAGGCCTCCCCGACGACTTTACTTATATGATTTGGTATTGTCTATATTTTTTATACTAGAAAATACATGCACCCTCCGGGTTCAAGTATTTAAGTTTTAATGTAATAAAATATATTAAATTAGAAAGACTAATGAAACTAAATAAGAATGCAGATAAAAAGATTTGCAACAGAGGTGGGTATAATCGAAAAATAGAACAACTGAAACTTACTCTTCCCTCACTCCCGTCTTTCATTGCTAAATTTTCTTAATTTAACTATTTAGTTAAATTAGGAAGTGAAGAATGAAATTATGTATTTCTTCTTGTTAATAGATTTCTTTTAAGATTTATCCCCGATATTTCTGCTCATATTCATTGAGATAAAACCAAACAATTTGAAATCAATAATACTAAGCACATGTTTATTAAAATCAATATTTTTTTATATCTATATGTAAATTAGCCTTCCCGTTCACACTGTAAACCGCCACTTTGTTGTATATATAAATACAATTGCATGTTTTTAGTATGTTGATATGGTTAACAGTATCAATAATGAGAATTTTTTAAATTAATAATTGAGGTTTAAATAAAAAATAAAATCATGGAGAATGTGACGTAAATATATAAGGGAATTGTGACTTGGGTATTGATATAGTTTCGGTTACAGACAGACAGACGCTCAATCTCCCTTATAATGAGATATCAGATCTTTAATTTTTTTTCTATATAAACCCACTGATTTTAGAAAAGATATGATAACGTCCACTTTAGTTTGTTTTTTTAAACAATTCTTTGATTTTCTAAACTGTTTTTCAATGGATTAGATTGTTTTATAGTTTTATTGTTTACGCAGTCTGGTATACATGGCACATTGATTTTTTTAAGCAAGCAGGAATTCGTTATCATTGTGTGACCTATGCAATGTCTGGAAAATATTACTTCTTTTTTTCGGCTTTTCTGAAGCTGAAAAATATCAAAAAGATAACAATATTTAACTGTAAATTCGTAGAAAATTAAAAGAAAAGAAAAGAAAACCCCCCGAAAAAGGTTGATTAGTGGCATTCAGGTCCAGTTGATAGAGGATCTGCCCTAATTTCTGCTTGCAAGCGCTTTCGACCATATCATATCATATCTCCTATTATAATGGAGATTGTGTGTTTTTCTGTCTGTAACCGAAACTATATTACTAATCGAGTTATTATTTACATCACATTCTCCATGATTTATTTATATTTAAACCTCAATTATTAATAAAATTGCTTCACCTTTTTATTAGTGTTGTCCATATCTACATGCAAATAACATGCAATTGTATTTATATATACAAAAAATAGCGGTTTGCAGTGTGAATGGGAAGGCTAATTTGCATATTCATATCAAAAATGTGATTTTATCAAATATGTGCTTTGTATTATTGATTTCTAACTGTTTGGTTTTATTCTAATGAATATAAGCAAAAATCTCTTCAATGAATCTTAAATGAAATCCATTAACAAGTAAAAATAACTGTCATTTTATTCTTTATTTCCTAATTTAACTAAATAGTAAAGAAGTAAAATTCAGCAATGAAAGACGGGAGTGATGGAAGAGTAAGTTTCATTTCTATTTTTCTATTATACACCCACTCTGTTACATATCTTTTTATCTGCCTTCTTATTAGACTTTCTAATTTAATACGATATTTCATTACATTAAAAGTTAAATACTTGCACCCGGAGGGTGCATATATTTGCTAGTATGTATAATATATCAGCAATCATTTTGCTTGAAACAACTAGGAAAAACATTGTGATTCAATTCATTTATTAATAAGAAACATAATATTTAACAGTTAATTCCAAAAAAGATATATAAAAAAAACTGGTTAAAAATGTCTCGTTAAATTGCATTTTATATTCATTCTTTTACCTTCTGTCTTTGACACTAAAATTTAAAGCAGTTTCGCATCTTCCGAAGATCTCAAGAATAATCATTTTCGGGGAATTAATGAATTGCATCAGGAGAAGATCTTATGCAAATGAAAATGTCAGCCTCCGGACTAGAGCAATCCTTATTCGGTCGGAGATGAAGCATCTTGGCGTCGGTAACCGAATATCTCTTTCGTGATTTTGTATTATTGAGGCAGTGATTAGCCTTGAGTCGTAGCGAGTGTCCTCTTGATTTCCGATTCAGATCTATGTTTCACGAAACTGTGGAAAACCAGAAATCCTTTCCTGAAAGACACAGTGGAGTCGGAAAAGATCCAAATTTACATACATACATACACACACACACACACACACACACACACACACACACACACACACACACACACACAATATATATATATATATATATATATATATATATATATATATATATATAGAATATGTGCTTAATTGAAGTCGTACCTAATTTTGAAAATTAATTAATTAATAATTAACGAATTAGACGGGCATACATATTCAAATGTAAGGCTAAACAAATCGAGAAATTACTTCTCATATATATATATATATATATATATATATATATATAAATTACTTCTCAAGTATATATATATAGAGAGAGACAGACAGACAGAGACAGACAGACAGACAGACAGACAGAGATAGAGACAGAGACAGAGAGAGTGAGAGACAGAGACAGATACGGCGAGAGAGAGGGAGATGCATATGTGTTGTCAATTTGATTTAATAAATTGATTATATTTGCGTATCATTACGAAGAGTGGTTAGGAATTACGAAAAAAAAGGTTATGCATTTTCTATAATGAAACTAAATGAATTATTAATTTGTTGTACACTTCACCTAAAAGCATTACCGAGTTAATTATCTTTTCTTAAGAAGGTGAGTCTACGTGGCGAAGAGGATAACGTGTTGGACTGCAATATCGTAGTAAGCGGGTTCGAATTCCAGTCGAACTGTTACTTTCGGACTAATACCATTGGGAACGTTACGAACCCTTTCATCCTCCAAGCTGTCATACAATTAGAACCATTACTGTCCTTCTACAATTATGGCTTCCACATTAAATAACACATGAAGGTTGATATGCCTATAAAATAACTACACCATTATGATTTGTAAGGAATATTTATATTCGGCAGTCAATCATGAATATAAAGAACGATGGTTTTGCAATGTTGAACCATTTAGGGTAAGCCTTCAACAACAAAATGAAAATCAATTAGGTATTGTGACTTATATATATATATACTTAAATTATTTTGAAACATGAGAAATTAAAAAATAAAACTTTACTCATGCATAATGTTTGTATTCATGTACACACACACACACACACACATTGCATTTATATATATATATATATATATATATATATATATATATATATATATTATATATATATCGAAATTAGGTAGTGAAGACAGTGCTTGGTAACTCAATTTCTCGCCTATCCAATTTTCAAACCAAGGAATATATATGCTTTATCAATGATATTGTAATAATAGTGGGCACTCTTTAGTTATAAGTATAGCAAACTATATTATCAATACTAGCAAATATATGCACCCTCCGGGTGCAAGTATTTAAGTTTTATTATAATAATTAAAATTTAAATTAGAAAGGCTAATGAAACTGAATAAGAATTCAGATAAAAATATTTGGAACAGAGGGGTATAATCGAAAAATAGAACAGCTTTGAAACTAACTCTTCCATCATTTTCCATTACTCCCGTCTTTCATTGGTAAATTTTCCTAATTTAACTATTTAGTTAAAATAGGAAGTAAAGAATAAAATTACAGTTATTTCTTCTTGTTAATGGATTTCTTTTAAGATTTATCCCCGATGTTTTTGCTTATATTCAATAAGATAAAACCAAACAATTAGAAATCAATAATACTAATCATATATTTATTAAAATCAAATTTTTAAGATCAATATGCAAATTAGCCTTCCCATTCATACTGTAAACCTCTATTTGGTTGTATATATAAGTACAATTGCATGTTATTAGTATGTAGATATGGTCAACAGTCTTAATGATGTAAACGATTTTGTTAATAATTGAGGTTTAAATATAAATAAAATCATGGAGAATGTGATGTGATGTAAATAACAAAGGGAATTGTGACTTGAGTAGTGATATAGTTTCGGTTACAGACAGACAAACACACAATCTCCATTATAATAAGATATATATATATATATATATATATATATATATATATATATTGTGTACAGAAACAATTCCACCAACTGCTTCTTTTCAACACCTCAAGCCTTAACCTTTCGAACGGTGGACCAGGAATGTTCGAACCCCCCTCACGGTTTGTAAATACTCTGAATTCCTCTTTCTTACTGGGAAAAAAAAAAAAAAAAAAAAAAAAAAAAAAACACCTTTGGCTATTTTTCTAGCCTTTCCTTCCTACAAATATAAAACCACTTTTCAATGTATTTCTCTGAAGAGTATTGAACGAGAAAAGATTTTATTATTTTAGATTTTATATCTAAATATAAGGGTACCCTCATTTTCTTTTAAGAAAATTCTTTTTTTTCTCTTTTAAAATTTCTTTTTCATTATGAACATACTTTTACGTGTCCTTTTAAAATGTTGTACTGCCAAAAAAACTTTATATATATATATATATATATATATATATATATATATATATATATATGAGTGTGTGTGTGTAAGTATATATATGTAAGTATATTGTGACTCCCTTTTGTTCAGTTAACGCTAACAAAAGTTAAGGATAGTTACCCAAATAATTTTGGTAATGTTTTTACTAATATCTTGCTCCATTGTTCTGTGGTGGCCTCTAACACTGAAATGTTGTTGGGATTTATATTCGGCAGTCAATTATGAATGTAAAGAATGATGGGCTTGAAACCATTTAGGGTAAGCCTTCAACAACAAAATGAAAATCAATTAGCTATTGTGACTAATATATATATATATTTATCTATAAATATTTTCCTATCCCCCTCTCTCTCTCTCTCTCTCTCTCTCTCTCTTTCTATATATATATATATATATATATATATATATATATATATATATATAACGGTAGTAAATAGCAAGATGTGAATAAACCTTTAGTAAGTATCTAATAAACAAAGTGGCCTACACCAAGTTAGAAAAGAACACCTAACAAACAAATAATTACCTTCCTCACCCGGGGGTCCAGTGTGCTTCGGCCACTTGACCGTTAAAGTACATATAATAGCGTCGATCCCATGGGTTCCCCCCCCAGGCAATATCCGCCCACTTGGAGGCGGGGCTGGGTTTATTACACAGCGCCTGAGGTGCCCCCTTGAGGAGAATGCCGAGGGAATCGACGAAATTTTTGTTCTTTCCCACCCATGAGCTTCGGCTTGTGGGTGGTCCCACATTAAAACGAGGCCTTGTTCCCTGCCCATACAAGTGGGATATGAGGCAAATATCCCCCCTAACAAACAAAAAAGAGAACAACTGTATAAAGAACAAAGTCATAAGTGACACAAAAATTATACGAGTTCCAAATTAAGGGAAAAAATGTATATGCCAAAGTCAAACCCACTTTCTTCTTAGACTCTCCAAACGTCAGACCTAACACACCAGTTATGCCTCCTGTATTTTAGGACAGAGGAGGCACCCCACACAAGCATTCCCTGTACCTGCTCACCCGGCTTCACAGAGGTCACACGTAATAGTTGCGTCTTTTGTCTACAGGATAGGGAGCTTTTGCGTCACACAGGATTTCCGTGTACCTGATACACGAGGGCCTTTCCAAACCAGTATTTGACGTATTTTAGCATCCATTCAGTAGCCTCAGGAATATCTATAAAAACTCTTATGCTATTACGACATTTATTCTATATGCATATATGCTTTGTAACTTGTTTTGCATTATTTCTGTTGAGTTTGCTTTGACTATAAATGTTGCATAGCGCCTTCTTTACCGGCACTAAATAGGTATATGTTATATACTGGTCTTTTCACTAAGCCAAATCAGCATATAACGTTATATACCTTTCTTTAATTCTTACTCTGGTCGTCTATTCTTCTGGCCGGATTTGCTTCTGATCGTCTATCATCTATCTTGGTCTGGTATATCTTCTAAGGTCTCGTCTGGTCTTCTATTGAGGATTCCGGGTCTGGTTTCTGTTGGGGATCATTCCTTATCAGAAGCCTTGTGTCATTGTTAGTTTTTGGTAATAAACACAAGACGTCGATTTACGTTGATGTTACTTTATTCCAGATCCCCACCCAGACAATCTGCGCAGATGAGGCTTACATGTTGCTAGCTCGGCTTCTAAGTTCTAACTGACTAAGTTACCTACTTAGTATCCTTAAACCGGAAGGGGGCCTTCTATTGTCTTCCGGTTCTCACGTTCCATCCGCAGAACGCAAGGTGAGATCGAGGTCAAGCGCCGTCACTCACTCTCAAGGCCATCAGCTATACTGATCGCCATAATGATTTCTACACTACCTTAAAAATGTATTAGGGGTCCAATTATTATGTAACATAAAGTCTATTTGTTATCACCTTCCTCGGGAATATATATATATATATATATATATATATATATATATATATATATATATGAACATACATTAGTCAGACATTATCTACATAGGTTTCACCCGAATGGTTCTTCAGGATAATCATGCTCTACTTAATGTATTGAGAACTTTCGACATATAAAACTTAGAAAACTCCCCCGGTGTTTTTTTTGTCAATATATTCGATACTGATGATTATTTTCAGAAAGTACGAATGTACCAGACTTTCTTTTTTTAAATTTTTCCCCAGATGTCAGTTTGAAAATTGTTATTTTCATTTTGAAAAACTGAAGTTTTTCCCACACCGGTAGAGTTTTAGAAGTAAAAATAATAATATATATATATATATATATATATATATATATATATATATATATATATATATATATATATGTGTGTGTGTGTGTGGTGTGTGTGTGTGTGTGTGAGGTAAAATAAGGAATGAAAGAACAAAACTCAGACAAAAATGTGTAGTATATTTCGCTGGAACGTTCCTCAAGCATTTATCGCTTTAGCGGAACTTAACGTTCCAGCGAAATATACTACATACTATGTCTGAGTTTTGTTCTATCATTCCTTAGTTTACCTCATTCTGTCGGATTCATTCCAATCCAATTTTCCTCATATATATATATATATATATATATATATATATATATATATATATATATATATATATTCTAGCAAAAGTACCCGGTCCATAACCGGGCTATATATAAAGAATGGACCATAAATAGGCGAGAGATTCTGACCTGAACGGGTTAGACTGCGATTTTGTTCACTAAAATTAAACTAAACTGCTGGTATAGCTATAATAGAAAGCAGGCAGCGAACAATATTTTATTAGCAGCAGCAGTATACGGACAGTTCGACAAATCGTTTGACTTTGGTCTAATTAATTCATTATATCCCTTAATCAGCAAAAATCAATAACCAAATTTGGTGTGTTTCTTAGTTAGAAGGATATTAAGGTGTATGCAAGATTTCGAATCTGAGTGACCTCCCGTTTTGGAGTTATATGTCGACACGTACATACCAAACTTCCTTTTATATATATATAGATACCTTTTCAGGAAATGACACTCAACCAACATATACATTAAATTTGATCGTGAATGTATATATACAAACTCGTCTTAACGGACAATAAAGTCTATTTGTTATCAATTTCATCGCTAATTTATCTATGTTTTTTTGTGGTGGGGGGGGTTTGGTAATAAACTTATCTAATAATATTAGTTGCGCGTGAAATTACAAAATCCTGTTACGTTTAGTTTAGAAGATAATCAACTTTAACAAAAAAAGATAATCGCCGAATATATTTATTTATTTGTGATTGATTTACTGATTTGTGGTACTGAAAAGAACATTCCATAAACTACTTGTTAATTTTTAATTCGATATTCTAAATGGAATTATTACGATATTCTAATGAAATTTAAACTGGTTGTGTTTTGGTGATCATTTCTCAAATTAGGTTTATTCTGGTAAGTATTTGAAAATAAAAATAAAAGTATGTATATGAATATGGATACATACGGGAAAATCTATATCTATGTATCTGAGTAAATTTCCCTATCTATATAATCATCTATCCATTACCTATCCTGATCACATCTTTGCATCAGTAAATATTTTCCTATCACCCTCTCTCTCTCTCTCTCTCTCTCTCTCTCTCTATATATATATATATATATATATATATATATATATATATATATATATATATATAAACAAATGTTTAAGCCATAGTTTCGGGATGAGAAAATTCGTATCTTCCCCCAGAGTGTTGTATCGTTGAGGTGGTAAAAGATACACAGAGAAATAGTGTGCTTGAGATATATTTCATTCAGCACTTGTATTTGGTGCTAATAGATACTTATTACGTACAACCAAGAAGTAGAACAATTCAAATACAAACTTACACAAATACAAACTTACAAAAATAAGGAGGGTCAAATGTGTGTAGTCAAACGCAGTGATTTTGTCCGAATGTAATTTTTGGTTTCTATCACTGTTACGTCGACTATTATAGGCTATGAGCCAGTCCATCCTGTAGGGGTGTTAACTCCTCTACAACACAGAGTATTAGCCCCAAAATTTGAACATACCTATTACGATGTTGCATTTCATGGCGGTAGCCACTCTGTCACGGCGGACTCGCCACTGCTTTCTTGAGGAAATACTTTTCTATACTTGTATATAATACGATTTCTATAAACTAATTAAACCCCGGAGTTACCAGAGTGTTTATATAAAATCGTTACGCGATATATGAACTGGTGATAGTTATTCTTCCAACTTTCAAGTTCTGATTAGCGGGGAAAATATGAAATGAACAAAAAAGCAATAACTGTTTTTGAACAGCATATGTCCGATTGAATTAAAATAAGACAAGTTGTGTATCTCATAACAGGTCCAATCATGAATTCCACTTGAATGAGGTTTATATCAGTAAAACATAATCTAAAGAGACATCTTTGTTTCATCAGAGTCATTCTCCATACAACTCTTGCCTGTCATTATATTTCATTTTAACGCCTTTTGTTGCTCGTTCTATGAAGACATCTATTCGTGCATGTGTGCGTATAATGTCATTTTTGATTAGGTCTGCCTAGTCGTGTGATTCGATAAGTGTTCCCAGTTATTGGGAAGATAGCATAAATTGAAAGTAAATCATATGACAAAAAGGAAAAAAAAATACTTGTTAAAATGGAAAATACTGTCAGAATGTATATATATATATAAGTAAAATTCCTATTATATTATACGGTTTCCTCCATGAATAACTACACACAAATAATTGTTTTAAAAGTTAATTTTCTTCTTAAATAAGGGTTCAATTTTCCCCCATGAAACGATATACTCTCAAAACTTAGAGTATTATTTATCATCAAACTCTGCAGCATCGATACATTGCAACGAGAATTGCAACCAGCCAAACACTGATATATATATATATATATATATATATATATATATATATATATATATATATATATATTTGTGAATAAAAAGGCCTTAAATACCATGGGTATCGTGATTATGGACCATTTCCACTCGTGGGTATCTGGGGCTCACCGAGCTTTGTTAGACCAAGTTTTTCTTTTTATTACCATTACAAATGGCCAAATTTAGCCTAGAATCACCTTGTACCAAGAAACTTGGTACCCCAACAAAGAATATATATATATATATATATATATATATATATATATATATAGAGAGAGAGAGAGAGGGGAGAGAGAGATATGCGTATGTATTTACATATATGGAGTAGAATATACATAGAAATAATAAATGGAAACCTTAAATTTTACAGATATAAATTTATTTCATCGTCTTGGCTTTTTTTCAAATCTAATTTCTAAATGGACCGGGGTGGGGTATTGATAGATTGCCTTGAGGAAGTGATATGTGATAAAAATATGATTTTTTTTTACTTAGTAAGACTCACTTTTTATAAAACAACTTAAAATATATACATATATATAACAAGTCATCCACAGACACGTGTTTCGGCATTTCACGCCTCTTCAGTGTGACTAGACACAACAACTAACTCCGACCAGAATCGAACCGCGACTGACTTTACGCTTGTCCAATCTGTTAACCTGTAGCCCAGTGCCAGCTACTGTTTAAGGAGCGGTGTTTTAACTGTTTTAAATACATACATCTGTGTACGTACTTTACGATGACCATATATATATATATATATATATATATATATTATATATATATCTGTGTGTGTGTGTGTGTGTATATATATTATATATATATATATATATATATATAATATATATTAGTGTATATGTTTGGCACTATTATATTTGAAAATGCAGTAGTAATCCAACGTACAGTGTTATTAGAAGAGTGCTCAATATCGGTGATTGAGCGTTGATGGATGAATGAATGAACAAATAAAATGTTTAGCTTTTATTTATTTACATGGGAACAATATTAAAAACCAATGGTTTCCTGCTAACGCATTCGTCAGGTAAACGAAATAGGTTTTTTTAGATATTAAAAAAAACTATTTCGTTTATCTGACGAATGCGTTAGCAGGAAACCATTGGTTGTTAATATTGTTCCCATGTAAATAAATAAAGCTAAACCTTTTATTAGTTCATTCATTTATATATATATATTCATATATATATATATATATATATATATATAATATATATATATATATATTCGCTGTTTATCATTTGTTGAGTAACCTTTATGATATGCTTTACTCCCTTCTTTCTTCTTCTTCTTCTTCTTCTTCTTCTTCTTCTTTAAAATATATCTATACTTATTTGAAAACCATATTATCGTTGTTTTGATTTCTGCAATGTCCAACGAAACCTTTTATATAATAATCTGGTTTGAAAAATGAACAAGTTCACAGGAAAATGAAGACAAGAAATAACCGGAAAGAAAAAAAAACGGTAAAAACACTTAAAGAATACGACGAAAACAAATTATTATTCAAATTAGTGTCTTACAAAATAAAGAAAAATAAAATAAATAAAATAAAAGGAAGAATCATTTAGAATTGATAAATTTTGAATCAACGTTGATGATAGCCGAAAGGAGGAAATGACTATTTTATGGTTCCGGAAGACAATATTTATTATATATTCTGATACTCGATTGACGTTTTATTCATGATGCAAACAAAGGGAGAGGGAGATGGGAATTTAAAGCCGAATTTGAATTTAGAAATATTAACGGTCTCTAGAGAATACTGAATGAATCACAGTCGCTTTGAAAAACCGAGTAGTTTTAAATATAATAAATAGGTTTAAATACAATGAAATACATAAGAACGAAGGAAATGTCCGGTTTTTCATTTTCATATAATTTTAGACGTTTTCCCAAACGTATTATTACTGTTATTATTTTCGTTTCTTTTGTTTTGTTTGTCTTATATAGATAAAAGACACTAGTAAACGTACATTGTTTTCAGTTGGTGGTGCGTGGTGTAACGGTTAGAGTCATAGGAAATGGACTCGTCGACCCGAGTTCAAATTCTGGACGAAGCTGTTTGCATTTCACATAGCGCTAATATTCTTGGGAAAGGTATGAATCCAACTAGTCTCCCTCCATCTTCAGACTCTGGAGCCTTCTCGAAACTAGGAACTTTCTTGTCATAATCGGGAGCCTTCACGGAACTCTGAACCCAACCCTTTATTCAATCCACAGGGGTATCCTGTTCTCATTTCACTAACCATAGCTGGGGTACTGGTGTTGAGCGGTGTTAATTATTATTTTATGTTACTGTCACCCTTGACCAGGATTTAACCTGCAGTCCATAGATAACTGTCACTTAGAATGTCTTAACCCAGCACCTTTATTAACTATGCTATGTGTCCAAAGAAGGCCGGAGGGCACATCAGTCAAAACGTTTTACAGATAACAATAGTCCGAATTATCCAAATACAGAGTTCATAAGTTTAAAAAATAAAGGAAACATCTCCACACTCAACATCAAGCCTCTTAAGCCAGTAGAACAATTCACGTACACCTGGGTGGTAATATCTCCTCCACAGAGAGCGATGTTAATACACGGATAGCAAAGGCATGGTCGGCCACAAATAGATTATCAGTCATATGGAGGTCCGATCTCCCTGACAAGCTAAAGCAACAGTTCTTCCAGGCTGTGGTTGTGTCGGTGCTGCTATATGGTTGCACCACCTGGACCCTAACAAAGCGTCTTGAGAATAAGCCAGATGGGAGCTGCACAAGAATGCTGCGTGCGGTCTTGAACAAATCATGGAGGCAGGACCTCACGTGGAAACAGCTGTACGGTCACCTGCCCCCCATCTCACAAACTATCCGAGTGAGACGGACAAGACATGCAAGACACTGCTGGAGAAGTAAGGATGAACTCATAAGCGACGTTCTCCTGTGGAAGCCAACACATGGACATGCAAGTGTGGGGCGCCCAGCAAGGACCTACATTGACCAGCTATGTGAAGATGCTGGTTGCTCCGCAGAGGAGCTCCCAGGTGTAATGAATGATAGGGAAGGTTGGCGAAAAATGGCCATGGATATCCGTGCTGCATGCGCGACATGATGATGATGATCAAGTCACATCTCAAAGATTCTGAGAAATAAAAATTCTAGATGAAAAAAGGAAAATTTAGAAATAAAAAAAGATACCAGAAAGAAAGTCTAGGGAAAACAGACAATTGGTTTAATTTTTTTTTTGTTGGTTTTATCAAATAGTAAGGCGGATTGGTCTCTTTAACCATAGGTAACCAGTTTAGAAGAAGGAAATCTCTGAATTCAAATCTGTTAAACTCCGCTGAAAAAATTGACCTTGTGTCACATCCGGTTTGTGCGAAGGTGTCAGTAAATATGTACATTGTTTCAGTGGAGCTTTGTCGATACCGGAAGAAAACTTTCAGGATATTGACGCATGCGTAAATATGTTCTCAATAATGATTTCCTGAATTACGGATGTAATAATGACATTGTTTTTTCCGAAAGATTTATGTAATAATTGAATTAACTAATTTTTCCAAATTCATTTATTTCAAATTAGAAATTATCACCTGTACTGAAATATTTTGGACCAGTTTAGCTAAGACCGATGTGTAGCATGGCTTGGGTGGTCTGATTTGTGCAGTAAAGCATCTAGGACCTAAAAGGGGGTGAGGCGCCCCAACCCAGTACAACAATATCCATGGGATACGGATAACGAAAAGAGGATAGACTCCATTGGTGTTCAGCTGATACCAAAGATCAGCCTCACACCAGATTTACTATTACATGAAAAAAGGAAAAATTGTGTCATCCACAGACACCGTGTTTCGACGAATCACGTCTCTTCAGTATGGTTAGACATTTGTAAGCTACCTACTGCCAAAATAGAAATTTGATCGATTCAGCATCAGTGGGACCACTTAAGCGCTCGGCTATCATCACCTACAGAATGGGAAGGGAATTTTTAACTGTTTTAATACACACATTTGTATGTATGTAAAGGCCGCCATAGAGGGGTCCTTTCCTTTTATAGGAGAGTGTATATATATATATATATATATATATATATATATATATATATATATATATATATATATATATATATATAAAAGGATTGACATGCCGTAAAACCCCACCAACTACCCACCCAACCAACCGCATGTTAAAAGAATGTTTCAAAGACATAAAATTATTGGTCTCTGGACTCTCCTGATATTAAACCAATGGAAATCCTATGGTCTATCATTGAAAAAGATCTTTACAAGAATAGAAAACTATATTCAAACAAATAATATATCGACGAAGTAATAAAAACTGCTGCAAGTTATGTTTAATATCTAAAAGGTACAAAAATAGCAAAACTCATAGACATGAACATTCTACGATGTTAATTCAATGTAGAGACGATACTGTGCTTGTTGGACATTTATATTCTTAATTTATTTATAAATAAAAAGTTTTAAGACCATTTTTTCATGCTGAAAACCGAAATAATTTATTACCAATATTTTAATATGAATAGAGGTGATAAGCCCAACTTCATACAATATAATCTAGTTTATTAATGGCAATTTCTGTCTGTTTGTGTATAATCAATTGGTGCTTACACCAGTGATCAGATTATGATGAAATTTTAAAGTAATTTTCGGAAACAGGAGTGACTTATTGGATTTCCATGAAAATAAATAATGGGGCCCCTGTAAACATCTTTACAATGGAGGAGAAAAGAGAAGACGTTTTACTAAGAGGTAATGGGGTAAACGTTGAAATCAAGAAACAATTAGAGTAATTATTTAAAAAATAAAAATAACTTTTAGTGCAATAACATATATGGGAATTATTTAATGTAATCATACATTAAAATTACAAACAATTTTTTGAATGATTTAAGCGTAGAATACTTTAAGCGTAGAATACTTTTAAAAAGAGAATATGAATTAAAATAGAAAAAAACTAAATAACGCAGTCGTCATCGCTTTATTATTGTTATCATTTTCACTCCTTTTGAGTTTTTTTTATATATCAGCGTTAGCTGATGGCATTTCACTGGAGTAGGAGCGACAACAAGTATCCCCAGGTCTCCAGGACTCTTCAGAGTATTCAAGCCGATTGCATCAGTGCAATAGTCTGGATGGTCTCAATTCTTCCTCTGATTTCTAGATCCTCCAGTCTTTATTCCAAGTTTATTGGGACCGTTTCAAGTGCACCAACTACAATTGGTATCACTTTCACTCTCATATTCCACAGATTTTTCAATTCTCTGACAAGGTCCAGGTATTTATCCATCTTTTATTTTCCTTCAGCTTTACCCTGTGATCTGCTGGGACCGAAAAGTCCACCAGTTGAAACGTTCTCTTTTATTTGTTGTTATTATTATTATTATTATTATTATTATTATTATTATTATTATTATTATTAGTAGTAGTAGTAGTAGAGGTAGTAGTAGTAGAGGTAGTAGTAGTAGTGGTAGTAGTAGTGGTAGTAGTAAAAAAGAATTAAAATGAAAAATAATAGATTACGTGTTAGTCAGCGTTGTAGTTAACAATAAACTTTTTAATATAGTATTATTTTTAGATTATTTAATGTTACAAGGTTTTCTTTAGGACCAATCCATATAATTGTTTATGCAACATATTCTTGATTTTTTTTACTCTGGTTATGTTTACTATAGGGGAGAAACTGAATTGTTTTATTGAATTGTTTCAATCATTGGAAGCGCTTTATAAACAGTGATGTACAGTGTGCGGGAACAGTATCTGAATATGTTCTCTCAGTTATAATTTCTTCAATTTCATGGAATTGTTATTTCTTTTATCACTTGTTTTAATAGTTATGGTGACCATGCGGTAAACACAGGGTTATTACCTGTTAGGGTCCTATTTGTGGGTTAAAAGGGAAGAAAAATAGTTTTAAAAACGTGTTTTAAACATTTGAGTTTGAAAAAGATTAAGTTTAAAAGTGAATTTTGAACACCCACCAACACTTAATTGTCCCATATTCTATTTCTCTGAATATTTATGATGATTTATATTATTCGGACTATTGTCATCATCTTCATTGTGATCTGTACAACGTTTCGGCCAATCTGCCCTCCGGCCTTCTTCAGGTATTTCTTGTCGGACTCGAATAAA
>CM042148.1:26331879-26365686 GCA_023376005.1 Doryteuthis pealeii
ACTGATTACATAAGGTTAAAAAGCCTAGTCCATCCCACTATGTACCCATAACTGGAGGGAGAATATTTGGATGGATACCTTTCCAATGAGCGCTACGTAAAATGCAAACAGCCTCGTCCTGGATTTGAAGATTTGACTGTTTCCTATGACAATAGCAATTACACCACGCGCATAGCTTTATTTCACAAACAGATTTTGAACGCTTATGATTTGCTGACTGAGTCACTGGCAGCTAATCAAACAGGTTATTCCAGGATTGAACAGAGGTCAGTCATCCAATTTTTGGTAGCTGAGAAATGCAAACCTATTGAAATCAGTAAGTCTACTGTTGGTTTGAATAACAGCAGCTAACTAAGTACAACTTAAGCAGTGTCCAAGACAGTTGGTATATATAGAAATCAAGAATGACCCATTCATGAATTTGGGTGATTTGGGTCATTCCATTCATTTAGTTCTGATTGGCTGCTTGACTGCTTGATTTGAATGACATTGTGGAGTCTTATATATATCCTGTCATTCTGCAGTAGACCTTGTGACATTTGGGTTTGTATTTAAGTTACAACCGTTTGTTACCTTGTCTTCCCAGTTCGACGGTAATTGGAACTTTAATTATTCTTAAAAAACATGTGAAATTTACAGAAGAGGGTGGGTTGTATATGGAGATGAATGTTTTACTAAAAAAAAATTTATAAATGGATTCAGTATGGATTTGCCACTATGAGGTTGAGTCGAATAGGCAGACCATGGAGGGGAAACACACTGATTCTCCTCTAAATAAAAAGTTCCAAGCACAACGGTCAGTAAATAAGGTCATGCTGACAGACTTCTGGGACATGAAAGGACCGATCATTATTGATTTCTCATCAACCAAAATACAGAAGGATTTATTTGGATAAGACGTTTACTGTCCACACATGGCATGTTATCAAGTCACCATCTTTCTTTTTGTCTCACCTTCTTTCTCATTGCTGTCCAAGCCCTTTCAGCTCATTGTCTGATACTACATTTTCAGTGAAGAGTCAATCATTTGTTAGGGGAGATGAACTCTCCCCTAATAAAAATGAAAAAACCTTTTGATACATCCTAATATTTAACATAAAAAATGTGTGAAATAATCTATAGAATAACATTGGCAACAATCCTACATTATAATAGACTTTCTAGTATCTCTAACAGATTATATTTTTTATGTTAATTTGTTTTCATGCCACTTGACTTCAGTGTAAAGCAAAGCAGTACAAATGGTTGATTTTTTCACAAGAAATAAATAAAAAGAAGAGACAAAGAAAGATAAAAAAAAAGGAAAATGGATAGAATTAAGAAGAAATAATCTGACTTAGCAAACTGTATTTATTTACTAACCCCTAATGAGCGGCAGTTTATTTCCATTAACCACCCGACCCATCACAAACCGCTCCAATTTGCGTTGGTCCCCGTTCTTCGGATCTAAGAAAACACAGGGTGGGCACAGAGAGTATCGACTAAGCGACAAGACGGAAAACCATGTTGTCAACCCAGTGATTGGTAGATAATAAAAAAAGCTCTCATACATAAGGATTTACTTATTTTAGCCACATTTGGCGGGAGTTTATTCCTGGTTGGTTAATCCCAGTGTTGGAATATTTTATTTTGGTGATATAAGGTGTGCTACAATACACCACTTAAATTTATAGACTAAGCGAGGTCACGTGGTTTATACCTCAGCCAATCAACAGCTCCAATATGTGGCTGGTTAACTTCTTAATCACTGATACTGAGAGACGTCCATTTGCAATCATTGACGAAGGACTTGCAAAACTGAGGAACACCAGGGAACAACCAAATGATTCTTTATTAAGGATTGCGCTCTGCTTAACACAAACGATCTCCGCTGGACAAGCTCTCTTGCTTGAAGCCTAAAGGATGGCCACTAAAATCGTAACACCCAGAGCCGGGTAAATATCCAGAAAACGACACTCTGCTAATCATATATATTTATATGTTATTACTTTCTGGCTGGTTTAGCTAGGTCGGTAAAGCATTCGCCTCTGAATTGATACCTGTACTCACCAACTCAGCACCTGAATTTGTACGGCATGGGTAATCTGATTCATATGGTAAAGCATCTGGTAGCTATAGGTGAGGAGCTCCATCTCATAAAAATATGGGCCATATGACCTTTAGGCACCCCTTTTGCTTTGCTGATTCATAAGTACATTTTTTCATTTACACCGTCAACATCCGGTTTCTTGTTAGGTGTTAGGGTTAGGGGTTAGGGTTATAATTAAAAAAAACCTCTAAAAATCGTATGTTATCAAACAACCGGATGTTGCCAGTGTAAATGAAAAAATGTACTTATAAATCAGCAAAGCAAAAGGGGTACCTAAAGTTCATATGGTGCAAAAATATTCCTGGTCTAGCGCTAGCGTAAAGGGGATAGACTCCCGCTCTTCGGTTGACACCAGCAATAGGCCACTTGTTACATAATTATTAGATTCCTAATATTTATGTACAGTAGTGTAGAAACCAAAATGGCTGTTAAAAGTTCAGCTGGTGGCCTTGAAGGATTGAATGACAAGGCTTGACCTCAGTCCTGATCCTCCTTCCCGTGGATACCGTGAGAATCAGTGGAGAAGACCCTCTTATAGTTTAGATTAGAGAGAGTTTTTAGTCAGATCGGCAAAATCCACGACGGTGGTAAGTCGTGTTATGCAAGCGGCCGACTCAATCTGCGCAGGTAGTCTGGTGGGGATTTCAGAATAAAATATGATCTAAGTTAAATCGAAGTCTTGTGTTATTATCTAAAAACTACCAATGACACACGGCTTCTGATAAAAAGAAATCCCCAATGGAAGACCAGACACGAAGTCCCCAAGACGAAGTCCAGACACTAGAAGAGACGCTAGGAGACACGCTAGAAAAGACGAACAGAAGAATAGAAGTAAGAAAGGAAAGAGAGTATACAAAACACTTCGTACTCTTTAATCTACTAATAATTTGTATGTTTAAGACAAAATATAATCAATCATTTTTATTTTCTTCTTAACCTCTTTTTTATTGCAATTCACTCGGGTGGATCGTCTGCAACAACGGGAAAAGTGTTAAATTAATGTTCTAAAAGACACCACTATCATGTGAAGAAAATAAATCTAGAAGCGAATAAGTTTACAAAAATGAATTCTTAAAATATCCAGGCATTCAAATTAAATCAAAAATTTAAAATGTTCCTTGTTGCGTCTGTGAGGATCTTAATTAAAACCCTTTTGTTTACGCCATACGTATTTTCCTTAGAACTACTCATTTGTAAGATATTGTGCTAAAATTAACGCGTCTCCACAAAATACATCTATATATTGTTGTGTGTAGCCTCATTGGAAATCCTAAAGATATTGAATTTTGCGTTAAAATGTCGAGATGGTATCTTGGTTACGCTTGGGTTAAAATTCAGTAACGTGAAACCTTAGAAATGCCTTCTTTTTAAATTTAATGGGTCTCCAGATTATCTATAGTAAAAAAAAAAATTCATTTTAATTTTTCCGAAAAAATGGTAAATCATTTTCCCACCATCATTCTATTATTATTTTCTTATTATTGGAAAGTCTTATAATGATTAAAAAAGAACCTAGTGTAGAGAAGATTCCCAAATTAGTAATAAAAAAATATATTTAAAAAGGAATCCAAAATATTTGTTTAATAATAAATGCTTATAATAATAATAATAATAATAATAATAATAATAATAATAATAATAATAATAATAATAATATGTGAAAACTCAAAAGGAGCAAATAATAATAATAATAATAATAATAATAATAATAATAATAATAATAATAATAATAATAATAATAATAATGATAATAATAAATCCACCGTTTTCGATTTTTAGCTCTCACATGATTTCATATTCTAACTGCAATGAGTTTCAGAAAAAATGATTAAAAAAGGCCATAATTTGTTTTGTTTGCTTCTTATTTTCTAAATGTGACTATTATTGACTATTTTTTTAAATGATAACAACACATTTTTATTTACTTCCAAGAAACCGCACTTTGTGATTCGTTGTTATTAATATGATGGTAGATGAAAGAAATAAGAAATAAAGCAACTATCTGGTATATAAGTTACAGGCAATGTGTGACGAACGAACAATCGTTTCGACGAATGAAGGTTGTCCTGGTATGTTTGTAGTTTTGGAAACCACGGCTTATTGGTAACATTTTATAGTTGAGATGTAACAAATCCGGGCAATGTTGGCGTAAACTGTGTGTAGTACGATCTCTCCCCGTGTGGATATATATGCAATAAAGAAAGAAAGAAAGAGAGAAAGTAATTTTTTTGAAAGTTCAAGACATATTAAAAAAGAATAATCTTTATTCCAGTGAGAAACTTAGAAGGATGAATTCAACAAGAATGAAATGCGTTATTAGAATTGTCCTAAATAGAAAATAGTCTTTAGAAGAAAAATATTGTCTTTGTTAAATAGGTAGTAAGGAAGGAAAATATAGACTTATATATTGAAAATGTTCTTGCGTGCCGTTCCACCCTAAAGTCCAACCCCCCCTAACAGTAGCAGCGTGGTGACAACGTGATAGTATAGCAATTTACAACTTCACATTATCCGTGTTCGAACCCTAGTGAGGCTATCACGTTAACTTTTGGACTCTTACCCTTGGTACAGGTATGAACCCCATCATCCACCAGCAATGGGTTAATTAGTACCACTACTGTTCTTCTGCGAGGATTGCTTTGACATTAAATATCCCATGAATGTTGATATGCCATTAAAATAAGAAACCAAGCCAAAACAAAACGAAACAAAACAAATATCTCATAGAAGAAGACAAAATGTTATGCTTCATTGTTTTTCATCACCATTGCTCCCTGGTCCACTCTGAACCGGAGTGGTAGTACCTGTTAGGGTCCCATCTATGGGTTAAATAGAAAAATGTATTTATAAAAAAAATTGTATTATCCATTAAAAATTTCAAAACTTTATTGGCATTAAATGACCCACTGAGGTTGATATGCCGTAAACCAAACAAACCAAACCAAACCAAATCAATTCAATAAAAAAAGGACTATTTAAGTTGTAGTAATTGTAATCAGTATAGATATTTGATTAATTACGTAGTTGATCTTCATTGCAAAAATCATGTCTTTGCAATAAACCAGTTTTTTCATTCTATTATCATACTCACTTACTTCGGAGTGGCAGTCTAGCACATTATTCAAAGTCGAACATCAGATTTTGGTTTGGTTTGGTCTGGTTTGGTTTGGTTTGTTTTACGGCATATCAACCTCAGTGGGTCATTTAATGCCATAAAGTTTTGAAATAAATCAATTCTTAATGGATAATACAATTTTTTTATAAATACATTTTTCTATTTAACCCATAGATGGGACCCTAACAGGTACTACCACTCCGGGTCAGAGTGGACCAGAGAGCAATGGTGATGAAGGGGTGCTCTGCATTCCCCAAACCTCCAAAACTGGAACCTCATCATCAGATAGAGTTTAACGTCATTCCCAGGACATGTAGACCCTCAGCCACCGCCTTCTAGCACCCATATGATAAAAAGGGGTTGGGGCTTGCCATAAGGGCAATAGGGTTGGGAAAATCATATAGGCGCTAGGGCTTGACGTGACCAGCCGATTGATCGGAGGGGGCCTCTCCGACCGACCGTCTAGCCCAAGATAGGGCCAAAGTGGAGTATTGCATGTCATGAACTGCTCATCTACCTGGGCTCTATCCTTAAGCATCACAGGTCGCCACCCACGGCCAACAGCTAGCCCCATTGGGGGAGTCTTACACCTCTACAGAGGTGCAGTCGGTGAATTCTAACGCCCCAGCCGACAGGGCGGTGAACATCAGATGTAATCAGAGCCATTAGAAAATCAATGCCCAATTAGGCATTATATATTTATTGTAATTTGACCCTCTGCAATATAATATGTCCACTCCGTTTAATTTATAAAAAAAACAAAAAAACAAAAAAAACAAAAACAAATACCCCACACACACACACACACACACACACAAAAATCACTATTTTTCTGATAAAAAAAAATTATCTTCTGATGAAATTCTGCTGTGGCAATTAACGGAATCTACTTAAGCGACTCTGCAAATGACAAGAAAAGAAAGAAGAAAAAAGATGTTGAACCACTGATAGAAATGTCACGTGATAGACGTTCTCAGTAGGGTATAACCCCCCGCCCCAACAGAGAGGCACATTTTAACATTTTGTTTTGGAAGATAATTCAATTTAAATTGTCTTTGCATTATTTATGACGGCTTTCATAGCTGGAATCCGTGTCAATATTCACAAGGGACCATTTCTATCACACAGTGTCAGATGATATAAGCATAATAATAATAATAATAATAATAATAATAATAATAATAATAATAATAATAATTTATGATTTAGATTGTTTTTACTCCATCATAATACTAAATGTTAATATGTATCATTTACTTGGCGCACAGGAGAGGCTACGTTATACAAATTTACAAGGTGTAATAAAAATAATCGGGTCTGAAACCTTAAATAACTGAGCAGTTTATATAATGAAGTTACCATGCCTAATCGTCTAGACTACTCTCACTGCTAATATATATATATATATATTATATATATATATATATATATATATATATATATATATATTATATAGCAGTGACAGTAGTCTAGACTATATATGCTCCCCATCCCGTAGTGAGTTTAGATGACGACCGCCAACTAAGCTTAAAAAGGCGGCCTTTACATATATACAGACGTGTGTATTTATCATTTACACCCCCCGTTTGTAGGTGAAAATGGCCGAGTGGTTAAGGAGCCTGACTCATGATCGAGTTTCCATCCTGGCTTGAAGTGTCGCACCTATTATACTCACCAAACCTAGCCGCTATGATTTTTTTCTTGTTTCCTAAAGGTTCATTTCAAGAGAATTAGTTTAGGAGGTGCGTGGTGTAGTGGTTAGAGTCATAAGAAATGGATTCGTCAACCCAAGTTCAAATCCTGAACGAATCTACAGTTCACATAGCACTAATATCCTTTATAAAGGTATGAATCCAACTGTTCTCCCTCCAGCTATGGGGTAAATAGTAGGGAAAACTGGGATCTTAAATCTCAGTCAAGGAGAAGGAAAACTCTTAATTCAAACCCGTTTAATTCGCTTGGAGTGGCCACTACTAGAACAGGCTCAGTCCTAATTAGTCTTCTATTTCACTAATTGAAAAAAATAATTTAATTTAATTTAAATCTAATTTAATAATTTTAAGGGCTGAAAAGATATCATTTTTCTAAACGCAGCCCCCCCGAAAAAAAAACAATAATAAAAAAAGAACAACAACAAAAATAAACGTCAATACTAATTCATAAGAAATGGTAATTTTCTGCTTGGTTAGAAAAAGAACTTTTCATTTTCTACTCATAGTTTTGTGTATTATATTTCATTTATTTTCATTGCTTTTACAAAAAAAAGTGTATTTAAAAGATCTCTTAAAATCTATACTTTGGACAACCATCATCAGCTTTATATAAATATCCTGAAAAATATCTCTAACTGAAAACGTATGAAAACCTATGAAAAATGGTGATTAAATACTAACCAAAAAGACAATTCTCTTCTTGGTTGGAGCGAGGACTTTTCAGCTCTTACTTGTAGTTTTATGTATTCTTTTCCATTCATTTTCATTGCTTTTACAAAAACTTGGTATTTAAAATCTTTCTATAAATAAACAGTTACTTCGCACTCTCATCTTTTCTTCCCAGTTTTATGGAAATATCCCTAAAACGGGTGTAAATGAAAACAGTATGACGTATGAAAATGGCGATAAAATGCGAACCAAAAAGCGGGAAAATGTATTTATGGTTGGGGAAAGGGTAGAGAAGAAGAACAATATTATCAGTCATTATTACGCCTGTAGAGACGCAGCGTATTATCATAAGAAAAGGCCTTGGCAATAAATTGGCTGCGAAATCGAGATAGGAGGTCAGCCCGTTGAGCGCCAAAGGAAGTGATCCCATGCCACTTCTTGAACAGGACATCCGCTTCGTATCGGTTCTAATTTCGATATCTGGAAGGAAGTGTGGCGCGTTGAGTAACTATTCATCATTACATATCAGATCAAGACACGGGCTCGTTTCAGTATGCGTATATACCACGAACACACCCACATCAACAATAACTGTTGTTGTGTGTGGTTATGTCTGTGCTTATGTTTTTATGTGTTGTAGGTGTGTCTGTTTGTAGGTGTGTCTGTCAGCCCACTCCTCTGTGGTGTGTGTTTGAATAGTATTCGCGCCCAAAGGTCAGAGGTAAGGAAAGGAAGAAAGGGGAAGACAAAGGGGAAGACAGTGAAAATGGTGAAAAACTGGGAGACGGGAAACAGTGTTTGGACTGAGGGGAAAGGAAAAGTCAGATGGCGATCATCAAATCTCACCTACACACATGAACGTAGGTGGCCTGTGTGAGTCTATTTATGTATTTGGCCGGGAGAGAGAAAGACGGACAGTAAAACAAGAAAGTTGAAGAGAGAGAGAGAGAGAGAGAGAGAGAGAGAAGAGAGAAGAGAGAGAGAGAGAGAGGAGAGAATGGAAAGAGAGAGAGAGAGAGAGAGTGCGCATGTGTCTGTGGTGTGTGTGTGAGAGAGAGAGAGAGAAAAGGAGAGAGAGGGAATGGAAGAGAGAAGGAAAGAGAGAGAGAAAAAAGGAGAGAGAGAGAATGGAAGAGAGAGAGAGAAAGAGAGTGCGCGTGTTTGTGTGTGAGAGAGAGAGAGAAAGAGAGAAAGAGAATGGAAGAAAGAGAGAGTGTGTGTGCGTGCGTGTGAGAGAAGAGAAAAAGAGAGAAGAGAATGGAAGAGAGAGAAAGGGAGAGAGAGATTGCGCGTGAGAGGGAGAGAGAGAGAGAGAGAAAGAGAATAGAAGAGGGAGAGAGAGTGTGCGTCTGTGTTAGAGAGAGAGAGAAAAGAGAGAGAAAGAGAATGGAAGAGAGAGAGAGACAGAGAAAAGAAAGAAAAGAATGGAAGAGAGAGAGACCACGCGTGTGTGTTAGAGAGAGAGAGAGAGAGAGAGAGAGAAGGAGAGAGAGAGAACGAGAATGGAAGAGAGAGAGAGTGCGAGAGAGAAGAGGAAGGGAGAGAAAGAGCGAGACAGAAACAGACAGACAGACAGAGAGAAAAGAGAGAAAGAGAATAGAAGAGAGAAAGAGAGAGAGAGATATAAAGAGAATGAAAGAGAGTGAGTGAGTGAGAAGAGAGAGAGAGAGAGAGAGAGAGAGAGAGAGAGAGAGATGTTTTTCAACAAATGGGAAAAACTGAAAAGAGTTAAGAGAGATAAAATAAGTGAAATGTCAGAAGTGTAATAAGTGGGAAATGGCTGCTCTAAATCGTCTGGAAGTCTAACGGATACGAGTTAATGTCAAACCCTCCCCCTCCATTGAACACTGGCAGAAGAAACACTAAGATAAATGTTTTGCAAATATACCAAGCATCAAATGTAGGTATGGTTTTGGTTAAAATTTAAAGGCTTTACTAGTTAAAGAATACGTAAACAGTATATACATTAACCATTAGATGTTAAGTAAAATTAATATAGTGTGTCTGAATAATTCAATATTGTAAATTGCTAACATTCACGAAATGCAAAACAAGTGGAAATAATAACAATTCTAATGATATTTATAAGTGACAAAAAAATAATGTCTACATGCTAATGAGACGATTTGATAAAAAATAACTCGCTGCGTTAGTATTCTAAATACTGTTACATAATCTATGCGGTTCCATAAGATTATTGTCAACTCCCTGTATTTCTGAAGGGATGGCCCCTTTTCATATCACGGGCGGGACTTTCCATGGAATATTACAGAAAGCCCGCGAAATACGTGAAGTCACGTGGGACCTGGTTGGGTCCCGAGTTTCAGTTTGGACGTCAGGCAGCGAAGATGTACTGCCTTAACTGGAACTCACCTGCATACGCGCGCTATGTTTAGTTACATGAAATGTTTAGTTAAGTAAATAAAAGCTTACGAAAATAACAGGGTTTTGTGGTTGATGAATGTCTTGGTAACAAGACTGATCTAAAGAAGAAATGCATTAAGTGTGACCGACCACCAAGACGAAGTCCAGACGCTAGAAGAGACGTTAGAAGAGACGCTAGCAGAAGAACGTGAGATACTAAAGATGACCAGAATAATAGAAGTAAGAAAGTAAAGAAGAGTATACAACAATACGTTGACTGCATCCTCTGTAGATAGGTAAAACCCCACCACAAAAAAGAGGATATCCTGAGTATGATATTAAATTGCATCCGATGCTGAAACTCCTGGGGAGTATGGCGTCACCTTTTCGTTGCTATTACTATGAAGAGAGAGAGAGAGAGAGAGAGAGAGAGAGAGAGAGAGAGAGAGAGAGAGAGAGAGAGGGAGAGGGGGGACTGTGCGTGTGTATGAGAGAGAGAGAAAATGAGAGAGAGAATGGAAGAGAGAGAAGAAGAGAGAGAATGCCCGTGTGTGAGAGGAGAGAGAAGAGAGAGAAAGAGAATGGAAGAGAGAGAGTGAGTGCGCGTGTTTGTTTGAGAGAGAGAGAGAGAAAGAGAGAAAGGAATGGAAGAGTGTTTGTGCGCGTGCGTGTGAGAGAGAGAGAGAGAGAGAGAGAAAAAGAGAGAAAGTGAATGGAAGAGAGAGAGAGAGAGAGAGAGAGAGAGTGTGTGTGTGTGTGTGTGTGTGTGTGCCCGTGCGTGAGAGAGAGAGAGAGAGAACCCTGTTAGTGTCTCCTCTATGGAACAAATAGATTCTTTTAAAAAATACTAAATAAAAATACTTGATACCGTACAGTTGAGTGCAAAGTTAGTATTTATGTATTTATGTATTATGTGTTTATCAGTTACTATGCTTGTATCGGGTCGTCTATTCTCTGTCAGGTTGTCTGGACTAGGTCTCCGTTCTGCTGGTTTGTTTCCTTGGTCCTTTTTTGGATTTCTTGATCTCTATAATCGTTGTTTTTCGTAACTAACACAAACATTTGTATATATTTCAGACGTCTTTATTTAGCCCCAAGTTAACCTTAACGCGCGGAAGAAATATCTATCTTGGAGATATGTATGCCTCCTTGAAAACCTAAGCTAGAAATACCTAAATTTCAAAATCACCTCTTGCTACCACGGACTGACCTGATCAACCAGAGGACAGCTATAAAGTCAGTGAAAGTTCAAAGCTCTATAAATTTAGAATTACCATTATTTAAAAAAATTCTACGCTACCATACTGTAAGCATTCAAAAAAGAAGGATCAGAGTTTCATCTTCTCTGATAGGGTCTGCCTGGGGAGGGGAGTCTGATGTTGTAAGACCCGAAACTTCCCGAGGAACCAAGCATTGACATCACTGACGACGCCCTCTAAAACGTAATAAA
This sequence comes from Doryteuthis pealeii, assembly GCA_023376005.1. Taxonomy (NCBI): domain Eukaryota; kingdom Metazoa; phylum Mollusca; class Cephalopoda; order Myopsida; family Loliginidae; genus Doryteuthis; species Doryteuthis pealeii. The sequence continues at coordinate 26,343,279 of CM042148.1, forward strand.
GTGCGTACATATTCAATGACTAACTTTTAGTTAGATAATTCCAGGTCTCCTTTTGTATACAAGTACCCAGCAAGTCTCTGCGCGGCTGTTGAGCATCCCTGTGCCAATATTAAAGAATTAATAATCTATTCGTAAAATTACACAGAGCGATCTGGAAAGGAGACAGCCTAATAAAATGCCAAGTCTACAAGTGGAACAGACATAATGTTGCGAAACCTGAAATCTGAAAGGATACTGGTATAACATCACCAATTGCCCTCCTTTGATGCATCTCGGCGATGTTTTACAAGACTAACATTCACTCGGTTTCAAAGTATGAAAAGAGTTTTCCATCGAACTAGCTCTCACTCGGTCGATTTTTTTCTTTGTGTTGAGAACTAAAATTTGATATACGAGCGAGCTTCAGATGAACTCATGTTGATAATCTTGCTAAAAACATGGGAAAATTTACGATTTCTAGAGAATTAACTCAGCAGCTATTGCGAGCTACAATGTTTATATATATATATGTATTTCTATACGTATGTCCTTATATACATATATGTATGTGTATGTGTATGTTTATGTATGTTTGTGTGTGTGTTTATATATGTGCATATACATATATATATATATGTTTTCAGAATGTGGATATAAATTACACCTCTTAGCAACCAATCATTTATCAAGGCCAACAGCTGAACATAAAATTTATACGATAACGACCAAATAAAAATGAATATTTAGAAATCACAGAAACGTTTATTGTTTATTGTCAATGATCTTTACATCATTTTAGACTTAAAATTATAGAACATTATCATTACTAGCAAATATATGCACCCTCCAGGTGCAAGTATTTAAGTTTAAATGTAATAAAATATTAGATTAAATCAGAAAGGCTAATGAAACTAATTAAGAATTCAAATAAAAAGATTTGAAACGGAGGGTGTATAATCGGAAAATAGAACAACTGAAACTTACTCTTTCATCACTTCCGTTTTTCAATGCTAAATGTTCCTAATTTAAGTATTTAGTTAAAAGAGGAAGTAAAGAATAAAATTACAGTTATTTCTTCTTGTTAATGAATTTCTTTTAGGATTTATTGAAGAGATTTTTACTCATATTCATTAAGATAAAACCAAACAATTAGAAATCAATAATACCAAGCACATTTTTTTATTAGAATCAGTTTTTTAAATATCAATATGCAAATTAGCTTTACGTTTACACTGAAAACTGATATTTTGTTGTATATATAAATACAATTGCATGTTATTAGTATTTAGGTAAGGCCAACAGTATTAATAATGTAAAACAGTTTTATTATTAATTGAGGTTTAAATAGAAATAGAATCATGGAGAATGTGACGTAAATAACTAAGGGAATTGTGACTTGAGTAGTAATATAGTTTCGGTTACAGACAGAAAAACACACAATCTCCATTATAATAAGATATAAAGAGGTGAAAGTCTGTAACTAAAAATAAAATTGCTGATAGTATACAATGGATAGTAAAATATTTGGTTGAACCAACAACTCCGACTAACTGGTATTAAATAGAACAATAGACTATATACATATGAACACATGCAGAAGCATTTATAACAGAAATACAAATACAAGATACATAATAGATATATACGTACCACATAAGGAAGACATGCAAAAGATATGAATATGAAGTACAACATAAATACATAAATGTATTTATAAATGATATGCAGAGTTCATGAGACAAAGTCACTTACTGACATAGTCTGTGTGGGGGTGAAAACCCCAACACAAGAAGGGTGTCGACCAAAGTGTCTAACCCATGTGTTCGTTGAGTTGCCGAGAAGAAAAAAGAGGATTTAAACTTGGCGCTTGCCTGCTTAAATAGGCAAGACGCCTGGTGAGGAAAAACAGAAACATAAGTGAAGATAACTCTTCTGACACATCAATCAAGTATCAGTTTTTATAATTTATAACTAAGATGGATGCGGAGGATTCAACACCTAAAACGATCCGATGAAGAAGTAACCCAGACAACTCAACACGGCTCAGCAGATAATAGCAGATCGGAATACATTAGAAAAAGAAGATGATAACTTCAGGTGTTGGAATTATTTTCATACAAGATGTGCTCTAATTCCCCTACTAAGATTTATAGACTGGCCAATGTCACGTGATTTACTCCTGCAGCCAATCACTAACCATACTGCGTGGAAGACACTATTTACCCCCACCTCCCTGGTCATAATTACAATTACGCTCACTGAGGACGGATATAGGATTACCAGATCTTTACCAATACTCAGGAAGGACGTATACGATTACCAGAGGAACCGAAGGATTCATTATCGAGGGACTCTTTACCGGGAACTGAGAACTCTTTACCAGAGGAGCCAAAGGATTCATTATTGAAGGACTCTTTACCAGGAACTGAGAACTCTTTACCATGTGAACCAAAGAATTCATTATCGAGGGACTCTTTACCAGGAACTGAGAACTCTTTACCATAGGAACCAAAGGATTCATTATTGAGGGACTCTTTACCAAGAACTGAGAAGTCTTTATCAGAGGAACCAAATTATTCATTACCAAAGGACTCTTTACCAGGAACTGAGAACTCTTTACCAGAGGAACCAAAGGATTCATTATCGAGGGACTCTTTACCAAGAACTGAGAACTCTTTATCAGAGGAACCAAATGATTCATTACCAAAGGACTCTTTACCAGGAACTGAGAACTCTTTACCAGAGGAACCAAAGGATTCATTATCGAGGGACTCTTTACCAAGAACTGGCAACTCTTTATCAGAGGAACCAAATGATTCATTACCAAAGGACTCTTTACCAGGAACTGAGAACTCTTTATCAGAGGAACCAAAGGATTCATTATCAAAGGAATCTTTACCAGGTACTGAGAACTCTTTACCAGAGGAACCAAAAGATTCATTATCGAGAGACTCTTTACCAGGAACTGAGAACTCTTTACCAGAGGAACCAAAGGATTCATTATCAAAGGACTCTTTACCAGTAACCGAGAACCCTTTACTAGAGGAACCAAAGGATTCATTATCGAGGGACTCTTTACCAGGAACAGAGAACTCTTTACCAGAGGAGCCAAACGATTCATTATTGAAGGACTCTTTACCAGGAACGGAGAACTCTTTACCATAGGAACCAAAGGATTCATTATCGAAGGACTCTTTACCAGGAACTGAGAAATCTTTACCAAAGGAACCAAAGGATTCATTATCGAAGGACTCTTTACCAGGAACTGAGAACTCTTTACCAGAGTAAGCAAAGGATTCCTTATCGAGGGACTCTTTACCAGGGATCCAATTCCACTGGACAAGCGCTCTTGCTTTAGGGTCAAAGGATGGACCATAAAAATTTAACATGAGGAGAAATCAAGACTATCCAACATTTATGGTTTAGACTAAAACTTTTAGAACAACCCTCAGATATTCAAACGAATTAAGAGCAATTATATGTAGCAAGTTATACCTGGTACATTAAATTAATTGGATCTCAGTTGTTTATTGTGATGATAATGTTTTCCATGATTCGCACAGTAAAAGTGAGAACAATCTCCTGCACTTCGAATAATAGCACTCTACATCTTCTTCCCCCAAATATAGTAAAGAATAAAGGCATTTCCGCCCTCTTGTCGATTCCACAGAGAAAACTTTCTATCGCCTTATCTTTTTAATTCCACGATTCATTCTTCTTTTATTCAAAACGCTTCCGAATAATCAAATTATCATTTCCAAAATCGAACTTTGATCTTTCACAATTTTCGGAATTTTTTTGAAACAAAAAAGATTTGTTTTCTTTTGCTTTTCTTACTGCTACTAATTCATCTTTCAGACCAACAGCGTTTCTCCCTGCTTTTATCTGCCTTCTTTCCAAATGTATTTCGTTTTCTAGCTTAGGTGGAAACCTATTGAACTATTCTTTTCGTACTGTCTATGACACGTTTCACTCTGTAATCATTCTCCTCCTCCTCTCCTACTTCTTCTTATTATTATAGTCATTATTTTTAATATAAAGATTATTATTATTAGTTGTAGTAGTATCAGTAGTAGTCGTAGTAATATTAGTTGTATATATATATATATATATATATATATATATATATAGATAGATAGATAGATAGATAAAAGGGAAAGAAAACACACAATGCTTTTAAAATGAAAATATTTTATATTATATTCATAGCTAATATTGAACAATATTTCGATTTATTCTATGCATATACCGTAGGGTTCTATGCATATACCGTCGGATTCATTTCCTTACTAATGGATAACATTTCTTTTTTTTCAAACATCTCGGAAATTCTCCGTATTTCAACCGATTTCATTTAAAACAATAAGGATTTACTCTGACGCTATTTCTTTGTATACTAAACATTTCTTTAGTTTTTTCTATTATTGTTATTTTATTTTATTTTGTATTTAAAATAATGATAGATAGAATACATGTATACATAGATAAACTCCTGGCCGAAATAAGTGTCGGTAAAATAAAATGAAATGAATCCTATTTTATCCATTCAACATTTTCTTTCCTTTATTTTTCATTTCAACATTAAACAACATTTCAACAATGTTTTGCTATATTTCCGGCAATCCTGCTCGTTTAACTGGCTGTACAAATTAAATTGTTGCATTCTCACCAACAGAAAAAAAGTCCGAATAGAAGTTTCATTATTCGTTCGTATTTGTTTGGTGATATCCGGGCCGTTAATATGTATCTGAGATGTAACCAGTTTATATCCTTTATTGTATTTAAAAGCTGGTATATAAATTTATTGAATTTTTTATCGTATTTGAAAAAAGGAAACATATTACCTTTAGGAACCTCTTTTTGATCTCGATTAAGATAGGACATGTTTTTCATTTACACCGTCAATATCCGGTTGTTTATTAGGGGTTAGGGGTTAGGGTTAGGGTTAGTTTTAATAATTAAAAAAATCTAAAATCGTCTGTTAAAACAACAGAATATTGACGCTGTAAATGAAAAACATGTCCGTTCTTAATCGAGATCAAAAAGGGGTATCTAAAGGTCATATGGTCCGAAAAAAGTATACAATTTTTTACTGGTACCGGCGACAAGAGTTCTAATCTTGGAGGAGACTGATGGGATTTCACATAGGACTAATACCCTTGGGAAATATATGCATCTAACTGTTCTCCATCCAGCTATTGGGAGATAGTTATACTGTGCACCTTAGCTTTGGTATGGATAGCTATCTACGAGAAGAAAACGTTTGAATTCAAACCAGCGACCTTGTGTCACATTCTGCTCGTGTGGAGGGGTTGGGTAAATACATACTATGACCAACTACTGATTTTCCATCCCTTCAATCGATCTACAATCTCAGTATCAGATTTATGTCGTTATCGATCAGTTTTATAGCGATAACTCTGCAATGTTTTCTGACGTGATGATTTTATTCAACCTCGATTTAATGTCAGCGTTTACTGTTTCTTTGTGACGTTGTAGCGATTGCATCGTCTTTCCCAGCAGTCACTAGTCATTCCTATGTCATATGATGTTTCTCGGAAGTGTGTTGTAAATAATATTATCATATACATAATAGTGTAAGAGGAGATGCTTGTACGGTTGTCGTCGAAAGAAATGGACACGATGACACGAATTAAAATCCTGGATGAGGCCGTTTGCATTTCGCTAATACCCTTGAGAAATGTATGAATCTATAAATTACCCAGCTATATATTAATAATAGAACAGATTTGCATCATTAACTTTGGTATGGTAACCGATCTAGGAAAAGGAAAATTCTGAATTCAAACCTTATGAACTCCGCTTTGAAATTACTCTGTGTCGCATGCTGTTCGTGTGAAGAGGTATTTTTATTTGTCGTATACCCTACCTGTATGGGCTGGGCACAAGGCTCCGTTTTAACGTGGGCCTACCCACAAGCCGAAGCTAATGGGTGGGAGAGAACAAATATTCTCTCGTGTGAAGAGGTATTGGTAACAGTATAAACGATGTACTTGTATTGTAATGATAATTTGCTGACATTGTAAATAAACAGGTTAGTTGGTATTGGAGATCATTATAAGGTTTGACTTTTTTTAAACTATGGAATATTAAATTTGGTAATGTCCAAGTAGAAATCTCAATAAACAATAATTTTGAATTATAATCAGGGCAATATATTTAGCACTTTGCTAAAGGCTTAAACATCTGTCATATTGGCAGTTATAAATTTATTTCAATCGGCATATATATATATCAGTAAAAATAAATTTACAACTGCTATTATGGCCGGTTATTAGGCATTTATATATATATATATATATATATATATATATATATATATATATATATATATATATATATATATATATATATATATATGAGGACTTGACACAGAACAGAAACAAATGGAGAGCCACCATTCGGAATATAATAAAGGATTTTGAAGTGAATCGCATTGAGAAATTAAAGGAGACAAGATCAAGGACAAAGGGGCGTTCGACCCAACCACCAATTCTTTCCGGCACCCTTGCCCCACTTGTGGCCTCACCTGCAAATCGCTGGTTGGACTGAAATCTCACAATCGCCATAAACATTCGAGCTGATTTTGCTTTTAGACACTCATACGTCAAAATCGACGGGAGGGTCCATCATATATATATATCACTTTGTTTACAAAGTTTGAGAACTCTTAGTGAATTCCTTTCCGCTTAGAAATATAGCGATTAAATAGCCTGCTATACTTGGCAGCTGATTGTGGCCGTATGGGTAAGAAGGTTCGGCGAGCGTAAGTTCGTTCGGGTCTCGAACCCGGCCAGAGGGAGCTGCTAAAAATGGTATAATTGCACTGATGAGAGGTGATACCTCGAAATACGTGTCGGTAGTTTACTTTATTATACGCTCCTAATTTCAGTTGAGCACTCTATTTAGGAGGAATTTAATTGCAAAATTCACCGTATTCGGCGTTAAGCCAAATCTCACTTTGTTTACAAAGTTTGAGAACTCTTAGTGAATTCATTTCCGCTTAGAAATATAGCGAATAAATAGCCTGCTATACTTGGCAGCTGATTGTGGCCGTATGGGTAAGAAGGTTCGGCGAGCGTAAGTTCGTTCAGGTCTCGAATCCGGCCAGAGGCAGCTGCTAAAAAATGGTATAACTGCACTGATGAGAGGTGATACCTCGAAACACGTGTCTGTAGTTTACTTTTTATATATATATATATATATATATATATATATATATATATATTTCGTTAAACTGTACTGACGGCTCATGTCGGGCGAGCTTTTGTTCGATCCTTTCTAATTTTCTGGCCATCTTTTTAATGTCAGGTTGGAACAGGTGTAGCAATCCACCAACGGTTTCATTACGAGCGCTTCCGGCGTGTCCATCTGCCATCTTCAGGTATGAAACTGATGGAATGTTTCAGGTGCCTCGTTTTTAAAAACAACGAGCAGTAACGTAGGAATTGGTAATGTGAGGTAGTCGGAATTCTTACTACCTCCCACTATCAATTCCTACGTTCCACCCTGACATTCAAAAGATGACCAGAAAATTAGAAAGGATCGAACAAAAGCTCGTCTGACATGAGTCGTCAGTACAGTTTAATGAAACTTGTTTAAAAAGAAATGCTGCCAAAATACATTTTTCTCTTCATATATATAAATGAAATGCAAGCTGTCTCATTCAGACTCAATTTCCTACAACGACCGCCATTAGACTATGCGTCTCAGTTAGATCATACGACTGATTAAAATGAAATATACGTAAAGATAGATAGAGTAGAATGTGATTCAAAAGTATCCAATGCCGAATCAAATGATAACAGTTATATTTGGAAAAGGGTTTGTTCTCGCTGATTAACGCGTCAAAAAAAAAAAGAAAAGAAAAGAAAAAAACAAAGGCACACATCAACAGCAATTATACGGATATTTCAGCCAAAAACTAAGGAACTTGCGCACTTAATAAACGTCACATGACTTACACAGAGAAAGTCTAAAGACAGAAACTGAATATCTATAAATAGCACCACGAAATAAACGCCACAGAACCTAATTATGCAAAAGACAAAATCGATAATACGCAGGAGAATTGTGTAGGCTTTGTGGAGATAGAAGAAACTAAATCTCATAAGTCTATTATGGCACAAAAAGAGGACAGCAGCAAGCATGACTGGGAAGGAAAAGTGAGACATTAGGAATTTTCAAGTAAATTAAGTTTTACTGTACATGGTGTAGGCTACAGTCCGAGAGGCGAAAAGTGCTTAAATTTTTAAAAATCCGTCGGATGTAAAAGATGGCTCAATAATTTTGACGTAATGATTAAAATAAAATCACAAAAAGAGTATAGTTATTGTTCGCACATAGGTTTCTTGGTTTCATAATTAATTAATTCAGTTTTAAATGAATAAAATACGTAGAAAAAATATTTAGCTCCGAAATAAAAATTAGCCAATGAGATTAGTGATTTTATCTGCCATTTAATAATCAGCCAATCATAACTGGGGTTACGAAACAAGCAGACGAAACTAAAATCCTTTTATATAAGATAAACAAAAAGTGTTTTTCCCTTCGAAAAATACAAAATCTCACAATTTGTAGAATATGTCGATAAATAGAAGAATTTGGAAGGTTGACAGTTTAATTGGATTTAATTAATCGTAATTAGCAATTACGTCAAAAACTGAACCGTCCCTCACTATCATTCTGCATTACTCTCACCCTCTCTATGTACGAGTAAGAATGAGAGAGTATATGACGGAGAGTTATTGTGTTAGACATTTAACTATGTTAAAATTAATTTTAATATAGGGCTGAACTGGTAAAGATAGCTAGCCGTAGGCTAGCAGTGGACTCGGTCTTCCAAAAACTCGTCTTTCCAGTCAGCATAAAAGGATTTTTGTTTTGTTTTTTTTTGCTTAATTGACAAAAAATGATCTGCGAACAACTTGTTTTTAGACTTAAAATAAAAGTTTAACTTTAAGATACGAACTACTAAAAATCTATCTAGTTTAATAATTTTGAAAAATCAAAATATTTCAAAACTTGCTGGTGTAATTCAAAATTAGAAAATGTTGATAGAAATTGAATGGAAAAGCTTAAAAAAGTTTTAAAAAAATGTAGAATGAATAGAAATACTTGTATGTCGCATCAGGCTTACATGATCCCATGACCAGGGAAGGCTGGGCAAGTAGAATTATAATTTAGTGGAGTTAAGTGTTGTCATTCAATTGGGTAAGATGTATTTTTCTATCTTCAATACCCTCGCCCCACGCGCGTGCCGTTCAACTATATATCGGGTAAAAAAGAATTCGCGGGAATAAAAGTTTGTACCGACGAAATTTTGTGTATTGTTTCCTGATTAAAGAACGTAATATGGGACTCAGAAAGAGTCAATCTCCGGCCCAAAAGAGATGCGTGACTTGATAAAACGATGAGACCCCCAGACGAAAAGAGAAAGCAAATATCCGGCTCGAACCAAGAAGAAATCCCGATACGAGTAAGAAGAACAAGATATCCGATATAAGTAAGAAGAATAAGGTAATGAAGCGAACTGTCTTAGAAAGTGTAAAGTTAGGTATATCTGAGTGGAAAAGGTGATCCACTAGTAATTGCGCAAGCAAGTAGGATTTGATTATACTAGCACATGGTATATGTACAAATCAAAGGCTTTTTTCGGGAATAAAAAAGAAAATAAATAAATACATAAATACTAGTACGAGAAAATACATCCACATTGTCAAATCGACACCAGTTGTCCAGATTTACTTATGGCACATGAGTACGCCAATGAAGGCCGACCAGCAAAGACGTACATTGACCAGCTCTTTGCGGACACAGATGCTACATAGAGGACCTCCGAGAATGATGAGTGATAGGGACAGATGGAGAGAGATTGTCATGGATATCCGTGCTAACAGCACAAATTTAATTTTACCGTAAGAAAGAAAATTATTCGCCATTTTGTTTTTGCTGTTTTTTTCTTTTAATATTGCCATTACCTTATTTTAAAGATCATATCGTTCAAATATTTTTCTCGCGAGTTATACACTCTCAGAACATTGACTATAAACTTCTTCAGCGCCCGTTATTGCTTCTCGTATTGTGATTTCATGACGAATAAAATATTTCAGATCTTCAGCTGCCTACATTTAAAGACTTTAGCTTTCAGATATCTCCAGGGGAAGTAATCACAAAATTTTCAAAAATTGAATTATTCAGTTTTCAGTAGTTTTAAATATTTTTAGTTAATGGTTGCTGAGTTCGAGTTATGATAGCGTGGTAGATAACGTAGTAGAGACTTATTTACGTGTCTGCATTTGCATAACTCTGGTCTTTTTTATTCAAAACTTTTGGTTGGTTTAGAAATATGTCAAGAACCGTTTCTAAATTCAATTTCTCAATTTGATAAATAAATAAAATCTACAAATGGACAAGCATTAGTTTTCGATCATGATGATGATAATGACTTATGGTACCCAAAGAAGAAATGCTTTGTCCGATTATGGCTATTTCTATCCCAGACCACCGAGTGAAATTGAAAGAGAGGGAATAGTTGGAGAAATATGGAGGTATACGTATAGAACTAAAGGCATTAAGAAAAATAAAGGTGACAATCTGTACATTAATGTCGCATTAAGAACAGTCCCCCCAAAAAGTTTTTTTTCTTTGCTTTTTCCAAGAGAAACAATACTAATTTGCTGTTTTGTCGATAATCGCCATCGGAATTCTGGTCGTAATGCTTTCGTTCTGTTTTTTTTTCTTCGTATTATTCATCTTTTCTTTTTCATAGCCTTTTTCTTTACCTTTAACTTTTCTTTGTCGACGTTGTCCATCCAATTCTGTCAGAAATTTCCTTAATTTCTCTTCTGAATTCCTGATGGACCTTTTTCGTTTCCAATGGTTGTATTCTGGTCTTTGTTGGGTTATTTCGGAGAAATCTGCTCTGACAAACTCTTAACAATTCTGCTGTACCGAGTTTCCATCATTATTTCACTCTTCTGTACTCATCTATTCCATAATTGGCCTTCATGGCCTTTAGTCCATTTCTATTTTGTTTGTTATGCTTATTCTACACACACACACACACACACACATATATATATATATATATATATACATGAGTATGAAAAGGTGGAATGAAAACATCACACAATGCCGTTAAAGGGAAAACAATTTATAATAAAATCATAGCTGATATTGATCAATATTTCGATTTTACAAAAATCATCATCAGAGCTCATTAAATCCGTGGTGTTTAGGTCGGAGATAAATGTCAAATCAGTTCAAAAACAAAAAACCTTAATTTTGCAAAACAGAACGAAAGTTGTTACATTATTCACCAATGTGGGCATTCGCGCCATATTTTTGTCGGTCATGCCGATATGTATAACTTTTTTGTCGGTCAAACCTTCATTGTAGCGGATTTTGAGATGTTGGCAACAAGACGAATTAACTTATTCGAAAGGGGATGGGTATTACAAACAATATATATATATATATATATATATATGGAAAAACGCTGAGGAAATTAATCCGACAATATGAGAAGAACATATTTTAAAAATATAACAAACACAGGATGTTACGATTAGGGGAAACAATTTTTTGTGTCAATACTTTAGTATTTCGGTATTAAACCATCATCAGGACACTGTTATGGAATGTTTTTGTGAGGGACAAAATGAAAAAATTTAAGTGTATAGTGAATGTGTGAATATGATGTTATTAACCGTTAATTTTTATATGTGCGTATATATCCATATAAAATACGTCATATCTTTGTTAGCATTTCGTTCTCCGCCTATTCATGTTTCTGCATGCGTCATCCTATGATCTTCAAAGACACATATAAAAATTAACGGTTAATAACATCATATTTACACATTCATTATACACTAAAAAATTTTCATTTTGTCCCTCACAAAAACATTCCTTAACAGTGTCCTGAAGATGGTTTAATACCGAAATACTTAAGTATTGACACATAAAATTGTTTCCCCTAATTGTAACATCCTATATTTGTTATATTTTTTAAAATATTGTCTTCTCATATATATATATATATAATATATATATTATATATATATATATATATATATATATATAAGAGAGAGAGAGAGAGAGAGATAGATAGATAGATAGATAGATAAATGTGAGGTATCCAAAACTTGGTAGTAAGGGATGATTCTATATGTGATTTCTAAGACACACTCTATTATTATTGTATGATCCAGTATGTACAGTGAATCACTACAGAGAACTCAATGTATAATAATCTTTTTAGGTTATATACAGAGCAATATTTATACTTGAAAGGAAGGAAAAACTCAACACCGTTATTCCATAATAAATTTATTTCGACCAAAATTCAGGACTTTTGTTGATTTAAGGAAAAATAAAATTTATCACATATAATAAGGAGACTGTGAGAGTCAAAGGTGCGAATTTTGCGACGGATAAAAAATCGACAGATCTGAAGTCATAAAGTATAACGACTATTCTTCTGAAAGGGCTGCTTTGGCATTAAATAACCTATAAAGGTTTATATGTATTAATTAAAGGAAATCAAACCATAAAATATCTATGTAGGACTTAGAACCATTTGAACGTACGTTGTAGGTGAAAAAAAGTAATGTTTTCTAATTCCAAACCTGCACTTTCTAACGGTCTTAATGCACTCAAAATTGCTACACAATACGGGATTATGCCGTGGAAAATTTATAAATATATTGTAGTGAGCTGCATATCCGATATTTAAAAGTTATTAAAATATGAATTCTCACTTTGCACAGTCCAGGTGTGCATATGAATACAACTTCATAACATTGTTAATCCGAAATGTCATATATAGACACGTACAATTGCATATTTTCCTGTGATGTTATAATTTGAATTTTGAGATGGGGCTTGATAATTTGTATTATTTAGAGTTTTCAGACTCTTGCTTTTATGTTCATTGTTATATACATACCACTTGTATCCGGTCATAGTTAAAGAAATGAGAACAGTCTACCCCAATGGATTAAATAAAGGGCTCGCTTAGATGTTCCGTGAAGGCTACCGATTACTGAATGAAGGCTCACGAGTTCGACAAGAAAGTTCCCGTTTTACAAGAAACACCTAAAGAAGGCCGAATGGCATATCGGCCGAAACGTTTTGCATATTTCAATATCGATGAGTACAACAGTTCGAAAAATTTAAGTAATTCAAAAATATTTCTCGTGTGTTGAAAAAAATATTAAAGGTCTAATTATTTCAATGCATGTTGTCTTTCATAGTTTCTCGAGGTTTTTTGTTTATCCATGTTGAATTGGATGTTTTTTTATCAAGTACGATCAGCCTAAATCAAATTACTATTATGGCAAACAGCCAACCTTTTTTTATCATACGGATGTTACGAGGCTGTGTCTGAGGGTCAACCACCAGTTTATCAATTCTACCAATTTATTAATATTCATGAAGTTAAGGAAAATTATATCTACCAGTTTATAAAACCAAACCAATATTTACCTACATACAAACTATTCGGTCATTTCCTAGTTGAGTAACATGATATTACAGGGTGACCCAGAAAAAAACAGAACCCAAATTATTTATTTATTTTCCCATTAAACTAACCCTAAACCCCAACCCTAACCCCGACCCCAACCCTAACTCTAACCCTAAATCTTACCCTAACCCTAACCCCCCCCCTAGTTGAGTAACATAATATTACAGGGTGACCCAGAAAAAAAAGAACCCACAAATGTTGTAATAAAACTTTGGTTTGGTTTGTTTTGTTTTACGGCATATCAACCTCAGTGGGTCATTTAATGCAGATAAAGTTTTGAAATAAATCAATTCTTAATGAATACACATTTTTTTTATTAATAACTTTTTCTATTTAACCCATAGATGGGACTGTAATAAAACTGTTAATTTTAATTTTAATTTTGTTTTAAGTTTAAGTCCAACAAGGGTTAGGGTTAGGGTTTAGGGTCAGGGTTAGGGTTAGGGTTTGGGTTTAGGGTTAGTTTAATGGGAAAATAAATAAATTGGGTTCTGTTTTTTTCTGGTTCACTCATGTTACTTAACTAGGAAATAACCAACTATTCGCTAAAAATAAAGATGATGACAATAGTCCGAAAAATCTAAATAATACAAAGGGATGTTATGAATGTTTTGCGTGAACAATTCAGACCTTCATCTCGATTCCCTTCCTTTCTGGTTTATCGTTTTCTTTACAGATCGTCAACATGCTCAGTTGTTTTCATTTTCAATTTCATTTGCAAAATCCTCTCTCCCAAAAAGATAAGCGAACAAAAATCCAGAGGAATAATTTCTCATCATTTCTTAACCATCTTGTCCACACTCACCCCCCCGCCCCATTTTATCCCTTAACTTAATACGTTTTCTCCATTGGTGCATTGATGATTGCCCCCCCTTCTTTTCGTCATTTCTGCTTCTTAGCACACTAATTTCTCATGTGCCTTTTCCTAAGGTTTCATTCGCCTCTTAAAATCAACATCACGTCCATTGTGAATTAATTCCACTTGCGCACCTTCTCACACTCATATCCGCCGCCCCCTTTCCCCATTGAACAAGATGAAGACTATTTCATTTTCTTGTCCGATATTAAATAACCTTGCCTTTGGCCAATAACAAATTAAAACTGAAAAAAACAGCAGGATAACTATCCGAGTGTTAACGGAACCAGCCAAGGCTTAAATATAAGTTGTAACAAAAAGATGCTAACAAGAGGATGTGCATGGAATTGATGCACAAAGATGTTGGCAGTAGAGCTTTCCTATATTTATTAGGCGGGTGATATAAAGACTCTTACACACGAATGCACAGTCAAACAATATATATATATATATATATATATATATATATATATATATATATATATATATATATAATATATATACTAGAAATAACAAAAGACTTAGAGATTTAGCATTATAGTCTATTTCAGGGAGCTTAGACAAATAGTCTAACTCTCCCGACTCATCAGATTTAATAAATAAAAAAATTAAAAAAATAAGAAAATAAAAATCTGTTTTCAAATACCTTTAACGTAATAAAGAATTCATCATTCGCATCTGATGAGTCGGGAGAGTTAGACTATTTGTCTAAGCTCCCTGAAAGAGACTATAAGCTAAATCTCTAAGTCTTTTGTTATTTCTTTACTTATATATTTGCTCTGTCACTCTAACTTTAAGAGCATACATTGAGCTCTCAAACTGTGACTTATTTTTAAAAAATAAAAGATTTCTTCTCTGGACTTTTGGATTATATATATATATATATATATATATATATATATATATATATATATATATATATATATATATTTATATATATTTATATATATATATGATGAATTAAACGAAAGACACATCTCCTATTTAACAATTTTATTTGTGATTTTTTCAAGTTTTCTGACCAACTTTTTAATATTTGGGTGGAATTCGTGGATTAGTCCGCCAAAGTTCCTGTCCCGAGTACTTTCGGCACTTCGAAGTGCCATCATCAGGGGTGATGTGTTCCAGTTTTTCAAATTATATTAATGGATGAAGGAGGCTGGAATAGAGTAGGAATCTCTGTGGATTATGAATCTTTTGCAATTGCTTGTCGAGACAGTGTTGAATGTCAGATCTCTTCCTTGGAAGTATAGACAAAATCAATATCATCATCATCATCATCATCATCATCATCAAGATGTACTGATAGCGTGGATTTTTTAAAACTCCCTCCCCAACCGTCTCTATCGGCCATCACATGTGGTAGGTTTGCAGAGCACATTAATGTAATTTTTTGCCGGTCAATTAACACTGGTGTGTCATTGTGTTGGAGTCCACGACAGAACGTCGCTTAAGAAAATCTGTAACAAGCTATATCCCCCCAGAAAGGTAAACAACACCTGCATTCATTATCAGGTCGCACTGACAGTACGGATACTCATAACTCACTCTCTCTCTCTCTTTGTCTTTCTCTCTCTCTCTATCTCTCTCTATCTATCTATCTATCTATCTATCTATCACTCTTTCTCTCACCATCAGTTCAGGTTGGTCATCGCCCCTGACCGGTCTCTCGAATGGCATCCAACATACTCGCAGACCTGATTAATGTAGTTCGATTTTGCTGGCCGGCCTACACTGGTGTGTATGTGTCTGGATATCCACAGAACAACCTCATTTCTGAGTCCGTCTTTGCATCCCTAAGATTGTTCTGTCAGTCTTACTTGAATGATTTATGTGACAGAAAACACGTGATACTACCAAGGTTTGTTCAAGACAACACACTGCATTAGTAGTATCTGCGTTATTCGGACTATTGTCCTCATCTTCATTGTTATCTGTACAATGTTTCGGCAGATATGCCCTCCGGCCTTCTTCAGGTATTTCTTGTCGGATTTCAGTTTCAATCCTGAGTGGCGGCAGTAATATAGAAAAATAATTAACACAACTCCTACCCCAGTGATGGTTAGCGGAATGAGAACAGGATACTCCCGTGGACTGAATAAAGCGTTAGGTTCAAAGTTCCGTGATGGCTCCCGATTACGACAAGAAGGTTCCCGACTACGACAAGAAAGTTCCTGAGTTCGAAAAGAAGGTTTCCGAGTTCGAAAAGAAGGTTCCCGAGTCCGACAAGAAATACCTGAAGAAGGCCGGAGGGCATATCGGCCGAAAACGTTGTACAGATATCAATGAAGATGAGGACAATAGTCCGAATAACGCAGATAATACTAATCATCAAGCCTCATCTCAAACATTCAGAGAAATAACACACTGCATGTATAGTTCCCATCTCGCTTTTTTTCCCTCAGCGTTTTGTTTTAGTCCAAGTGGTGTAGAACTACAGTAGCAATGACACGGTTAAAGCTGGGAAGAATTCGAAAAAAAAACAACAAAAAAACAAAAACAAAGATATATACATTAATGAGACAAATAGTAAATACATTAATTCTCAACTAAATCCCAGCCATACAAAATACCATGGTTGCTAAGAGAAACGTTATCATCAATTATCGTCTCTTTTATCCTCCTCTCATGTCGATTTCTTTTATAAATCTTCACACGGTGTCGTGTTTAATCCATTTAGGAACAGAAAACGATTTCAAATCTTTGGAATAGTTGCTTTTCATTTCCTTATTACTTTAATAAAGAACTGATTCCTTCTTTGTCTTTCGTCATGATTTCCTCAAGCACTTAGCTACTTGAACGTGTTATTTACAGAATATGATATCTTCAATTATATAACGGTTCTACAAAAATATGCCTTAAACTCCAGCTAAGACGCTGAGTGCATATTGTTTCGAAAACTTGGAGAAGTTCATTTTATCGTAATTATTCTCGAATTGACTGAGCGGAAAGATTGTTTAAAAAACAGAATGGTAAGAAATCCATTATTAGGCAGTTATTTACCCAACTCGGTTAGGATGTGACACAAGGTCACAATTATGGGACATCTTGCTAGGATCGAACTCGCTATTTATTAGTACTGGATCTGCGAGACTAGCTTACTTATCAATACATCAGATTCCGGTCAGCTTGCGGTGAAAGTATCGCTTCTCGCTAGATCACAGAATTTAAACAGCAATAAGCCGGTTCAATACTATTACGGATACTGACTACGCAGATGATCTAGCACTTATCGGAAATACACCTACCCAAGCTGAATCTCAGTTGCATACGCTGGAGCAGGCAGCAAGAGGCATTGTCCTCTACGTGAACACATACAACAGAGCTTATGAGTTTTAAACAAGATGGAGCCATCTCTATATTAAATGCCTCTGAAATTAGTAGACCAGCTCACATGTCTAGGTAGCAATATCTCATCTACAGAAAGCGATGTCAATATGCACATAGGAAAAGCATGGGCTGCCAGTAACAGAAAATCTGATCTTAAGCAACAACAGATACAGTAAGCTATCTGAGTCTTTTGTTTATAAAAAGTAAAGTAAAGTCGTCGGGCCGGCCTAATGTCGGTATCAGCCAGACAGCGAGGGAGTCTATCCCCTTTTCATTAGCGCTAGACCAAGGAGATTATTTTAGCATCTGAGGTGGAGCACCACACTTACCATAAGCTCCTCACTTTACCGCACATATACCTGTACTACTCATACGCTGAGTTGGCGGGGGCCGGTATCGAACAAAGAACCTTGTGATTCAAATGACCTTAAAAGTGTTGATATGCCGTAAAACCAACCAACCAACCAACCATTAAATCACGATGAGACGCCTCATATACCGAACCCGTTCGACTCGGATAGAATGTGACCAGATATTGCAATATGGATCATCCAGAAATAATCGAATTCGCTATTCCTTTGTAGTTCTTAGTGATCCCGAGGTAACGTATATTTGGAAAAGGGAGGATGCAACCTTTCGTCCATTTTTATATTGTTTTTTGTTTGTACTCTGTATTGCATAATCGAAGACGTATATTGTCAAATTCCCTTGTCTTACATACTTCGGGGGATATTTCATCGAGGCCTATGTCTTTTCTATATTCTATACTTCGTTCAGTTAGTCTATCACCAAGTGTCTCAGCTTAATCTGTAGTTGGCCATCAACGATTTTTGTATCATCATATGTAATCATAGAAATGTTTTCCAGCAGTTTCTTAAAGTGTTCTTCCTTTCAGAAGTCTTTCTAGCACAACTTGCTTGGTATTGATATATAGTTTGCTGTATTTATGGGTAACGAGTACTCAATATAATTGTTAGAGCATGTATCTGCAATATTACCTTGATAACCATTACACAACGATAAGATGCCTAAGAATTGATTAGTAAGATAATAAAAAATGAAATGTATCAGATTCGCTTATGATTTTTGTTTGGTATGCTTCCTTGGGCATCTTCCCTTTTTTACTATCTTCTCCCATCGTAAAAAAATGAAGAAAAATATGAAAAAGGTGCATTTTTGGACATAACTTACACAAATTAATACCCTATATTTATACAGATCAAATTATGTTAAGTAATCCTGGAAAGTTTTTTAAATGCCATCCTTGGCCAGTTGAAACGGGCTTAAAGAATGTCCCTATGTTATGGAATCCTTTGGTGATCGTTAAAGTCTATCCTGCGTATTGGTAAAAGTCCAGTGATTTAATCCTATGTCCGTCCTCGATGAACGCTGCAGTAATTATGACCAGTGGGGTCGGTTAAATATTGTATCAGCCTCAAGGTACTGCCAGTTATTGCCCAAGAATAGATGACATAATCTCGCCTCGTCTATAAGTATGGGCGAGGATCTAGCACACACTTTTTATACCAGAATTTCCTCAAAACAAATCCATCGAACATTTACGCAGAATCTAATCTTAAAATTTTTTTTCATGTAATTAGGCAATTTTTTCAAAAATATATTACTCATTTGACAAAAAAAATGTAATTGCTTAATAGACTTAATTTTTGAAATCTGCGTAGTCAATATATTATTAAAAAAATACAGTATTAATGTTATAGAATTCTCGGGTATCGTTGAAAAGTTTCCCTGTTCTGGTGGAACTCATCTTACAAATTAATGGATAAATCAATATGAAATAGGTTAACATGTATGAAAAAGAGAGAGAGAGAGAGAGAGAGAGAGAGAGAGAGAGAGAGAGAGGGGGGAGAGAGGGGGAGAGAGAGAGAGAGGGGAAATGAAGAGAGTAAACTGGGTCACAGAAATGCTGATCTTTTGAAATGTGAGTGAGAGAAGAACAGAGTGTGAGTATCTGTACTGAAACAAATACTCATTGTGTGAGAGCTTTGAGAGGAGAGATTTAGTGGCTGCTGTTTTCTGTTCTTTTTCTGGCTCTCTTTGCTGTGGAGGCTACTCTCCCCTCCACCTCCTCTCTCTTCGTGCCTTTGTTTAACATTAAGGTGATAGGCCGTTCGAATATTCAGCATCTACATCCACGTGTTTGTGTCAATGTGGCATATCTCATGTCTCTCCCGCAGGCATGTTTAAAGCGTAGGTGTGGTCTACCTACCGATCGGAGGCCTTTTATTATTCACCATACAAATGTCTTTTAGTATGCGACAGTTTCATTCGAATATATATATATATATATATATATATATATATATAATATATATATATAATATTAATAAATAATACTTTGAAACTACTAACTTTTAAGTGTTCTGGGTATGATACTATTATATAAATGCATCAGAAATAAGAAAGAAAAGCATTTTTAATCGTCAGGAATTAATGCAAGCATCAATGACATAATAAAGTCACGAATAATGAATAAGCAATTAAAAAAAGATAGAGAACTTAATAAAAAAAACGGGAAAAGTTAAGCAATACACTGTTTATTTTGAGTGAGATATTTGATAAGTGAAGATACAGAACGTTTTTCCCTATTTATTTTAAAGAGGTAACCATTTTTGTTGTAAGGGGTGGATGGGTAACTTTACATCAAAGCCAATCATTAAATGTTTAAACTCTTGACAAAAGCGAAGGCTTTAAACTACCTAGATTGCAGTTTAACATAATACCAAGAAAACCATGATTTTTATGGATTACATAAACATTACATTTTATGGATTACATAAACAGTTATTTTGTAAAAAAAAACGATGAAATATGAAATAACTCTTATTATTTGGATTATTCGGACTATTAACGTATAAGAATCGAGCAAATAGAAACGTTAAAAGATACAGCCTCATTAAGTTACAAATGAAAAAAAAAAGAAAGAAAAGAAACGAAATTCGTAGAAACAACTAAACAAAAATGGGAATATAGAATAGACTGAAGGAGATTCTTTCTCTAGGAGAAAATAAGCCTAAACGGGTTGATATGCTATTAAGATAAATCAATACCCACTGCAGTCAACATTATCAATTTTTATTTTCAATTTCATAGAGGGGTAACTATCTAGCCAGTAATATCTGTATCGGTATTTTCTTTTTATTTCATTGGGAATTAATGTTCTTACTATTTGTCTCATTAATGTAATATATCGTTCTTTTTTCCCAGCTTTAACCGTGTCATTGCTACTGTATTTCTACACCACTTGAATAACGGAAAACCCTGAGAAAAGAATACGTGAGAGAATAAGTCCAGTGATTTTATATTAGAATATTGACATTAATACAATCTTATTATTATATAATTATCAATCAAAACGTTATAATTTATCAGCAAATCCTAAGGTAATAGAAACTCCGTACGACTAGAATTCTAATGTAGTATATGTAGCGCTGTAAATATCATATACTGCAAAAATAATATTTAATTACAAAAAAAGCTTATCATCTATGTCCTTATGTGTCATTTTTGTATATATTCTATATTTATTTTTGAGGTAGTATTCAATTTATACTTTTTGAAATATATTTTTTTTCCTGTATATTTTATATCTTATAGTTTTAAAATACCGAGGGATTTCTACTGTGGAGGAAACTGGATTCTAATCATAGATAGAGAATACCAGTCTGATATTACTCATTCATATTATATATATAATATATATATATTATATTAATATATATATATATATATATATATAATCTTGTTTTTTGTATATAAGATTTGTAAGCGAATAATTTGTAGCTAAATATCTTTTTGGTTTTATAAACTAGTAGAACTACTTTATCATTTCTTATGTGTATTAATAAACTGTAGAAATTATTATATTACTTCAAGTGTATTAATAAACTGGTAGACAATAATTCTCATTAACTTACAGTGTATTAATAAATCTGGATAGAAATAATTCTCATTAAACTTCAAAGTGATTAATAACTGGTAGATAATAATTCTCATTAACCTCAGTGTATTAATAACTGGTGGTTGAACTCAGCCACTGCATTCTACTACCTAGGTAATATAAAATACTTACGGTTTTATTTGCATAAGAGCATTCATAGAATACAGTGGCACTTATCGCATAGATTCTAACGATTGTCACGAGGAGCCGGTTTAATTGTTCGGAATTTTCGCACGTCTACAAAAAAGGGATGAAGTGAGTTGTTCAGATGACGAGGTAGCTTAGTATTCGGGTCAGCGCTGATTCACCACAAGGATAACCTTCGTCGGGAAGATGAGATGAGGAGGTTGCTAGGTGCTTGTTGGGAAAGGATGTGGTTTGGGAGAAGTTTCTCGGATTTTACTCGAACCTCCTATCTTTACACCCACACACCAACTACAACAAAATATATATTAATATATTATATATATATATATATATATATATATATAAACCAAAATGATTGAAGTCTAGATGTCTTGACTGTTGTACCTGATTTCTTAATCAATATTTCTCAAAAAATATATAACTCATTCAATACTTTTTTGGAACGAGATAATTTTGTCGAAACACTTATAAACAGTGAAGAATCATCCGTAATTCACCGGTCCTGCGCTTCGTGCGTTTCAATATCATCTCACTGATAGAATTTGAAGACATTGACCGAGCTTTACAGATAAATTTCAAGGAA
>CM042148.1:26365786-26408277 GCA_023376005.1 Doryteuthis pealeii
CGATCACCTATGGTGACACAGATTTCTTTGACATCGCCGCTGGGGTCCTACAAGGAGATACATTGGCACCATATATATTTATAATATGCCTAGACTACGTACTCAGAACATCATTAGATACCATAAAGAAAAAGGTTTCACACTGAAGAAGGCAAGAAGTAGGCGATATCCCGCACAAACAGTCACAGATGCAGACTATGCTGATGATCTTGCACTTCTTGCAGATACACCAGCACAGGCTGAGTCACTACTACATAGCTTGGAGGAGGCAGCAGAAAATATCGGCCTCAGTGTGAACTCCAGTAAAACGGAGTTCATAAGCTTCAAAAAGAAAAGAAACATCACCACACTCAACGGCACACCTCTCAAGCCAGTAGAACAATTCACGTACCTAGGTAGTAATATCTCATCTACGGAGAGTGATGTTAATACACGAATAGCAAAGGCATGGGCGGCCACAAACAAATTATCAGTCGTATGGAGGTCCGATCTCCCTGACAAACTAAAGAGACGGTTCTTCCAGGCTGTGGTTGTATCAGTGCTGCTATATGGATGCACCACATGGACCCTAACGAAGCGTCTTGAAAATAAGCTAGATGGAAGCTGCACAAGAATGCTACGTGCAGTCTTGAACAAATCGTGGAAGCAGCACCCCACGAGGAGACAACTGTACGGTCACTTGCCCCCCATCTCACAAAACTATCCGAGTGAGACGGACAAGGCATGCAGGACACTGTTGGAGAAGCAAGGACGAGCTCATAAGCGACGTTCTCCTGTGGAAGCCAACACATGGACATGCAAGTGTGGGGCGCCCAGCAAGGACCTACATTGACCAAATATGCGAGG
This sequence comes from Doryteuthis pealeii, assembly GCA_023376005.1. Taxonomy (NCBI): domain Eukaryota; kingdom Metazoa; phylum Mollusca; class Cephalopoda; order Myopsida; family Loliginidae; genus Doryteuthis; species Doryteuthis pealeii. The sequence goes on from CM042148.1 coordinate 26,366,633, forward strand.
ATACTGGATGCTCCGCAGAGGACCTCCCAGGTGCAATGAGTGATAGGGAAGGTTGGCAAGAGATTGTCATGGATATCCGTGCTAATTGCGCGACATGATGATGATATATATATATATTCAGTTGCTACTGCGGACAAATATTCGCCTCTACATATATACGAGAGGCAGGTGCCATACATATTTATGTGATGTTGCCATTTCGTTCATAATGCAGACACCAGTAAGACGGCATGAAGCTAGATATAAAGAAACATGCAGAAACCGTTGTTGTTGTTTTTTTTTTGTTTGTTTGTTTGTTTGTTTGTTTGTTTTGTTTTGTTTTGTTATTCTTTTAATTCGTCAATTTTCTGCATTCATTTTATTTATTTTTCGTGAGTGCGTCGGTTAGACAGAGAATCATCCGACCAATCTCTTAACGACAGCGCTTTTCCTTTCTAACTACTCGTGGGACTGTGAGACCCGGTCTAGATTCTCTCTGTCTTTTGGCGTATCGCTATTTTTTATTTGCCTTTTGTAACTATACAACGCGCAGAGCTGGCAGCCAAAGTAAGATACGTCTATCTCACTTCACGTCTATGCTGCAACTGACTTATTATTATTATTTTTAAATAAACTGGAAGAAATAATTTACCTTAACTCAATGAGTATCAATATATTGATTGAATTTATTTCATGTTAGATTTTTCATTAATTTCATGAAAGAATGGAAAAAAAAAGAAAAAAAACAGAGGCAGTGAAAGGCAGTGAAAACGGCCATTAAAAAGAAAACGGCCATTAAAAAGAAATGGGCCGCGAAAACGTCCATTAAAAAGAAAAAGGCAGCGAAAACGGCCATTAAAAAGGAAATGGCCATTAAAAAGAAAGGGGCCGCGAAAACGGCCATTAAAAAGAAAAATGCAGCGAAAACGGCCATTAAAAAGGAAACGGCCATTAAAAAGAAAGGGGCAGCGAAAACGGCCATTAAAATGGAAACGGACATTAAAAAGGAAAGGGCTGCGAAAACGGCGATTAAAAAGAAAAAGGCAGTGAAAACGACCATTAAAAAGGAAACGGCCATTAAACAGATAAGGGCCGCGAAAACGGCCATTAAAAAGAAAAAGGTAGCGAAAACGGCCATTAAAAAGAAAAAGGCAGCGAAAACGGCCATTAAAAAAAAGGTCATTAAAAAGAAACTGGGCAAGCGAAAAGAATACCTATACCATCTACCGATTTTACCCGGAGTCTCTCTTTCTGTTCCCGCCGAAACTAAGTTCTCTGCTTATTTCTATCTAATTTGAATTCACTCCAAAACGTTTCAGTTCATCCATTACATTAGAAATAGTTGTTTTATTTTGATTTTACTGGATGTCAGTACGGTTGTTATTGTACAGTTGCTCCACACTAACCATAGCTCCAGAATTAGAACCTCACCACTAGGTGAAGTTTATCGTTTTTTTTTTGTTGTTTTTTTTTAATTATTTTTGCTCAAAAAACAAAGGAAATTTTTGTTATTCATACTACGGTTCCCGCTAGAGTACAAAAGTTGAGAGAAAAAGAAAAGAAAAGAGCCGCGAAAACGGCCATTAAAAAGAAAAAGGCAGCGAAAACGGCCATTAAAAAGAAAAAGGTCATTAAAAAGAAATTGGGCAAGCGAAAAGAAGTCATGCTTAAAGAGGTTGCCCTCAATCATAACCCTTCTTTTCTTCAAACCAGTTTTTTTAAAAATTGAAAAAAATCGTTATGTACATCATACGTCGATAGATAGATAAATTGATAGATAGATATTGCAATTACCATTCCCTTATCAATAATAGCCCAAAATAAGGATTTAATTCACTTGATTCACGAGAAATTGCACATTTTCGTCGCCAGAAGAAAAACGAAAACAGAACATTCAACTCACTTTTAATTATTTTTTAATTCAAAATAGCATTGAGAAGCTTACTAATTATAAATACTGTGATACTTTTAATTACGAATTTAATTCTTTCTGCTCGTAACTCAATTTACTCGGATATCAAATCAATTTTCCTCATTGAAATAAACTGAAATACTATCAATCAGTTTCAGCTCCCCACACCACCTAAAAAACTACCATGAATTATGGTACCTTTTTAAAAGGAAAAATAGTATTGTATTGTATTGTATAAAAATATAATAGAATAGAATGTAATAAATTATCTGCCGTTTTTATGTGTCAATGATTATTTATATGATAAATGATATTTTTCTCTGGCGTAAATAATTTGGAAACTTAAACATTTTTAGTGAACTTACTAACATAAGCGTATGTGAAGTTTGCTCGTACCTTAAATTTTCGTACTGATCACCCAGCAGGAAATCGACCGAGTGACAGCTCGTAACTCGGAAAACTCGTACCATGTGTTCCTCTGTATTTTCTTCTGTATTTTCCTATATTTTTTCTTCTATTTTTGATTTTATTTATTTATTCATTTGTCTGCTCTCTATAAATTCGTCGGGGTGGCCTAAAATCATTACCAGCCAGACAGCGAGGGAGTCTATCTCCTTTTAATTAGAGATAGAACAAGGAAATTGTTTTGGCGTATGAGGTGGAGCACCATACCTACCTCACTTTACCGCTCAGATCATTTTACTACTCATACGCTAAGTTGTCGAAGGCCGGTATCGAACTCGGATCCTTGTGGTTCTTTGACAGACAACCAACAAACCAAAATGTTCCAAGATTGAAATATCTCCACACTGGATAGCAAGCCTCTGAAATTAGTAGACCACAGCAATGTATCATAACTAATAATTCTAGTCATCATTATCTATATTATTTGTCAATCGAAATATTTTTAAGCTTTTCGTTTATTTTTATCAAGTTTTTGAAAGATTTTACGCTAATATTACTTTTTACAAAAAAAGCATAAATTTTGCAAATTCTTAAAAAATTACAGCGGTGCTTTCAGTCAGTGTGTGGTACCCGCATTTTTAAAGGGACTACCAAGGCAATTTTTGCCTGACCATCTCTTGAAACAGAATAAATAAACAGCCACTAGCAACAACTTCAGTTCTAGTAATCTTCTGTAGATGGGATTTTTTACCGAAATATTAAGAATTGAGAATAAATCACAGGTTAACAAACAACACCACAGTTACCTTCTTTTTCTTTACACTTGCATTGTGATAGCCTTCAACACCAACCAACAAACCAATATAAACACAACGCTTCAAGCAAATTACAAACCCTTATATATATATATATATATATATATATATATATATATAATGAATAGAGAATGGAAAATGAGAAAAGTATTGTCATGAAAAGGTGCTCAATGCTAATAAAGCAGAGCTAATTTATAATCAATGGTAATATTATGGATTTACATTTTTTTTAAATACACACATATATATATATATATATATATATATATATATATATATATAAATATATCATCATCATCATGTCGCGCAGGCAGCACGGATATCCAAGACGATCTCTCGCCAACCTTCCCTATCATTCATCGCCACAGGGAGCTCCTCTTCGCTGCAGCCAGCATCTTTACATAGCTGGTCGATATAAGTCCTTGCTGGGCGGCCCACACTGGCATGTCCATGTGTTGGCTTCCACAGGAGAACATCACTTATGAGTTCATCCTTGCTTCTCCAGCAGTGCCCTGCATGCCTAGTCCGTCTCACTCGGATAGTCTGTGAGATAGGGGGCAGGTGACCATACAGCTGCTCCCTTGTGGGATGCTGTTTCCACGACTTGTTCAGAACTGCTCGCAGCATTCTTGTGCAGCTCCCATCTAGCTTATTTTCGAGGCGCCTCGTTAGGGTCCAGGTAGTGCAGCCATACAGTAGTACTGATATGACTACAGCCTGGAAGAGATGTCGCTTTAGCTTGTCAGTGAGATCAGACTTCCATATGACAGACAATTTTGTTTGTGGCCATCCATGCCTTTCCTATTCGTGTGTTAATATCGTTATCTGTGGATGAGATATTACTACCCAGGTACGTGAATTGTTCTACTGGTTAAGGGGCTTACCGTCTAACGTGGAGATGTCTCCTTTCTTTCTGAAGCTCATGAACTCTGTTTTGGCAGAGTTCACATGCAGGCCGATGCTTTTTGCTGCCTCCTCCAGGCTATGCAGTAGTGTCTCAGCCTGTGCCGGTGTATCTGCAAGAAGTGCGAGGTCATCAGCATAGTCTGCATATAGAAATAAAATACCATGAATCTGGAAATGGCTGGACGTTTGTGTCAGCATCTGCATGGAAAAACTCTGTCAATGCCACTATAGGAGGTGTAGGAATGCTTCTTAGCCCTCGAGCACTAAAATCACTTAACAGCATAGAAAAAATTCAACCTAGAATCATGAGCGCCACGTTTAATGGCAATCCCTGCCTGACTATAGTCTCATGTTACAGCCCCACAAATGTTAGCGATGAAACAAAACATCGAAACATTTTACAATGGGCTATCCTCTCTATGTCGGCACACCCCAAACATAATGTATTGATCATTGGGGGAGACATGAATGCACAGGTAGGAAGAAACGAAAACAATAGATTCAGCTTACATAACACCCCAAACAGGAACGGTGATCTCTTAGCGGAGTTCTCCCTTGAGAACAGGCTTGTTTGTCTAAACACCAAATTCCAAAAACGGAAGGGCAAACTATGGACATACACGTACCCAAATAGCACAAAAGCGCAACTAGACTACATCCTAATAAACAAAAAAATGCATATATATATATATATATTTAATCTCAACCATTTCACGACTGATTTTTAATATTTCGACTATTGGACTCATCTGATGATTGCATTACCATGAAACTTCAAGTTATGAGTGTAAATCCATAATATTACCATTGATATATATATATATATATATATATATATATGTATATATATATATATATTATATATATTATATAATATATATAATATATAAGAGGAATTAATTGTGCTAAGGTTATGGACTAAGGAAGGTTATCAATATCAAAATTGCACCACGAGACTACTCCTTTAGTCTTTTAGAAAATATGACCTTGCCACTATTGATGGTAGAGTGAGGTAAATAATAAATAAATAAATAAATTCAAATATCTACAGACACAATACAGTCGAGTTATAACGAGAAAGCAGTTAAGCCTGTCTAATTCGAGCGAAATTAGCACTGCCCTTTTCTATACAATACTGTCTGCTTTAACATTGCAAGGAACAGGTGTTAAACTGATGGAGTGAAAAAAAAAGTGATGATAACAAAAAAACATTTTCTGGAATAGATGAAATAAAATGTTTATGGAAATGTGAGTTTTAATTTGTTTATTGGTAGAAAAATATTGAGGCAGGAACAGAGAACTATTTTTTGGGGCATAGAAAAATGAATTCGCCTATTTGATAGGATAAGTCGAACGTAAAATGTCTCTAAACGTAAACACTCGCCAGAAAATCTATTCCCCAAGAATGTAAGTAATTGTAAAAAAACAAAAACAAAAAAAACAACCAACAACGAAAGAATATATTTATTCGTAGATAGGACAACACACAAATACATTGATAGATAGATGTATAGAAAGAAAGATATATAGAAAAAAAGGGATATATGTATAGATAATTTTGAATATATATTATATATATATATATATTATATATATATATATATATATATATATATATATATATATATATATATATTCAGTTTTTCCTTGAATAATTCAAAGAAAAGAAAACAGACAGATAAATGATACGAATAGGTAAAGATGTTTTAAACGCACACAGACGCGCGTGCGCTCATATATGTAAATATAAATATATATATACATACATATATATATATATATATATATATATATATATATATATATATATATATATAGAGAGAGAGAGAGAGAGAGAGAGAGAGAGAGAGAGAGAGAGAGATAAGGATTGATTTTTTTTCGAATCTTTCTAAAAGAAAAAGTAATGTTATTGTTCTTCTTATGACTTTTTCTTTCTTAGGAAAATAGTAGGACCTTGACGTTTCAGAGTAACAAGCAGTCACTCTGTCGATTTTTTGCTTTTCTTTGACATCAAAAATTGAGTTTCGATCGAGCTTCACGTATACTTATATTAATAAGTTTACTATAAATATTTCAAAATTCATTACACCAAAGAGAAATATTATTTATTAAATTCTAACATTAAATGCTTAGAAAATACTTTTGAAATACCCTTCAACTGGAAAAGCAAACATATTCTTTATTATTTTGGTCACATCATCCCATGTTTCGCTAAAAACTGAAATCCAAAATTATCGAGGATTAGCACTATCACTTCATTGAACATATTTTTGAACTGCGCTAATCTCTTGATTTGAATGTTGTTCGGTTGTCTATTGATTTTAATGGCATATCAACCCGTCAGGCACTATGTCCTGCCTAACGGTTAGGAAGTTATACATATCGTATATTTATATTTATACATTTTAGTAATTGGTTTTTAACAATGTGTTAGCATTATTGGGGATTATGTTGTATGGTATTGATTTGTTTCATGCCTATATTCTATGGTATAATTTTATTTCCCTCAAAAAAGAGAGAATATCCTCCATGTTGACGTTTTCAAACAGATCTTTCATATTGTTTGCTTTAAATAACGGTTTCTGATGTGAGCAAGAAACCTGCATTCCATGAATAATTGTTTAACGGTCAACGGTATTTGAGATGTTCCACACTGTGGTTGTTTTTCTTCTTTGAGTATATAGGAGTGCGATAGTCTTGTATGACCAACCTGTAATCGGGACACGATGACTTGTTCCTTTCTAGACTTCCTTAAAGTTGGTCTCCAGACTCCCAAAGATTAGGAAGAATTTATTGTGGATATTGTTATTCCTGTGTTGTTGCCATATTGTATGAAGGAATCTATTAATGTTAGGTTTCAAATCACTATATGGTATCTTGAAATTGTTGGGGATCAAATCTAGAGCCGATTTAGCTGCCGGGTCGGCTCTTTCATTCCCTCTCACTCCTAGAGGACTTGGGATCCAGCATATCATAATCTCCAATGTTGACATTAATTTATTTAATAAAAGAAACTGCAGACTATCGATACGTTTCTGGAGCTGTCTGAATCCTATTTATCGAGTCATTTTGGTAAAATACAGAATTGGTCAAGTGCACCATTGTTTCATGATGGATAGGCATAACCTATCATTTTTGTTAGGAAGTGTTGTATAGACTTTGAAATTAACGGTAAACACTGGGGAACTAGAGTCAATTTTTCAGTCGGTAGAGCGTTCGACTATGAACCACAAGGTTCCGGGTTCGATACCGGCAGGTGCGAATGAGTAGCACAGATCCGTGCAGTAAAGAGAGGAGCTGATGGTAGATGTGTCGCTCCACCTCAGACGCCAAGACAATCTATTTGGTATAGCACTAGTGAAAAGACGGTAGACTCCCTCGCTGTCTGGCTGATACCGAAAATAGGCCAACCCGATGACTTTATTTTACTTTACTTAAATTGACAAGTCTTATCCTCAGGTTTATCTGAAAACGGGACTCTCATTCGCTTAGAGAGTCACATGATCAGACGAAGCTGTGTGCGTGTTCCGTCCTGCAAGATGTGCTGCTTTCACTCTAAACGTAGGCATCTTCTTTTGACGGTAAGCATAGATGTCTATTGACATATTTAATTCCAACAAATGAAATAAAACAATAAAATTCATTTTTAAATAAACCAGCGTTTATTTTTATTCTCAATGACCAATGCAGGTGGATTGAAATAAATGTATATATTTGGAACTTATTTCAACGTTGCAAGGAACATTTCTGGTTTTTCCATTCTCGGTCAGTACAAATAGCTTTTTTCTTTTCCCAACCTTTGAACAACCAACAGAATCAATTATTCCTAAATTTATTTCCAAATTATAAAAATTGTTATCGTACAACAAAATTGTAAAAAAAAATAAATAAATAAATAAATAAAAAAAACTCTCCGAAAATAATAATATGGACACCTTTTGCAACTTTACTCGTCTAGTTTAATAATCTTTTTTCGAAGACCAACGAAAACCAATTAAAATCATAATTCTCTTCTTGAGTGGAGACAAAACAGTTTAATCTTTAATTTAATGAAAATACAATATATCTCTGTAGCGTTATTTCTGTAACGCTATCAATTAAGCAAGAATATATCATACAAACATGTTTACAGGAGTAATTACACGAATACGAATAAATCTTTTTTTCTCCTGCTAAACCTTTCGTGACACAGAAGGAGTGCGTTTTAAGTGAGAACCGCTTCGTAATTTGTTGGGGATAAAGTACTTGATGAGAAAAAAAAGAAAAGTGAACTTTGAAGTTGGTATTATTATTTGATTAGAGATGCAAAAATAGCAGTCTCGGTGTGTTTATTGATTAGAAGGTGAGATGACTTTGAGGATGAAATATCAGTGATGATAGCCTGGGGCGAAATATCGACTGACTTTTCATATAAAGCTGCTAATAAGTCTAGACATTTGGCTTCCTGTACGGAACTTTGTTTTCTTCGGTTATTGTTTGTCATGCTGAGGTGCGATGACACAAAAACAGATTTGATGAGACTAATAATAAAAACACGAGGATAATAATAAAAACACGAAATAAGTTCCCGCACACACAATCTCTGGCACACACACACATATACACACGCACACATACACACACATACACACACATATATATATGTATATATTATATATATATATATATATATATATATATATGTGTGTGTGTGTTTATATATATATAGAGATAGATAGATAGATAGATAGATATTTGTAATATTTCAGAGTTGAAATAAAAGAAATTAAAGTGCTCAATTATGAATGTAAGAGCTGTATTTATTAAAAATAAGTTTTTATACAGAGGTTTTTAGAAGGGAAACTCTGAATTCAAATCTGGTAAACTCCGCTAAAGAAATTGACCTTGTGTTGTATCCTGCTCGTGCGGGGGGGGGGGTAAGTATATATATATATGTACGTATGTACGTACGTATGTATGTATGTATGTATGTATTTACCAACGCCTCGGAAGGAACAGGATGTGACACAAGGAAAAATTCTTAAGCAGAGTTTAATAAGATTGAATTTAGAATTTTCCTTCTCATAGACTGGTTACCTATCCATGGTTAAAGTGCCCAGTCAGGGTTGTTATTTGTCCAAAGCTGGGGGGAGAAGAGTTTGATTCATACCTTTCCAAAGGGTATTAGCGTAATGTGAAATGCAAACAGTTTCGTGTAGGAATTGAACTCCGGTCAACAAGTCCATTTCATATGACTAACAATTAGACCACGCGCCTCCATGTGTATGTATGTGTGTATGTGTGTATGTATGTATGTAGATGAACAAGGGCTTCAAATTGGTCTACTATGTGAACATTATGGAAGGCAAAGCTGGCGTGATGAGTCACCAAACTGTGCATCGGCGAAATGGACCAATAACATACCCTGAGCTTCCTGGAATAACTTGTGAATGTGGGAAGATGTGCAAGACTTTAGCTGGACTAAAAAGCCACATTCGCGCAGCTCACCGTCAAACCTTTTGAAATTTTGAATTTTTAAAACTTTTTTTTTATCAAGCAATGACAATACTCAAACACGAGTTTGCTGCCATTATGTATGTACGCATCATGTACGTTTTAATGTATCGAGATTGACACTATTTACCAAGAAAAATAAACAATAAAAGTAATGGTATATTTCTTTAGATTCTTTCCTTTAAGTTTCTACGAACTCGACTAGTCGAAGCATCTCAAGAACTCATTTTCTGATACAGTGTGAAGCTGTGTTATTGCATTTTGTTTAATGTCCACAACCTGTTTGCATTTCTTAACTTTAGATGAATTGTCATATAAAGAAATTAAAAAAAAACCTTCAGGGACTTGTTGAGTATGAAGATTTTGCACTTGCACAAACCTATGTTTTGACAAAATCCCATGATCAAATAGTATCGAGAAAGCTGGTTGAACGTATTTGGAATCGGCAATGACTCGTTCAGACAAATGTTGTTGTTAAAACTTTAGGACAATACTGTTACATAATCTATGCATAGATTATTGTCAACCCCCTGTATTTCTGAAGGGATAGCCCCTTTTCATATCACGGGCTGGACTTTCCATGGAATATTACAGAAAGCCCGCGAAAGAAGTGAAGTCAGGTGAGACCGAGTTAACTCTCAGTTCCAGCTTGGACGTCAGGCAGAAAGCATGTCTGCCTTAGCTGGGATCAAATGCACACGCACGTTGTGTTAGTTAGAAGAAGAAGTTTAAGCACGAAAAGTTTAAAGAAATAATATGGTGTTCTTACTTGATGAATGTCTTGGCAAAAAGACTGACCCAGTAGAAGGAATACATCAAAGACGAACAGCCAACAAGAATCTAGAAATAGAATTCAAGATGGAGAGAAAGAATAGAAACGACTAGAGATCACCAAATGGCCAAAGAAGTAAGTAATGCAAAATGCATATGCATCTCTCTATCTACCTATGTCTGTCTCTCTCCCCTCTCTCCAGTAAAAGAGCACTTGTGTATATACCAAACATGGGTATATGTGTATGCGTATGTAACAATACGACAGTATATATTTAATGAATAAAGACGGACATATCTAGGTGCAAAAATCTCTTTTAGATGCCCAGAATATGTTAAAGTTAGGGACTGGCATTCTGAGCCTAAAATGCGTTTTTGACAAAAAGACTTTAGCCCCCCCCCCCTACAGAAAATAATTAACCAAAAATCAGGGAATTATCGGATTTTAATGGAATTTTCAGTGTTTATTTATCAATGAATGCTCTTTATATTGCACTATTTATTTTATTTCAAAACTCTCTCATTTTTTTCAGGTCACTTAATTTTGACCCCCCTTATGATGGGGGCGTAAAATGTTTTTCAAGTTGGTAATATATTGTACTAATTACAGTATAAATAATGAGATAAAAGACCGAACTTATGAATAGAAACAAAAAACATTTTTTACGGTTGCGTTTCTATGAGAAAATGAGTACCGAAAATCGAAAAGTAAAATGTAAAAAAGTAATAAATAATTTATTTTTTGGAGATTTCTTTTTTACTCATTTCGATAATTATTTAATTGGCTATTACTTTATAAAAGAAAAGATTATACATCGATGTATTTTTCGGCTTAAAAATCGAGTTTTTCTTCAAAACGTATACTTTTTTCGAAAAAATAAGTTTTACATTAAGTAGATATTTATTTTTAGAATCTAAAAATATAACATTTTAAACTTAAAATCCGAAATTTTTTATTTTAAATGAATTTTATATATTAATTTTTCATAGCAAAAAAGGTTTTAAAATAAAATAACTGATGCATTTATAAAATTCATTAATTGTTAAATCAATACTGAAAATTTCATTAAAATCGGATAATTACCTAATTTTTGGTAAAATTCTTTTCCATCTCAAATGTTACGTTAAAATTGTAAACAAGCGCCTAACACCATTGAAAAACAGTCAAAATGGCGGATCGCCTCGAAATTGACCAAAACAAATAGTTTTAAATCTTTTTAAAAATAAACTGCATATGTAATTATATTTTTCTATAATTAATGATGGTTACTACTTATCGATTTAGACAAAGTTTAACCTTAAATAATAGATTTAATTATTCTTAATTCGCTTTTAAAACTCGTAGTATCCGATTTTTTTTGCCAGTCCCTAGTTAAAGTTCAACTGCTTAGCGGCCAATAGTTCACGTCCCAAACATGTGATAAAAGTGGAGACTCTTATCAGATTAGATGGGCATTTGAAGATGAGATTGGCCGGTCATGAATTAACATTGACACTACTAAGTTTACACGGCTCAGTTGCGATGAGGACGGGATTGGGTTCAACAACCCACTAACGCACGGGGTGGGATGTGAAACAAGTGAAGTCTTCTAGGCCCTATCTTCATGGCGGAAATCATAACTGGTTGTTTGGATTTTATGGTATGCCAACCCTTGTTGGGTTATTTTATGCCGAAGACGTTTTGTTTTATTCATTCTCAACAGGTATTCAAAAAATTATTTCTAACTCAATTTTTGAAACACATTTTTTTCTATTTAACCCATAGATGAGACCCTAACAGGTACTACCACTTCAGAGTGGACCTGGGAGCAATAGCATTGTTTTGCTGATTGGTTTGCTTGCCAGACTGAAGATCTTTCTTTTTAAAAAAGCATTTTCCATTACTTTTACTATACAAAAAAGAACACCAAAAATAAAATCTAATTATTTTCGAAGCATTCTTTGTAAACGAGTTGCAACCAAATTGAATATTCCTGGGGTACTATAAGTAAAGTAAAGTCGTCGGGGTGGCCTAAAGTCGGTATCAGCCGGACAGCGAAGGAGTGGAAATCCTTGGTGAAGAATCCTTTTTTCTTAAAGTATCATTTGGCTGTTCCTTGGTGGTCCTCAGTATTGCTAGTCCTTCGTCAATGACTGGAAATAAACGCCTCTCAGTAACAGTGATTAAGTAGTCAACCATACGCTGAGTTGGCGAGGGCCGGAATCGAACCAGGAACCTCGAGGTTCTCAGCCGGACACTCTAACGACTGAGCTAGGTCGACCTGTAGCACTATAATACTTATTATCTTCTCTTGGTTGTTTTGTTTACGGCATATCAACCCTCTTTCGGTTGGCTGTTTTTTATGGCTTATTAAATCTTTTCGAGTCATTTAATACCGAATCGACTAGCATTTGATAAACAAAGGACTCAGAACTGTACCTGTTGTTGTTGAAAAGGTCACCCAATTAAGTATTCAACTGGTTCATCGCTGTATAACTTCGGTGGCCTAACGGGAACAGGTACTATCAGCGTGATTTGGCCGTAATTGTCTCTGATCTGAAATCATGGGTTTATATTCATACCCCACAAAAAAAAACAACATGTTAAAAACATTCTATATCTCGTGAAAAACCAGCGATGTTAAGTGAAGAATTCCAGAATTGATTCCATACTTTTCTTGGTATGTATGTGTTTCCAAATGGATTTTTGAGGGAGATAAAATCAATTTGTATGTAATGTTTTATACCCACATCTCGGGTATATAATGCGAGAGAAGGAGAGAGAGAGACAGAGACAGAGACAGAGACAGAAAGACAGAGAGAGACAGAGAGAGACAGAGAGGGGGGAGAGGGAGGGAGAGACAGAGTAGAGAAATCTGTGTCTGCATCGGCTTAACAGACCATTGCTTTTGTGTCTTCGTAAAACATCATTATAGCGGTAAGGGTTTCTTGGAGAGACCATAAGATAGAAGTATTTGCCTCATATTTCCTCTGTGTGTGGAGTCAAAGACCTTGGAGAAATCTACAAACAATAGTGTTGTCTTGAATCCTTTCTATTATACGACGGATCATCAGAATCTGAGACGTTCTGGGTGAATTTCTGTTGTATACCCCTTGTAACACATCGGGTATATAATCAGAGAGAGAGAGAGACAGACAGACAGACAGACAGACAGAGACAGAAAGAGAGACAGAGAGAAAGACAGACAGACAGACAGAGTAGAGTTGGGATGAGGGGCTCTTACTTATTATTCATCTTCTATTTCGTCAGCCACTTATTATCTGCTGCTAATTCGTCGGCCATTTTCTCCTGGGCTAATTTCTCGGGTTGATTCCTCTTCTGTTTGTTTCTTCTTCTTTCTCCTTCGGGCTGGTCGTCTGTGCATTATGTTACTTAATCAATAAAACAAGACTTCTTGTTATTCTTATAAGTATTTTATTTCAACTGTTGGATTAATTTGTATATAAGGTGTGCTAATATACACCACTTAAATGTATATACTAAGCGAGGTCACGTGGTTTAAACCTCAGCCAATCAACAGCCCGACTGTCTGGCTGGTTGACTACTTAATCAATGATACTGAGAGGCGTCTATTTGCAATCATTGACGAAGGACTTGCAATACTGGGGAGCACCAAGGAACAGCCAAATTATTCTATAATAAAAAAAGGATTCTTCACCAAGGATTTCCGCTGGACAAGAGCTCTTGCTTTAAGCCTAAACGATGGCCCATGAAATTGTAATACTTTATAATACTTATAAGTATTTATTTCAACAACACCAGCCCATATTCCACAGCAGATCGAGAGCGACATCTCAAGAGTCAACAATAGTGTCCGCTCTCTTCAAAGGTCTGGTTGCATCCTACTGAAAAATATCTCACACCAAACAGCCAAATGATTCTTTACCAATGATTTTCACTGGACAAGCGCTCTTGCTTGAAGCCTAAAGGATGACCCATAAACCCTTGGGTTATTTTATTCCGATGATTTTTTGTTTTATTGATTCTTGTTGGGTATACAATATTTATTCAAACTCAATTTTTTAAACATATTTTTAAAAAACTCATTTAAAAAATCTATTTAACTCATAGATACGATTTTAACAGATTCTATCAATCCGCATCAGAGTGGATCTGGGAGTAATGGTGGTGGTTGTGGGTACTCTACACTCTTCAGAGCTCTAGAACTGGAACCTCATTACTAGAGGCAGTTTAACGTTTCACAGTACACTAAGACCTTCAGCTACAACCATCTAGCACATATATGATAAGATAGTCAAGTGCTATAAGGGCAATACGGTCAGTACAATCATATATGTAATATGGCTTGAGTTGGTCACTAGATTGATCAAAGAAGGCCACTACAACCTCCCGTCTAGCCTAAGTAAGGGTAAAAGTAGAGTGTTGCATTTCATGTACTGCTCCACCACCGGCTTGGCATCCCCGACCAACAGATGGTCCAATTGGTTGGGGGAAATTTTACCCCTCTGCAGAGTTGCAGTCGGCATATTCTATAGCTCCAGCTGACAGGGTGGTAATGAAGAAAAGGACAGCATTTTTAATCAAGTAGAAAACATCGAATTCGACAGCACAATTTCAATTAACTACAAATCAATTAAGAATTCATTAAGAATTGTCGCACTTATATTGGTTGACTGTAATATATTGATGAAAATATTGAACATGAATGGCGCATAGAATAAGATGCAAAGAAGACAATTGGAAGAAAATCAAACAGTAATATTAAATAGATGTCAAAATGAAGAAAGTCTTTTCTAATAAAGTTAAATGCTTGTGTATTGGACATTTATTAAATCGCAACCCCTTCACCTATTTCAACATCCTTTGATGATCCTTTGAAAGTAATAACGAAATTGAAAGTACATTGCAATTGAAATTTAATATATTAATATAATTTAATCGTACATTCGTACCTTGTGTAATTGCAATTGAAATTTAATATATAATTTAATTATACATTGGTACCTTGACTTACGAGTATAATTCATTCCGCTCGTAATTACATGTCCTCGTATACCAAATCAATGTCCTCATTGAAGTAAGCTGAAATGCCATTAATCTGTTCCGTCCCCTCAAAGAGAACAGCCTAAATATTTTGTTACTTTTTTTAACATAACAATAATACCATTGTATTGTATGAAACCATAATAAAATACAATGTAATGAATTATGTGCTGTAATATGTTTTAATGTTTATTTTTTTCATAAATAATATTTTTTTTGGGGAGTAATAAAATTAGAAACCTACATATTTTTGTAAAATGAAAAAAAAAACCTCTGCTTTCCGGTTAAGTTCTGGACTTGTTGAGAGTTTAATAATAGCGTCGATCCCAGGGGGCTATCCCCACCCCAGGCAACACCTGCCCCTTGACTTAAAGGGGCAGGGCTGGGTTTATTGCCCAGCACCTTATGGGGGAATGCCGAAGGGATCGACGCAATTTTTGTTCTTTCTCGCCCATGAGCTTCGGCTTGTGGGTGGGCCCACGTTAAAACGAGGCCTTGTGCCCAGCCCATACAAGTGGGGTAAGAGGCAAATACAACCTACATATTTTTGTAACGGGTTCGACAGTAATATGTGAACTGACAGGCTTTGAGGAGAAAGCCTTTTTATATTAGTTCCCTCCCATGCCTTGCACGTGCATGGTCGAGTCTATTATTGCCGGTGACTGCCGGTGACTGTCCAAGAGCGTCCCCGTTCAATATCTGTTCCGTCGTACTACTCTACATATTTTTAGTATAATTATTAAGTATCTGAAGCTCGCTCGTACCTCAAATTTTAGCTCACACACAAACCAAATATCGACCATGGGGCAGCTTGTAATGGGTCAATTCGCTAGTTGGGTCATGTTGCATAGAATTTAAAGATAATTTTATTATTATAGCAGAAAACTTGCTCTATCCAATTATTATGCTTCCTGAATTTTATTGATATTAATTGAGAAAAATGATAATGTTATTCTAATTAAGCTTAAGACAATGTAATTAGAGATTAAGAAATTCCGGACAATATGACCTTTAGGCACCCCGTTTTGATCTCGATTAAGAAAGGACATGTTTTTCATTTACACCGTCAATATCCGGTTGTTTTAACAGACGATTTTTAGATTTTTTTCAATTATAAAACTAACCCCTAACAAACAATCGGATATTGACGGTGTAAAGGAAGACATGTCCTTTCTTAATCGAGTTCAAAAAGGGGTGCCTAAAGGTAATATGGTCCGAAATTGCTTAGATTAAAAACTACGTAAATCTTTTTTGCATAGCCTTTTTTGTATAGACATTTTTGTATAGGGAATTCTAGCAACTGGTTTGCAAACTCGCTTTTTATCATGTCGCAGTCTAACCCGTTAGCCACTACACCACACGAACTCCCAACAGCTGTTTAGATAAGTAAGTAAATTCTTTTGGGTGGCCTAAAGTCGGTATCAGCCAATCAGCGAGGGAGTCTATCCCATTTTCACTAGTACTAGACAATGAGATTGTTTTTGCGTCTGAGGTGGAGCGCCACAGCTACCACCAGCTCCTTACTTTACCACAATGATCTCCTTGCTACACATACGCTGAGTTGGCGATGGACGGTATCGAACGAGGAACCTTGTGGATTCTAGCCGAACGCTCTTCCGACTGAGCTAGCCAAAATGGGATTTAATTCTTTTGTCCAGGAGAAGATGTGCCTTTTCTTCGCCAGAGGAAAAAAATGAAAGCAGAACCATCACATTATTTCTCCTAGACTGGTTACCTAACTGAATTTAAAGAGGCTAGTCAGCCCTAATATTTACCCATAGCTATCTTTTTCTTTCTGTTTTGGATTTTATTGCATGTCAGCCCTTGTTTGGTAATTGTATGCCGATAACGTTTTGTTCTATTCATTCTTGATGTGTATTGAAAATTCCTTTTTGAACACAATTTATGTAACAAATTATTGTTAACTCATTTTCTTGGATCGTAACAGGTACATGACATGGGAGTTAGGGTGATGAAGAATTGGAATTTCACCATCAGAATCAGTTTAAGTTCATACTCAGGACATTATATTTATATGCAAGGTGCTAAGAGGCTACTGCTGGTAGCCAGTCCTAAAGAGCTGTTGCTGCTAGCCGGTGAAGCTGGATAACTCGTCCCCTAATTAATTTTAACAATATATATATATATATATATATATATATATATATATATATAATATATATAATATAGAATGAATGGAGAATGGATGAGAAAAGTATTGGTATACAAAGGTGCTCAATGCTAAAATAGCAGAGCTGTTTTAAAATCAAATATTAGATATTATATATTCAATATGTCATAACTAAACTTTCATGCTTACTTGCAATCATCAGAAGGACAAAATGTTAATATATTTCAAAACGGTGGCTTGTTTAGCACTTATATAATGTGAAGCGTGTGCACGCGATGGTATGATATAACGCTAAACTTGTATTTAAAAATTTTTAAAAATAAACATGCTTAGGTCTTAATGCACACGATGTCCAGATGATTTGTTTTAGATACACAAAGGGCGAAAAATGAGGGATTAAATAGGGTCGGGTGGTAAATGACATAATAAAAGTTTGTACAAATGTCTACATATATATATATATATATATATATATATATATATATATATAGAGAGAGAGAGAGAGAGAGAGAGAGAGAGAGGGGGGAGAGAGAGAGAGACGGGGTAGAGGGAGAGAGATACAGAGACAGACAGACAGACAGAGACAGAGTGAGAGGTATTCACCCCCCACCCACCCCAAATTAACACCACCGGTTTATTTCTATGTAAACTAAAAATGGAGTGGTTGACATTAAGAAAGGTTAGATAGATTCAGTTTTCAGCTACTAAGTACCATTTGACTACATAGTTGTCTCCCTTAGTCATGCATTCTCTTCAGTGATGAAGAAGGGTCTGCATATGACATTTATATAAATTGACACATTTCACAAAATGTTTGGACAAACAAACACAATATGTCCAATTATTACAATAGATATGTTTCAAGAATTAGAATAGAAGAAGCAAATCAAGGTAAAGAGAGTAGGTTTTAGACGGATGGATAAAAAAAGACGAATATCATGAAGTAAAATAGAGACCGAATATTGAAAAGTTTGATAAATAGCAAGAAATCATGAGAAATATGAAAGGAAATTTTCAAAAGATGACAAAAATACAATGAAAAAGGTGGAAGAAAGACAAAAAGGATCAAAAGAAGAGAGAGAGAGACAGACAGACAGACAGGCACAGACAGGGACAGAGACAGAGAGCAAGAGAGAGAGAGAGAGAGAGAGAGAGAGAGAGAGAATGGATTAATTGATACTTGGGGACGAAAAGGGAAGAAAAGAGATAGATAAGGAGTAAAATATAAATTGATTGAAAAGAAGAAGAAGAAGAAGAAGAAGAAGAAGAAGAAGAAGAAGAAGAAGAAGAAGAGAATAGTAAGAGAGGAAGAGAGAAAAGAGAGAGGGAGACAGTGAAAAAAAACATTAAAAGAACTGAGTAATAGAGAGTATAAAAACAAAAAGGAGGCAGAAAAAGACAGATCGAAAAGGAAGACAACGAGAGAGAAAAAATATAAAGGAAGACAGTTAAATTGATAGGAAGAAGAAGAAAAAGAATTGAAAGTATAGGTGAGAGAGAGAGAGAGAGGGGGGGGAGAGAGAGATAGAGTGAGAGAAAAAACAGAAAGTAAGATAGATAAATTGAGAAGAAGAAGAAGAAGAAGAAGAAGAAGAAGAAGAAGAAGAAGAATAGGTATGAGAGAGAGAGAGAGAGAGAGAAATGAAGAGAGGGAGAAAAACAGAAAGGAATATAGATAAATTGAGAACAAGAAGAACAAGAAGAACAAGAACAAAAACAGGAACAAGAACAAGAACAAAAAACAAGAACAAGAAGTGAAAGTATAGGTAAGAGAGAGAGAGAGAGAGAGAGAGAGAGAGAGAGAGAGAGAGAGAGAGAGAGAGAGAGAGAGAACATATTAGTACGAGGAGAAAATTATGAACTCAACTGCCGTATCGGACGTTTGAGAGAAACGTGGAGAAAACAATATGAACAAATATGTCTCGACTGGCCGACGTCAAAGTTCCAATATCTTTTTTATTTCTATTTTATTCAAATTCTTTTTATTTCTTCTTCTATTCATTTACACTGAATAAATCTCTCTGCTCGAACAGATACAAATAAATGCGCATTTTCGAATGTTCGGAAAGAAAAATGACAAGCATCTTCACATTGTAATTTTTCAGCATTATATATAAATATATATATATATATATATATATATATATATATATATGTGTGTGTGTGTGTGTGTGCGTGTGTGTGTGTGTGTGTGTGCATATACATATATCTGTGCATATATACATGGATATATATGTAAAAAATATATGTATATGTACAATTACAATATAGAAATATATATATATATGTATATGTACATATATATACAAATATATATATATATATTCATATGTATATGTATAAATGTGTATATATATATAAACATATATATATATATTATATGAATTTATGTAATTTTGCAGCATAATATATATATATATATATATGTGTGTGTGTGTGTACATATACATATATCTGTGCATATATACATGTATATATATATATATATATATATATAAATATATATATATATGTGTGTGTGTATATGTAGAATTATATATATACAAATATATATATATATGTATATGTACATATATATATATATATATATATATATATATATATATATTCACATGCATATGTATAAATATATATATATATATATTTACAAATGTATATATATATATGTACATATATATACAAATATATATATATATATTCATATGTATATGTATAAATATATATATATGCAAATCTCTTTCTTTCTTTCTCTTTCTCTTTCTCTCTCGCTCTCTCTCTCTCTCTATATATATATATATAAATGTATATAATTTTGCAGCATAATATTCACACACACACACACACATATATATATATATTTATATATATATATATATGTATATATGTGTGTGTGTGTGTGTGTGTGTGTGTGTGTGTGTGTGTATGTATATATTCTCGCCGACCACTATTCAAATTATATGAGAATTGTTTCATTTGATATGTACCTAGATCAGTGGGGGCGAAATATTTTGCAGATAATAAAAAGAGGTTGGAAATTATAGCTAGTAAAATGCAAATATATCTGCACAGCCTGGATGTAAGGTTATTTATGGATACAAACATTTATATTGTGCAGTATGTAGGTGTTATTGAAAGTAAATAGTATACATAAAAGTCATAAACTAGTAGATTTGTGTCTTAACACATATATGACAGACTGCTTCTGTTTTCTTCCCATGTCTTCGACTGCTATGGCTTCTATCTTCTAAGAGATCTCTTCGTCTTGGGCCGTGTTGAGTTCGGTTCAGGTTGAGGACATTTTAATCAGGATGTTGTAGAGCTCTGTGTTTCGAGTTCCATTCCCGTTAGTTCTTATAAATCAAGGAAGTTGTGTTAAGTTTTTAAGGGCCGTCCTTGGCCAGTGGATTATTGGTAAAGAGTCCCTCGATAATGAATCCTTTGGTTACTCTGGTAAACTGTTTTCAGTTCCTGGTAAAGAGTCCTTCGATAATGAATCCTTTGGTTACTCTGGTAAAGAGTTATCAGTTCTTTGTAAAGAGTCCTTCGATAATAAATCCTTTGGTTGCTCTGGTAATAAGTTCTTAGTTCCTGGTATAGAGTCCTTTGATAATGAATCCTTTGGTTACTCTGGTAAAGAGTTATCAGTTCTTTGTAAAGAGTCCTTCGATAATAAATCCTTTGGTTGCTCTGGTAATAAGTTCTTAGTTCTTGGTAAAGAGTCCTTCGATAATGAATCCTTTGGTTGCTCTGGTAAAGAGGTATCAGTTCTTGGTAAAGAGTCCCTCGATAATGAATCATTTGGTTCCTCTGGTAAAGAGTTTTCAGTTCCTGGTATAGAGTCCTTCGATAATGAATCTTTTGGTTACTCTGGTAAAGAGTTATCAGTTCTTGGTATAGAGTCCTTTGATAATGAATCCTTTGGTTGCTCTGGTAATGAGTTCTCAGTTCTTGGTAAATAGTCCCTCGATAATGAATCCTTTGGTTACTCTGGTAAAGAGTCCTCAGTTCCTGGTAAAGAGTCCTTCGATAATGAATCCTTTGGTTACTCTGGTAAAGAGTTCTCAGTTCTTTTTAAAGAGTCCTTCGATAATAAATCCTTTGGTTGCTCTGGTAATAAGTTCTCAGTTCCTGGTATAGAGTCCCTCGATAATGAATCCTTTGGTTACTCTGGTAAAGAGTTTTCAGTTCCTGGTATAGAGTCCTTCGATAATGAATCCTTTGGTTACTCTGGTAAAGAGTTTTCAGTTCTTGGTAAAGAGTCCCTCGATAATGAATCCTTTGGTTACTCTGGTAAAGATTTTTCAGTTCCTGGTAAAGAGTCCCTCGATAATGAATCCTTTGGTTAATCTGGTAAAGAGTTCTCAGTTCTTGGTAAAGAGTCCCTCGATAATGAATCCTTTGTTTACTCTGGTAAAGGGTTCTCTGTTCCTGGTATAGAGTCCTTCGATAATGAATCCTTTGGTTGCTCTTGTAAAGAGTTTTTAGTTCCTGGTATAAAGTCCTTCGATAATGAATCCTTTGCTTACTCTGGTAAAGAGTTCTCAGTTCATGGTAAAGAGTCCCTCGATAATGAATCCTTTGGTTACTCTGGTAAAGAGTTATCAGTTCTTGGTAAAGAGTCACTCGATAATGAATCCTTTGGTTACTCTGGTAAAGAATTCTCAGTTCTTGGTAAAAAGTCCCTCGATAATGAATCCTTTGGTTACTCTGGTAAAGAGTTCTCAGTTCCTGGTATAGAGTCCTTCGATAATGAATCCTTTGGTTACTCTGGTAAAGAGTTATCAGTTCTTGGTAAAGAGTCACTCGATAATGAATCCTTTGGTTACTCTGGTAAAGAGCTCTCAGTTCCTGATATAGAGTCCTTCGATAATGAATCCTTTGGTTACTCTAGTAAAGTGTTATCAGTTCTTGGTAAAGAGTCCCACGATAATGAATCCTTTGGTTACTCTGGTAAAGAGTTATCAGTTCTTGGTAAAGAGTCACTCGATAATGGATCCTTTGGTTACTCTGGTAAAGAGTTTTTAGTTCCTGGTATAGAGTCCGTCGATAATGAATCCTTTGGCTCCTCTGGTAAAGAGTTATCAGTTCTTGGTAAAGAGTCCTCGATAATGAATCCTTTGGTTACTCTGGTAAAAGAGTTATCAGTTCTGGTAAAGAGTCCTTTGATAATGAATCCTTTGGTTACTCTGGTAAAGAGTTTCAGTCTGGTAAAGAGTCCCTCGATAATGAATCCTTTGGTTACTCTGGTAAAAGTTATCAGTTCATGTAAAGAGTCCCTCGATAATGAATCCTTTGGATACTCTGGTAAAGAGTTCTCAGTTCCTGGTATAGAGTCCTCGATAATGAATCCTTTGTTACTCTGGTAAAGAGTTCTCAGTTCTTGGTAAAGAGTCCTTCGATAATGAATCCTTTGTTTACTCTGGTAAAGATTCTCAGTTCTTGGTAAAGAGTCCCTCGATAATGAATCCTTTGGTGGCTCTGGTAAAGAGTTTTCAGTTCCTGGTAAAGAGTCCTTCGATAATGAATCCTTTGGTTCCTCTGGTAAAGAGTTCTCAGTTCTTGGTAAAGAGTCCTTCGATAATGAATACTTTGGTTACTCTGGTAAAGAGTTCTCAGTTCTTGGTAAAGAGTCCTTCGATAATGAATACTTTGGTTACTCTGGTAAAGAGTTTTCAGTTCCTGGAAAAGAGTCCTTCGATAATGAATCCTTTGGTTACTCTGGTAAAGAGTTATCAGTTCTTGGTAAAGAGTCCCTCGATAATGAATCCTTTGGTTACTCTGGTAAAGAGTTATCAGTTCCTGGTAAAGAGTCCTTCGATTATTAATCTTTTGGTTACTCTGGTAAAGAGTTCTCAGTTCCTGATATAGAGTCACTCGATAATGAATCCTTTGGTTACTCTGGTAAAGAGTTATCAGTTCTTGGTAAAGAGTCCTTCGATAATGAATCCTTTGGTTACTCTGGTAAAGAGTTTTCAGTTCTTGGTAAAAAGTCCCTCGATAATGAATCCTTTGGTTACTCTGGTAAAGAGTTATCAGTTCTTGGCAAAGAGTCCATCTATAATGAATCCTTTGGTTACTCTGGTAAAGAGTTCTCAGTTCTTGGTAAAGAGTCCGTCGATAATGAATCCTTTGGTTGCTCTGGTAAAGAGTTATCAGTTCTTGGTAAAGAGTCCGTCGATAATGAATCCTTTGGTTGTTCTGGTAAAGAGTTCTCAGTTCTTGGTAAAGAGTCCCTCGATAATGAATCCTTTGGTGGCTCTGGTAAAGAGTTTTCAGTTCCTGGTAAAGAGTCCTTCGGTAATGAATCCTTTGGTTCCTCTGCTAAAGAGTTCTCAGTTCTTGGTAAAGAGTCCCTCGATAATAAATCCTTTGGTTGCTCTGGTAAAGAGTTTTCAGTTCCTGGTAAAGAGTCCCTCGATAATGAATCCTTTGGTTCCTCTGGTAAAGAGTTTTCAGTTCCTGGTATAGAGTCCTTTTATAATGAATCCTTTGGTTACTCTGGTAATGGTATAAGTCCGTCCTCAAGGAGTGCAGTTAGAATTATGTCCAATGTGGAGGGGGGTTAAGTATTCTATCAGCCAGTATTGCTAGTGATTGGCTGCAAGAATAACTCACGTGACCTTGGCTAGTCTATAAATCTAGGTGAGGAACTAGAGCACACCTTATAACCACAAATATTTCAACAAGTGGAGACATACGTTTTGGATACACATAGTTTTTATTACCCAGGTTCCACCTCTATGTTGGATAGTGCTATAAATTACGCCGACTGCACCTTTGCCCAGAGTAGTAAGACACCACTCCCCCAAGGGAGACACCCGTGATGCTTAAGAACGGAATCCTGGTAGCTGAGCAGTCCATCATTTGCAACTCTGCACTTTGGCCCTTACTTGGGCTAGATGGCCTGTCGGAGAATCCCTATCCGATTATTTGGCTGGATATGTCAAGTCATAGCACCTATATGGTTGCAGCGACCCTATTGCTCTCATGGCAAACCGCCAATTCTTTCTATAATTGATCTGTTAGAAGCAAGAATGCCCTGGATATGGTGTTAAACTGCATCTAGTGGTGAGGTTCCAATTCTGGAAAACTTCATTGCCATTACTCCCAGGTCCACTCTGACCTAGAGTTGTAGTATTTGTTGGCGTTTTTGTATATAAGGTGTGTGCTAGATGCCCACTCTTATTTATAGACTCGGCGATAATCATGTGACCATATTCTTGGCCAATCACTGGCAGTACTCTGCTGCTGATATTGTTATTTATATCGGCTGTTCTGATCTTAGCTACTCACATTGCTTTGAACCTTTGTGGACGACGGAACATAGGATTATATCACTGGACATTTGACACTACGTAGGATTCCATAACTCAGGACTTATTCACTTACCAAAGGATTCTATAGCTCAGGACTTACTTACTTTAAGTCCTTTTCCACTGGCCAAGGATGGCGGTCAGAAACTTAACAGTATTTATTAGGGTTAAAAAAATTAGTTAAAAAATAATGTTTGGTAAAAAAAATTAGTTAAAAAATAATGTTTGGTAAAAAATGAATAAAACAAAAATATTTTCTGCATGAAATAATCCAAGAGTTTACATGCCGTAAAAATACAACGAACCAGTTATCTTCTAATCTTCACTTCGTCTCGGGCCGTGTCGAGTCCTCGGGATGTTGTATCCCTCTACATTCCTATTTTCATTTCTGTCATTTCTTATTAAATCCTTCAACCAACCAACCAACCAGCAAAACTGAAGTCAACTTTTAATTTAATTCAAAATACACACACACACACACACACACACACACACACACACACACTATATATATATATATATAATATATATATATATATATATATATAAGATTTGAAAACACCACAAAATGCTGTTAAAGTGAAAACCTTTTATAACTTCGCTGATATTGAACACTATTTCGATTTTATGAAAATCGTCATCAGAGCTTGTTTATACTCCGTGTTGTTAAGAGGATCCCTTCCTCTTAACAACACGGACAAAAGTCATATGAGTTCAAAACAAAAACCTTGACGTTGCAAAAAAGATAAGTTATACAATAATTTCGAATGTGAGCCACTTCCGCCGCACTTTTCTCGGTCATCAGAATATGTATATCTTATTGTAACAGTTTTTAGAAAAGAAGATATATTGACAAGATTTGAAACTGGACGAATTCTCTTATTTAAAACGGGATGAGTATTAGCCTATATATATATATATATATATATATATATATATATATATATATATATATATATATAAGTCAACAATATATGAACTTTTAATTTAATTCAAAATACACCCCTTGTCATTCTGTACACTGATTCCTTTGAGAATTTGATCTGTAAAGCTCGGTCAATGTCTTCAAATCTTATCAGTGAGATGAATATTTAAACGCACGAAGCGAGGACCGGTGAATACGGATGATTCTTCACTGGTATAAGTGTTTCGACAAAATTATCTCGTTCAAAAAGTATTGATACTGGAGTTATATATTTTTTGAGAATATTGGGATTAAGAAATCAGGTCAACAGTCAAGACATCTAGACTTCATCATTTGTTTATATATATATATATATATATATATATATATATATATATATATATATATTTGTGTGTGTGTGTGTGTGTGTGTAAAGATAGGAGGGTTCGAGTAAAATCCGAGGAAACTTCTCCCAACCACATCCTTTCCCAACAAGCACCTAGCAACCTCCTCATCTCATCTTCCCGACGAAGGTATCCTTGTGGTTGATCAGTCGCTGACCCGAATACTAAGCTACCTCGTCATCTGGAACACTCCACTTCATCCCTTCTTTTGCTAGACGTGCGAACCGAACCAATTAACCGGCTCCTCGTGACAATCCGTAGAATCTATGCGATTAAGTTGCCACTGTATTCTATGAATTGCTCTTATGGCAAATAAATACCGTAATATTTTTATATTACCTAGGTAGTAGAATGCAGTGGCTGAGGTTCAACCACCAGTTTTAATACACTTGAGGTTAATGTTATTTCTACCAGTTTATTAATTTCTACCAGTTTATTAATACACTTGAGGTTAATGAGAATTATTTCTACCAGTTTATTAATACACTTGAGTTAATGATAATTATTTTACCAGTTTATAATACACATTAAGTAAATGAAAGTATGTCTACTAGTTTAAAACCAAACAAGATATTTATCTACAAATTATTCGCTTACAAATCTTATATACAAAAAAAACAAGATTATATATATATATATATATATATATATATATATATATATATATATATTATAAATGAATGAGTAATATCAAAGACTGGTATTTCTATCTATGATTAGAATCCAGTTTCTCCACCAGTAGAAATCCCACGGTTATTTTAAAACTATAAGATATAAAATATACAGGAAAAAAATATTATTTCAAAAAGTATAAAATTGAATACTACCTCAAAAATAAATATAGAATATATACAAAAATGACACATAAGGACATAGATGATAAGCTTTTTTTGTAATTAAAATATTATTTTTGCAGTATATGATATTTACAGCGCTACATATACTACATTAGAATTCTAGTCGTACGGAGTTTCTATACCTTAGGATTTGCTGATAAATTATAACGTTTTGATTGTATAATATATATAATAATAAGATTGTATAATGTCAATATTCTAATATAAAATCACTGGACTAATTCTCTCACGTATTCTTTTCTCAGGGTTTTCCGTTATTCCAAGTGGTGTAGAAATACAGTAGCAATGACACGGTTAAAGCTGGGAAAAAAGAACGATATATACATTAATGAGACAAATAGTAAGAACATTAATTCCCAATGAAATAAAAAGAAAATACCGATACAGATATACTGGCTAGTATGTTACCCCTCTATGAAATTGAAAATAAAAATTGATAATGTTTGACTGCAGTGGGTATTGATTTATCTTAATAGCATATCAACCCGTTTAGGCTTATTTTCTGCCTAGAGAAAGAATCTCCTTCAGTCTATTCTATATTCCCATTTTTGTTTAGTTGTTTCTTACGAATTTCGTTTCTTTTCTTTCTTTTTTTTTCATTTGTAACTTAAGTGAGGCTGTATCTTTTTAACGTTTCTATTTGCTCCGATTCTTATAACGTTAATAGTCCGAATAATCCAAATAATAAGAGTTATTTCATATTTCATCGTTTTTTTTTACAAAATAACTGTTTATGTAATCCATAAAATGTAATGTTTATGTAATCCATAAAATCATGGTTTTCTTGGTATTATGTTAAACTGCATCTAGTAGTAAAGCCTTCGCTTTGTCAAGAGTTTAAACATTTAATGATTGGCTTTGATGTAAAGTTACCCATCCACCCCTTACAACAAAAATGGTTACTCTTTAAAATAAATAGGAAAAACGTGTAATCTTCACTTATCAAATATCTCACTCAAATAACAGTGTATTGCTTAACTTTTCCCGGTTTTTTTTAATAAGTTCTCTATCTTTTTTTAATTGCTTATTCATTATTCGTGACTTTATTATGTCATTGATGCTTGCATTAATTCCTGACGATTAAAAATGCTTTTCTTTCTTATTTCTGATGCATTTATATAATAGTATCATACCCAGAACACTTAAAAGTTAGTAGTTTCAAAGTATTTATTATTAATATTATATATATATATATATATATATATATATATATATATATATATAATATTCGAATGGAAACTGGTCGCATACTAAAAGACATTTTGTATGGTGAATTAATAAAAGGCCTCCGATCGGTAGGTAGACCACACCTACGCTTTAAACATGCCTGCGGGAGAGACATGAGGATATGCCACATTGACACAAACACGTGGGATGTAGATGCTGAATATCGAACGGCCTATCACCTTAATGTTAAACAAGGCACGAAGAGGAGTGAGGTGGAGGGGAGAGTAGCCTCCACAGCAAAGAGAGCCAGAAAAAGAACAGAAAACAGCAGCCACTAAATCTCTCCTCTCCAAAGCTCTCACACAATGAGTATTTGTTTTCAGTTACAGATACTCACACTCTGTTCTTCTCTCACTCACATTTCAAAAGATCAGCATTTCTGTGACCCAGTTTTACTCTCTTCATTTCCCTCTCTCTCTCTCTCCCCCTCTCTCCCCCCCTCTCTCTCTCTCTCTCTCTCTCTCTCTCTCTCTCTCTCTCTCTTCTTTCATACATGTTAACCTATTTCATATTGATTTATCCATTAATTTGTAAGATGAGTTCCACCAGACAGGGAAACTTTCAACGATACCCGAGAATTCTATAACATTAATACTGGTATTTTTTTTAATAATATATTGACTACGCAGATTTCAAAAATTAAGTCTATTAAGCAATTACATTTTTTTTTTGTCAAATGAGTAATATATTTTTGGAAAAAATTGCCTAATTACATGAAAAAAAAAATTTTAAGATTAGATTCTGCGTAAATGTTCGATGGATTTGTTGAGAAATTCTGGTATAAAAAGTGTGTGCTAGATCCTCGCCCATACTTATAGACGAGGCGAGATTATGTCATCTATTTCTTGGCCAATAACTGGCAGTACTCTGAGGCTGATACAATATTTAACCGACCCCACTGGTCATAATTACTGCAGCGTTCATCGAGGACGGACATAGGATTAAATCACTGGACCTTTACCAATACGCAGGATAGGACTTATACGATCACCAAAGGATTCCATAACATAGGACATTCTTTAAGCCCGTTTCAACTGGCCAAGGATGGCATTTAAAAACTTTCCAGGATTACTTAACATAATTTGATCTGTATAAATATAGGGTATTAATTTGTGTAAGTTATGTCCAAAAATGCACCTTTTTCATATTTTTCTTCATTTTTTACGATGGGAGAAGATAGTAAAAAGGGAAGATGCCCAAGGAAGCATACCAAACAAATCATAAGCGAATCTGATACATTTCATTTTTTATTATCTTACTAATCAATTTCTTAGGGCATCTTATCGTTGTGTAATGGTTATCAAGGTAATATTGCAGATACATGCTCTAACAATTATATTGAGTACTCGTTACCCATAAATACAGCAAACTATATTATCAATACCAAGCAAGTTGTGCTAGAAGACTTCTGAAAGGAAGAACACTTTAAGAAACTGCTGGAAAACATTTCTATGATTACATATGATGATACAAAAATCGTTGATGGCCAACTACAGATTAAGCTGAGACACTTGGTGATAGACTAACTGAACGAAGTATAGAATATAGAAAAGACATAGGCCTCGATGAAATATCCCCCGAAGTATGTAAGACAAGGGAATTTGACAATATACGTCTTCGATTATGCAATACAGAGTACAAACAAAAAACAATATAAAAATGGACGAAAGGTTGCATCCTCCCTTTTCCAAATATACGTTACCTCGGGATCACTAAGAACTACAAAGGAATAGCGAATTCGATTATTTCTGGATGATCCATATTGCAATATCTGGTCACATTCTATCCGAGTCGAACGGGTTCGGTATATGAGGCGTCTCATCGTGATTTAATGGTTGGTTGGTTGGTTGGTTTTACGGCATATCAACACTTTTAAGGTCATTTGAATCACAAGGTTCTTTGTTCGATACCGGCCCCGCCAACTCAGCGTATGAGTAGTACAGGTATATGTGCGGTAAAGTGAGGAGCTTATGGTAAGTGTGGTGCTCCACCTCAGATGCTAAATAATCTCCTTGGTCTAGCGCTAATGAAAAGGGATAGACTTCCTCGCTGTCTGGCTGATACCGACATTAGGCTGGGCTGCATAACAGAAAATCTGATCTAAGCAACAACAGATACAGTAAGCTATCTGAGTCTTTGTTTTATAAAAAGTAAAGTAAAGTCGTCGGCCGGCCTAATGTCGTATCAGCCAGACAGCGAAGGGAGTCTATCCCCTTTTCATTAGCGCTAGACCAAGGAGATTATTTTAGATCTGAGTGAGCACCACACTTACCATAAGCTCCTCACTTTACCGCACATATACCTGTACTACTCTACGCTGAGTTGCGGGGGCCGGTATTCGAACAAAGAACCTTGTGATTCAAATGACCTTAAAAGTGTTGATATGCGTAAAACCAACCAACCAAAACCATTAAATCACGATGAGACGCTCATATACCGAACCCGTTCGACTCGGATAAGAATGTGACCAGATATTGCAATATGGATATCAGAAATAATGAATTCGCTATTCCTTTGTAGTTCTTAGTGATCCCGAGTAACGTATATTTGGAAAAGGAGGATGCAACCTTTCGTCCATTTTTATATTGTTTTTGTTTGTACTCTGTATTGCATACGAAAACGTATATTGTCAATTCCCTTGTCTTACATACTTCGGGGATATTTCATCGAGGCCTATGTCTTTTCTATTTCTATACTTCGTTCAGTTAGTCTATCACAAGTGTCTCAGCTTAAATCTGTAGTTGGCCATCAACGATTTTTGTATCATCATATGTAATCATAGAAATGTTTTCCAGCAGTTCTTAAAGTTTCTTCCTTTCAGAAGTCTTCTAGCACAACTTGCTTGGTATTGATAATATGTTTGCTGTATTTATGGTAACGAGTACTCATATAATTGTTTAGGCATGTATCTGCAATATACCTTGATAACCATTACACAACGATAAGATGCCTAAGAAATTGATTAGTAAGATAATAAAAAATGAAATGTATCAGATTCGCTTATGATTTGTTTTGGTATGCTTCCTGGGCTCTTCCCTTTTACTATCTTCTCCCATCGGAAAAATGAGAAAAATATGAAAAAGGTGCATTTTTGGACATAACTTACACAAATTAATACCCTATATTTTAATACAGATCAAATTATGTTAAGTAATCTGGAAAGTTTAAATGCCATCCTTGGCCAGTTGAAACGGGCTTAAAGAATGTCTATGTTATGGAATCCTTTGGTGATCGTATAAGTCTATCCTGCGTATTGGTAAAGGTCCAGTGATTTAATCCTATGTCCGTCCTCGATGAACGCTGCAGTAATTATGACCAGTGGGGTCGGTTAAATATTGTATCAGCCTCAGAAGTACTGCCAGTTATTGGCCAAGAAATAGATGACCATATCTCGCCTCGTCTATAAGTATGGGGAGGATCTAGCACACACTTTTATACCAGAATTTTCTCAACAAATCCATCGAACATTTACGCAGAATCTAATCTTAAAATTTTTTTTCATGTAATTAGGCAATTTTTCCAAAAAATATACTTCATTGACAAAAAAAAAATGTAATTGCTAATAGACTAATTTTTGAATCTGCGTAGTCAATATATTATAAAAAAAAATACCATATTAATGTTATAGAATTCTCGGGTATCGTTGAAAGTTTCCCTGTCTGGTTGGAACTCATCTTACAAATTAATGGATAAATCAATATGAAATAGGTTAACATGTATGAAAGAGAGAGAGAGGGAGAGAGAGGAGAGAGAGAGAGAGAGAGAGAGGGGGAGAGAGGGGAGAGAGAGAGAGAGGGAAATGAAGAGAGTAAAACTGGGTCACAGAAATGCTGATCTTTGAAATGTGAGTGAGAGAAGAACAGAGTGTGAGTATCTGTAACTGAAACAAATACTCATTGTGTGAGAGCTTTGGAGAGAGAGAGATTTAGTGGCTGCTGTTTTCTGTTCTTTTTCTGTCTCTTTGCTGTGGAGGCTACTCTCCCCTCCACCTCACTCCTCTTCGTGCCTTGTTTTAACATTAAGGTGATAGGCCGTTCGATATTCAGCATCTACATCCACGTTGTGTCAATGTGCATATCTCATGTCTCTCCCGCAGGCATGTTTAAAGCGTAGGTGTGGTCTACCTACGATCGGAGGCTTTTATTAATTCACCATACAAAATGTCTTTTAGTATGCGACCAGTTTCCATTCGAATATTATATATATATATATTATATATATTATATATATATATATATATATATTAATAATAATACTTTGAAACTACTAACTTTTAAGTGTTCTGGGTATGATACTATTATATAAATGCATCAGAAATAAGAAAGAAAAGCATTTTTAATCGTCAGGAATTAATGCAAGCATCAATGACATATATAAAGTCACGAATAATGAATAAGCAATTAAAAAAGATAGAGAACTTATTAAAAAAAACCGGGAAAAGTTAAAGCAAACACTGTTATTTGAGTGAATATTTGATAAGTGAAGATTACACGTTTTTTCCTATTTATTTTAAAGAGTAACCATTTTTGTTGTAAGGGGTGGATGCGTAACTTTACATCAAAGCCATCATTAAATGTTTAAACTCTTGACAAGCGAAGGCTTACTACTAATGCAGTTTAAATAATACAAGAAACATGATTTTTATGGTACATAAACATTAATTTTATGGATTACATAAACATTATTTTGTAAAAAAACGATGAAATATGAAAAACTCTTATTTATTTGGATTATTCGGACTATTAACGTTATAAGAATCGGAGCAAATAGAACGTTAAAAAGATTACAGCCTCACTTAAGTTACAAATGAAAAAAAAGAAAGAAAAGAAACGAATTCGTAAGAAACAACTAAACAAAATGGAATATAGATAGACTGAAGGAGATTTCTTTCTCTAGCAGAAATAAGCCTAAACGGGTTGATATGCTATTAAGATAATCAATACCCACTGCAGTCAAACATTATCAATTTTTATTTCAATTTCATAGAGGTAACATACTAGCCAGTATATCTGTATCGTATTTTCTTTTTATTTCATTGGAATTAATTTCTTACTATTTGTCTCATTAATGTATATATCGTTCTTTTTTTTCCCAGCTTTAACCGTGTCATTGCTACTGTATTTCACACCACTTGGAATAACGAAAACCCTGAAAAAAAGAAGAAACGTGAAGAATTAGTCCAGTGATTTTATATTAGAATTTATTGACATTATACAATTATTATTATATATATATATACAATCAAAACGTTATATTTATCAGCAAATCCTAAGGTATAGAAACTCCGTACGACAGATTCTAATGTAGTATATGTAGCGCTGTAAATATCATATACTGCAAAAATAATATTTTAATTACAAAAAAAGCTTATCCATCTAGTCCTTATTGTGTCATTTTTGTATATATCTATATTTATTTGAGGAGTATTCAATTTTATACTTTTTGAAATAATATTTTTTCCTGTATATTTTATATCTTATAGTTTTAAAATAACCGTGGGATTTCTACTGGTGGAGAACTGGATTCTAATCATAGATAGAAATACCAGTCTTTGATTTAACTTCATTCATTTATTATATATATATATATAATAATATATATATTATATATATATATATATAATCTGTTTTTTTGTATATAAGATTGTAAGCGAATAATTTGTAGATAAATATCTTGTTTGGTTTTATAACTAGTAGACATACTTTTCATTTACTTAATGTGTATTAATAAACTGGTAGAAATAATTACATAACTTCAAGTGTATTAATAAACTGGTAGAAATAATTCTCATTACTCAAGTTATTAATAAACTGGTAGAAATAATTCTCATTAACTTCAAGTGTATAATAAACTGGTAGAAATAATTCTCATTACCTCAAGTGTATTAATAAACTGGTGGTTGAACCTCAGCCACTGCATTCTACTACCTAGGTAATATAAAATATTACGGTATTTATTTGCCATAAGAGCAATTCATAGAATACAGTGGCAACTTATCGCATAGATTCTACGGATTGTCACGAGAGCCGGTTAATTGGTTCGGTTCGCACGTCTAGCAAAAGAAGGGATGAAGTGGAGTGTTCCAGATGACGAGGTAGCTTAGTATTCGGGTCAGCGACTGATCAACCACAAGGATACCTTCGTCGGGAAGATGAGATGAGGAGGTTGCTAGGTGCTTGTTGGAAAGGATGTGGTTGGGAGAAGTTTCCTCGGATTTTACTCGAACCTCCTATCTTTACACACACACACACACACACACAAATATATATTATATATATATAATATATATATATATATATATATATATATAACAAATGATGAAGTCTAGATGTCTTGACTGTTGACCTGATTTCTTAATCCCAATATCTCAAAAAATATATAACTCCAGTATCAATACTTTTGAACGAGATAATTTTGTCGAAACACTTATACCAGTGAAGAATCATCCGTATCACCGGTCCTCGCTTCGTGCGTTTTAAATATTCATCTCACTGATAAGATTGAAGACATTGACGAGCTTTACAGATCAATTCTTCAAAGGAATCAGTGTACAGAATGACAAGGGGTGTATTTGAATTAAATTAAAAGTTCATATATTGTGACTTATATATAATATATATATATATTATATTATATTATATATATATAATATATATAGGCTAATACTCATCCCGTTTTAAATAAGAGAATTCGTCCAGTTTCAAATCTTGTCAATATATCTTCTTTTTCTAAAAACTGTTACAATAAGATATACATATTCTGATGACCGAGAAAAGTGCGGCGAAGTGGCTCACATTCGAAATTATTGTATAACTTACTTTTTTGCAACGTCAAGGTTTTTGTTTTGAACTCATATGACTTTTGTCCCGTGTTGTTAAGAGAAGGGATCCTCTTACAACACGGAGTATAAAAAGCTCTGATGACGATTTTCATAAAATCGAAATAGTGTTCAATATCAGCGATTATAAAAGGTTTTCACTTTAACAGCATTTTGTGGTGTTCAAATCTTTATATATATATATATATATATATATATATATATATATATATAGTGGTGTGTGTGTGGTTGTGTGTGGTGTGTGTGGTGTGTATTTTGAATTAAATTAAAAGTTGACTTCAGTTTTGTGGTTGGTGGTTGTGTTGAAGGATTTAATAAGAAATGACAAAATGAAAATAGGAATGTAGAGGGATACAACATCCCGAGGACTCGACACGGCCCGAGACGAAGTGAAGATTAGAAGATAACTGGTTCGTTGTATTTTACGGCATGTAAACTCTTGGATTTATTTCATGCAGAAAATATTTTTGTTTATTCATTTTTCCAAACATATTTTTAACTAATTTTTTTACCAACATATTTTTAACTAATTTTTTTAACCCTAATAAATACTGTTAAGTTTCTGACCGCCATCCTTGGCCAGTGAAAAAGGCTTAAAGTAAGTAAGTCCTGAGCTATAGAATCCTTGGTAAGTGAATAAGTCCTGAGTTATGGAATCCTACGTAGTGTCAAATGTCCAGTGATATAATCCTATGTTCCGTCGTCCACAAAGGTTCAAAGCAAGTGAGTAGCTAAGATCAGAACACCGATATAAATAACAATATCAGCAGCAGAGTACTGCCAGTGATTGGCCAAGAATATGGTCACATGATTATCGCCGAGTCATAAATAAGAGTGGGCATCTAGCACACACCTTATATACAAAAACGCCAACAAATACTAACTCTAGGTCAAGTGGACCTGGGATAATGGCAATGAAGTTTTCCAGAATTGACCTCACCATAGATGCAGTTTAACACCATATCCAGGGCATTCTGCTTCTAACAGATCAATTATAGAAAGAATTGGCGGTTTGCCATGAGAGCAATAGGGTCGCTGCAACCATATAGGTGCTATGACTTGACATATCCAGCCAATAATCGGATAGGGATTCTCCGACGGCATCTAGCCCAAAGTAAGCCCAAAGTGCAGAGTTGCAAATGATGGACTGCTCAGCTACCAGGATTCCGTTCTTAGCATCACGGGTCTCCCTTGGGAGTGGTGTCTTACTACTCTGCCAAAGGTGCTCGCTTAATTTATAGCAACTATCCAACATAGAGGTGGAACTGGGTAATAAAAACTATGTGTATCCAAAACGTATGTCTCCACTTGTTGAAATATTTGGTGTATTATAGGTGTGCTCTAGTTCCTCACCTAGATTTATGACTAGCCAAGGTCACGTGAGTTATTCTTGCAGCCAATCACTAGCAATACTGGCTGATTAGAATACTTAACCCCCTCCACATTGGACATAATTCTAACTGCACTCCTTGAGGACGGACTTATACCCTATTACCAGAGTAACAAGGATTCATTATAAAAGACTCGAACCAGGAACTAAAAACTCTTTACCAGAGGAACCAAAGATTCATTATCGAGGGACTCTTTACAGGAACTAAACCTTTTACCAGAGAACCAAAGATTTATTATCGAGACTCTTTTACCAAGAACTGAGAACTCTTAGCAGAGAACCAAAGATTCATTACCGAAGGACTCTTTACCAGGAATGAAAACTCTTTACCAGAGCCACCAAGGATTCATTATCGAGGACTCTTTACCAAGAACTGAGAACTCTTTACCCAGAACAACCAAAGGATTCATTATCGACGGACTCTTTTACCAAGAACTGACTCTTTACCAAGCAACCAAGGATTCATATCGACGGACTCTTTACCAAGAATTTGAAGAACTCTTTACAGAGTAACCAAAGATTCATTATAGATGGACTCTTTGCAAGAACTGATAAACTCTTTACCAGAGTAACCAAAGGATTCATTATCGAGGGACTTTTTACCAAGAACTGAAAACTCTTACCAGAGTAACCAAAGGATTCATTATCGAAGGACTCTTTACCAAGAACTAGAACTCTTTACCAGAGTAACCAAAGGATCATTATCGAGGACTCATACAGGAACTGAGAACTCTTTACCAGAGTAACCAAAGATTATTAATCGAGGACTCTTTACCAGAACTGAAACTCTTACCAGAGTAACCAAAGGATTCATTATCGAGGACTCTTACCAGAACTGAGAACTCTTTACCAGAGTAACCAAAGGATTCAATTATCGAAGACTCTTTCCAGGAACTGAAAACTCTTTACCAGAGTAACCAAGTATTCATTATCGAAGACTCTTACCAAGAACTGAGAACTCTTAACCAGAGTAACCAAAGGATTCATTATCGAAGGACTCTTACCAAGAACTGAGAACTCTTTACCAGGGAACCAAAGGATTCATTATCGAAGGACTCTTTTACAGGAACTGAAAAACTCTTTACCAGAGTACCAAAAGGATCATTATCGAGGACTCTTTACAAGAACTGAGAACTCTTTACCAGAGTAAACAAAGGATTCATTATCGAAGGACTCTTTACCAAGAACTGAGAACTCTTTACCAGAGTAACCAAAGGATTCATTATCGAGGACTCTATACAGGAACTGAGAACTCTTACCAGAGTAACCAAAGGATTCATTATGAGGGACTCTTTACCATGAACTGAGAACTCTTACCAGAGTAACCAAAGATTCATTATCGAGGGACTCTTTACAAGAACTGAGAACTCTTTACCAGAGTAACCAAAGGATTCATTATCGAAGGACTCTTTACAAGAACTGAGAACTCATTTACCAGAGTAACCAAAGGATTCATTATCGAGGACTTCTTACCAGGAACTGAGAAACTCTTTACCAGAGTAACCAAAGGATTCATTATCGAGGGACTCTTTACCAGAACTGAGAACTCTTTACCAGAGGACCAAAGGATTCATTATCGACGGGACTCTTACCAGAACTAAGAACTCTTTACCAGAGTAACCAAAGGATCCATTTATCGAGGACTCTTTACCAAGAACTGAGAACTCTTTACCAGAGTACCAAAGGATTCATTATCGAAGGACTCTTTACCAAGAACTGAGAACACTTTACCAGAGTAACCAAAGGATTCATTATCGAAGGACTCTATACAGGAACTGAGAGCTCTTTACCAGAGTAACAAGGATTCATTACGACGGACTCTTTACCAAGAACTGATAACTCTTTACCCAGAGTAACCAAAGATTCATTATCGAAGGACTCATTACAGGAACTGAGAACTCTTACCAGAGTAACCAAAGGATTCATTATCGAGGGATTTTACCAAGAACTGAGAATTCTTTACCGAGTAACCAAAGGATTCATTATCGAGGACTCTTTACCAAGAACTGATAACTCTTTACCAGAGTAACCAAAGGATTCATTATCGAGGACTCTTTACCATGAACTGAGAAACTTCTTTACCAGAGAACAAAGGATTCATTATCGAAGGACTTTTTACCAGGAACTAAAAACGTCTTACAAGGCAAACCAAAGATTCATTATCGAAGGACTCTATACCAGGAACAGAGAACCCTTTACCAGAGTAAACAAAGGATCATTATCGAGGACTGCTTTACAAGAACTGAGAACTCTTTAACCAGATTAACAAAGATTCATGTATCGAGGGACTCTTTACCAGGAACTGAAAATCTTTACCAGAGTAACCAGAAGGATTCATTATCGAGGGACTCTTTACCAAAACTGAAAACTCTTTACCAGAGTAACCAAAGCTCATTATCGAAGGACTCTATACCAGGAAACTGAAAACTCTTTACCAGAGAACCAAGGATTCATTATCGAGGGACTCTATACCAGGAACTGAGAACTTATTACCAGAGCAACAAAAAGGATTTTCGAAGGACTCTTTAAAAAGAACTGAGAATCTTTACCAGAGTAACCAAAGGATTCATTATGCGAAGGACTCTTTAACCAGGAACTGAGGACTCTTTACCAGAGTAACAAAGGATTCATTATCGGACTATTTACCAAGAACTGAGAACTCTTACCAGACAACCAAAGGATTCATTATCAAAGGACTCTATACCAAAACTGAACTCTTTACCAAAGTAACCAAAAGATTTCATTATCGAAGGACTCTATACAGGAACTGAAAACTCTTTACCAGAGGAACCAAATGATTCATTATCGAGGACTCTTTACCAAGAACTGATACCTCTTTACCAGAGCAACCAAAGGATTCATTATCGAAGGACTCTTTACCAGAACTAAGAACTTATTTACAGAGCAACCAACAGGATTTATTATCGAAGGACCTTACAAAGAACTATAACTCTTACCAGAGTAACCAAAGATTCATTATCAAAGGACTCCTATTACCAGAACTAAGAACTTATTACCAGAGCAACCAAAGGATTTATTATCTGGAAGGACTCCTTTACAAGAATGATTAACTCTTTTCCAGAGTAACCAAAGGATTCATTATCGAAGACTCTTACCAGGGAACTGAAAACAGCTTTACCAGAAGAACCAAGGATTCATTATTCGAGGGCACTCTTTACAAATTAATCCACTGGCCAAGGACGCCCTTAAAAATTAACACAATTCCTTGAATTTATAAGAACTAACGGATGGAACTTCGAAAACACAGAGCTCTACAAACATCCTATTAAAAGTCCTCAACCTGAACCGACTCAACACGGCCAAGACGGAGAGATCTCTTAGAAGATAGAAAGCCATAGCAGTCGAAGACATGGGAAGAAAACAAAGCAGTCTGTCATAG
Organism: Doryteuthis pealeii; assembly: GCA_023376005.1. Taxonomy (NCBI): domain Eukaryota; kingdom Metazoa; phylum Mollusca; class Cephalopoda; order Myopsida; family Loliginidae; genus Doryteuthis; species Doryteuthis pealeii. The sequence goes on from CM042148.1 coordinate 26,406,383, forward strand.
TATGTGTTAAGACACAAATCTACTAGTTATAACTTTATGTATACTATTACTTCATAACACGCACATACTGGCACAATATAAATGTTGTATCCATAAATAACCTTACATCCAGGCTTGCAGATAAATTTGCATTTTACTAGCTATATTTCAACCTCTTTTTTATTATCTGCAAAATTATTTCGCCCCACTGATGCTAGGTACATATCAAATGAAACAGATTCTTCATAGTAATTTGAATAGTGGTCGGCAGCAATATATACATTACACACACACACACACAACACACCACACACACACAATATTACATATATAATATAATATAAATATATATATATATGTGTGTGGTCGTTGTGAAATTATCTGCAAAATTATATACATTTATATTATATATATAGAGAGAGAGAAGAGCGAGAGGAAAGAGAAAGAGAGAAAGAAAGAAAGAGATTTTCATTTATATATAATTATACATTACATATGAATATATAATATATATTTGTATATATATGTACATATATATATATACATTGTAAATTATATATATATAATTTATACATATGCATGTGAATATAATTATATATATATAAAATATAATATAATAATATAATTACTATACATATAATATATATTTGTTATATATAATTAATACATAGTACACACACACACATATAGTATATATTATATATATATATATATATATATTATATATACATGTAATATGCACATATATGTATATGCCACACACCACACCATATATATATATATATATTATATTATGCTGCAAATTACATAAATTCATATAAATAAATATGGATGTTTATAATATTATACACATTTATAACATATACATATGAATATATATATATATTTATATTGTATGTACATATACATATATATATATATTTCTTATTGTTAATTTGTAACATATACATATATTTTTACATTATATATCCATGTAATATGCCACAGATATATGTATATGCACACACACACACACACACGACGCACCACACACACACACACACATAAATATATATATATACTATATATATAATAATATATTGTATATGATAGATGTGAAAAAATACAATTGAAGATGCTTGTCATTTTTCTTCCGAACATCGAAATGCGCATTTATTTGTATCTGTATCGAGCACCCCCCCCCTGAAGATTTATTCAGTTTGTAAAATGATAGAAGAAAGAATAAAAAGAATTGAATAAATTAGAAATAAAAAGATATTGGAACTTTAGTCGGCCAGTGCGAGACATATTTGTCATTTGTTTTCTCCACGTTTCTCTCGAAACGTCCGATACGGCAGTTGAGTCATAATTTTCCTCCGTTACTAATATTTCTCTCTCCTCTCTCCTCTCTCTCTCTCTTCTCTCTCTCTCTCTCTCTCTCTCTCTCCTCTTACCTATACTTTCACTTCTGTCTTTTTTTTCTTGTTCTGTTCCTGTTTTGTTCTTGTTCTTCTTGTTCTCTTGTCTCAATTATCTATATTCCTCATTTTCTGTTTTTCTCCCTCTCTTCATTTCTCTCTCTCCTCTCTCTCTCATACCTATTCTTCTTCTTCTTTTTCTTCTTCTTCTTCTTCTTCTTCTTCTCAATTTAATCTATCTTACTTTCTGTTTTTTCTCTCACTCTATCTCTCTTCTCCCCCCCTCTCTCTCTCGTCTCTCACCTATACTTTCAATTCTTTTTCTTCTTCTTCCTATCAATTAACTGTCTTCCTTTATATTTTTATCTCACGTTTTGTTTCTTTTCGATCTGTCTTTTTTCTGCCTCCTTCTGTTTTTATACTCTCTATTACTCAGTTCTTTTTTAATGTTTTTTTCACTGTCTCCCTCTCTCTTTCTCTCTTCCTCTCTTTACTATTCTCTTTCTCTTCTTCTTCTTC
>CM042148.1:26413377-26475877 GCA_023376005.1 Doryteuthis pealeii
AATCTAAATAATACAAAGGGATGTTATGAATGTTTTGCGTGAACAATTCAGACCTTCATCTCGATTCCCTTCCTTTCTGGTTTATCGTTTTCTTTACAGATCGTCAACATGCCCAGTTGTTTTCATTTTCAATTTCATTTGCAAAATCCTCTCTCCCAAAAAGATAAGCGAACAAAAATCCAGAGGAATAATTTCTCATCATTTCTTAACCATCTTGTCCACACTCACCCCGCCCCCGCCCCATTTTATCCCTTAACTTAATACGTTTTCTCCATTGGTGCATTGATGATTGCCCCCCCCTTTTTCGTCATTTCTGCTTCTTAGCACACTAATTTCTCATGTGCCTTTTCCTAAGGTTTCATTCGCCTCTTAAAATCAACATCACGTCCATTGTGAATTAATTCCACTTGCGCACCTTCTCACACTCATATCCGCCGCCCCCTTTCCCCATTGAACAAGATGAAGACTATTTCATTTTCTTGTCCGATATTAAATAACCTTGCCTTTGGCCAATAACAACATTAAAACTGAAAAAAACAGCAGGATAACTATCCGAGTGTTAACGGAACCAGCCAAGGCTTAAATATAAGTTGTAACAAAAGATGCGAACAAGAGGATGTGCATGGAATTGATGCACAAAGATGTTAGTAGTAGAGCTTTCCTATATTTATTAGGCGGGTGATATAAAGACTCTTACACACGAATGCACAGTGACAATATATTTATATATATATATATATATATATATATATATATATATAAGTAAAGAAATAACAAAAGACTTACAGATTTAGCTTTATAGTCTATTTCAGGGAGCTTAGACAAATAGTCTAACTCTCCCGACTCATCAGATTATAACATTTTAAAAATAAAAATCTGTTTTCAAATACCTTTAACGTAATAAAGAATTCATTATTCGCATCTGATGAATCGGGAGAGTTAGACTATTTGTCTAAGCTCCCTGAAATAGACTATAATGCTAAATCTCTAAGTCTTTTGTTATTTCTTTACTTATATATTTGCTCTGTCACTCTAACTTTAAGAGCATACATTGAGCTCTCAAACTGCGACTTGTTTTTTAAAAATAAAAGATTTCTTCTCTGGACTTTTGCATTATATATATATATATATATATATATATATATATATATATATATATATATATATATATGTTGAATTAAACAAATGACACATCTCCTGTTTAACAATTTTATTTGTGATTTTTTCAAGTTTTCTGGCCAACTTTTTAATATTTTGGTGGAATTCGTAGATTAGTCCGCCAAAGTTCCTGTCCCGAGTACTTTCGGCACTTCGAAGTGCCATCATCAGGGGTGATGTGTTCCAGTTTTTAAAATTATATTCATGGATGACGAAGGCTGGAATAGAGTGGGGATCTCTGTGGATTAGGAATCTTTTGCAATTGCTTGTCGAGACAATGTTGAATGTCAGATCTCTTGCTTGGAAATTTGGAAGTAAATCAATAATATATGTCATCATCATCATCATCATCATCATCATCATCATCATCATCAAGATGTACTGATAGCGTGGATTTTTAAAAACTCCCTCCCCAACCGTCTCTATCGGACATCGTATTTGGTAGGTTCGGAGAGAACATTAATGTAATTCTTTGCCGGTCAACTAGCACTGGTGTGTCATTGTGTTGGAGTCCACGGGAAAAGATCGCTTAAGAAAATCTGTAACAAGCTATATCCCCCCCCCCCAGAAAGGTAAACAACACCTGCATTCATTATCAGGTCGCACTGACCGTTCGGATACCCATAACTCACTCTCTGTCTGTCTGTCTGTCTGTCTGTCTCTCTCTCTCTCTCTCTCTCTCTATATATATATATATATATATATCCCTCTTTCTTTCACCAACAGTCCAGGTTGGTCATCACCCCTGACCGGTCTCTCGAATGGCATCCAACATACTCGCAGACCTGAATAATGTAGTTTGATTTTGCTGTCCGGCCTACACTGTTCTGTATGTGTCTGGATATCCACAGAACAACCTCATTAATGAGTCCGTCTTTGCATCCCCAAGATTGTTCTGTCAGTCTTACTTGAATGATTTGTGTGACAGAAAACACGTGATAATACCAAGGTCTGTTCAAGACAATACACTGCATTAGTATTATCTGCGTTATTCGGACTATTGTCCTCATCTTCATTGTTATCTGTACAACGTTTCGGCAGATACACCCTCCGGCCTTCTTCAGTTATTTCTTGTCGGATTCCAGGTTCACTCCTGAGTGGCAGCAGTAACATAGAAAAATAATTAACACAACTCCACCCCAGCTATGGTTAGCGTAATTAGAACAGGATATCCCCGTGGACTGAATAAAGGGTTAGGTTCAAAGTTCCGTGATGGCTCCCGATTACGACAAGAAGGTTCCCGACTACGACAAGAAAGATCCCGAGTTCGAAAAGGTTCCCGAGTCCGAAAAGAAGGTTCCCGAGTCCGAAAAGAAGGTTCCCGAGTCCGACAAAAAATACCTGAAGAAGGCCGGGGGGCACATCGGCCAAAACGTTGTACAGATAACAATGAATATGGGGACAATAATCCGAATAATGCAGATAATACTAATCATCAAGCCTCATGTCAAACATTCAGAGAAATAACACACTGCATGTATAGTTCCCATCTCGCTTTTTTTCTCTCAGCGTTTTGATTTAGTCCAAGTGGTGTAGAAATACAGTAGCAATGACACAGTTAAAGCTGGGAAGAATTCGAAAAAAACAAAACAAAAAACAAAACAAAGATATATACATTAATGAGACAAATAGTAAATACATTAATTCTCAACTAAATCCCGGCCATACAAAATACCATGGTTGCTAAGAGAAACGTTATCATCAATTATCGTCTCCTTTATCTCTCCTCTCATGTCGATTTCTTTTATAAATCTTCACACGGTGTCGTGTTTAATCCATTTAGGAAGAGAAAACGATTTCAAATCTTTGGAATAGTTGCTTTCATTTCCTTATTACTTTTAATAAAGAACTGATTCCTTCTTTGTCTTTCGTCATGATTTCCTCAAGCACTTAGCTACTTGAACGTGTTATTTACAGAATATGATATCTTCAATTATATAATCGCTTCTACAAAAATATGCCTTAAACTCCAGCTAAGACGCTGAGTGCATATTGTTTCGAAAACTTGGAGAAGTTCATTTTATCGTAATTATTCTCGAGTTGACTGAGCGGAAAGATTGTTTAAAAAACAGAATATCAAAGTATGGTAAGAAATCCATTATTAGGCAGTTATTTACCCAACTCGGTTAGGATGTGACACAAGGTCACACATACGGGACATCTTGCTAGCATCGAACTCGCTATTTATTAGTAATGGATCTGCGAGACTAGCTTACTTATCATTATATCACATTCCGGTCAGCTCACGGTGAAAGCATCGCTTCTCGCTGTTGTATATTGTATGAGCGAAACAAAGAAAAGATGACAAAAATAACAATGGACTTTTTCCCGGTAAAACGAACAAAGAAGTTAAAAAACGAAAGCAAGGCATTCCGGCCAAGGAAGCAGGGAGAAGATAAAACAAACGTCCGTTATCAGATCAAAAGATAAAGAAGCGTAGGCGTGTTGTCAATACAAAAGCCAGAGGGTCGAGCCGACAGCAGGCAGACCACAGAAACAGTCAGACAGGAGACGGCGAACAGAGCACAACGAGCGACCGTCGACACGGTCGATCGCTGCCAGCTAGCAGTGAGGAACGTCCACCCCCTTACCTCAACATGGCCAGACCATCCCAACAGTAGTAGTAGTAGTCATTGTCACCGCCGCCCACTACGTACAGCCGAGAAGAGAAATTAAGTCAACTCCTAATAATGCCATGTTGTGATTTCATTAAGCAACCACTACATATATCGTCTAGAGTTAGTGAAGATACCAGCTACGTATGCAGATACACGAAGTAGGGCCGTGAATTTGAAACCAGTACTAACGTACACATTTTAGCAGCGTGAGTTTAAAGCCGCTATATAACATTTGATCCCAGTATACAATATAGATAGATATTTAGTGCCGGTAAAGAAGGCGCTATGCAACATCGCTAGATCACTGAATTTAAACAGCGATAAGCCGGTTCAATACTTTATCAAGTGAGCACTTAAGCAACAGCAGATACAGTAAGCTATCTGAGTCTTTTGTTTATAAAAAGTAAAGTAAAGTCGTCGGGCCGGCCTAATGTCGGTATCAGCCAGACAGCGAGGGAGTCTATCCCCTTTTCATTAGGGCTAGACCAAGGAGATTATTTTAGCATCTGAGTTGGAGCGCCACACCTACCATTAGCTACTCACTTTACCGCACATATCCCTGTGCTACTCATACGCTGAGTTGGCGGGGGCCGGTATCGAACAAAGAACCTTGTGATTCAAATGACCTTAAAAGTGTTGATATGCCGTCAAACAAACCAACCAACCATTAAATCACGATGGGACGCCTTATATACCCAACCCGTTCGACTCGGATAGGATATGACTAGATATTGCAAGTATGGAACATCCAGAAATAATCGAATTCGCTATTCCTCTGTAGTTCTTAGTGATTCCGAAGTCACGTTTATTTGGGAATGGGAGGATGCAACCTTTCGTCCATTTTTCTATTGTATTTTGTTTGTACTCTGTATTGCATAATCGAAGACGTATATTGTCAAATTCCCTTGTCTTACATACTTCAATTGGTATTTTGTCGAGGCCTATGTCTTTTCTATATTCTATACTTCATTCAGTTAGTCTATCACCAAGTGTCTCAGCTTAATCTGTAGTTGGCCATCAATGATTTTTTGTATCATCATATGTGATCATAGAAATGTTTTCCAGCAGTTTTTTAAAGTGTTCTTCCTTTCAGAAGTCATCTAGCACAACTTGCTTGGTATTGATAATATAGTTTGCTGTATTTATGGGTAAGGAGTACTCAATATAATTGTTAGAGCATGTATCTGCAATATTACCTTGATAACCATTACACAACGATAAGATGCCCTAAGAAATTGATTAGTAAGATAATAAAAAATGAAATGTATCAGATTCGCTTATGATTTGTTTTGTATGCTTCCTTGGGCATCTCCTCTTTTTACTATCTTCTCCCATCGTAAAAAATGAAGAAAAATATGAAAAAGGTGCATTTTTGGACATAACTTAACACAAATTAATACCCTATATTTATACAGATTTAATTATGTTAAGTAATCCTGGAAAGTTTTTAAATGCCATCTTTGGCCAGTTGAAACGGGCTTAAAGAATGTCCTATGTTATGGAATCCTTTGGTGATCGTATAAGTCCTATCCTGCGTATTGGTAAAGGTCCAGTGATTTAATCCTATGTCCGTCCTCGATGAACGCTACGGTAATTATGACCAGTGGGGTCGTTTAAGTATTGTATCAGCCTCATAGTACTGCTAGTGATTGGCCAAGAAATAGATCATATGATCTCGCCTAGGCTATAAGTATGGGCGAGGATCTAGCACACACTTTTTATACCAGAATTTCTCAACAAATCCATCGAACATTTACGCAGAATCTAATCTTAAATTTTTTTTTTCATGTAATTAGGCAATTTTTTCCAAAAATATATTACTCAATTGACAAAAAAAAATGGCAATTGCTTAATAGACTTAATTTTTGAAATCTGCGTAGTCAATATATTATTAAAAAAATATACCAGTATTAATGTTATAGAATTCTCGGGTATCGTTGAAAGTTTCCCTGTCTGGTGGAACTCATCTTTCAAATTAATGGATGGATCAGAATAAAATACGTTAACATGCATGAAAGAAGAGAGAGAGAGAGAGTGATAGAGAGAGAGAGAGAGAGAGAGAGAGAATGTAAAACTGGGTCACAAAAATGCTGATCGTTTGAAATGTGAGTGAGAGAAGAACAGAGTGTGAAAATCTGTTACTGAAAAAAAATACTCATTGAGTGAGAGCTTTGGAGAAAGAGAGATTTAGCGACTGTTGTTTTCTCTCCTTTTTCTGGCTTTCTTTGCTGTGGAGGCTACTCTCCCCTCCGCATCACTCCTCTTCGTGCCTTGTTTAACATTAAGGTGACAGGCCGTTCGATTTTCTGCATCTACATCCCAGATGTTTGTGTCAATGTGGCATATCCTCATGTCTCTCCTGCAGATATCTTTAAAGCGTGGGTGTGGTCTACCTACCGATCGGAGGCCTTTTACTAATTCGCCATACAAAATGTCTTTTAGGATGTGACCAGTTTCCATCTTCCTTACATGACAAGTCAGCAAAGGATTTACTACTAGATGCAGTTTAACATAATACCAAGAAAACCATGATTTTATGGATTACATAAACATTATATCTTATGGATTACATAAACAGTTATTTTGTAAAAAAAAAAAAGATAAAATATGAAATAACTATTATTTGGATTATTCGGACTATTAACGTTATAAGAACCGGAGCAAATAGAAACGTTAAAAAGATACAGCCTCACTATAAATTACAAATGAAAAAAAAGAAAAAGAAAAGAAATTCGTAAGAAACAACTAAACAAAAATGAGAATATAGAATACACTGAAGGAGATTCTTTCTCTAGGCAGAAAATAACCCTAAACGGGTTGATATGCTGTTAAAATCAATCAATACCTAATGCAGTTAAACATTATCAATTTTTATTTTCAATTTCATAGAGGGGTAACATACTAGCCAGTATATCTGAATCCGTATTTTTTATTTAGTTGAGAATTAATGTACTTACTATTTGTCACATTAATGTATAAATCGTTCTTTTTGTTTTGTTTTTTCGAATTCTTCCCAGATTTAACCGTGTCATTGCTACTGTATTTCTACACCTCTTGGAATAAAGGAAAACCCTGAGAGAAGAATACCTGAGAGCACTAGTCCAGTGAATTTATATTAGAATATTGACATTATACAATCTTATTATTATATATATTATACAATCAAAACGTTATAATTTATCAGCAAATCCCAAGGCATAGAAACTCCGTACGACTAGAATTCTAATGTAGTATATGTAGCGCTGTAAATATCATGTAATGCGAAAATAATATTTTAATTTTAAAAAAGCTTATCATCTATGTCCTTATGTGTCATTTTTGTACATATTCTATATTTATTTTTGAGGTAGTATTCAATTTTATACTTTTTGAAATAACATTTTGTTCCTGTATATTTTATATCTTATAGTTTTAAAATAACCGTGGGATTTCTACTGGTGGAGAAACTGGATTCTAATCATAGATAGAAATACCAGTCTTTGATATTACGCATTCATTTATATATATATATATATATATATATATATATATATATATATATATATATATATATATATATATAATCTTGTTTTTTTCTGGTATATAAGATTTGTAAGCGAATAATTTGTAGATAAATATCTTGTTTGGTTTTATGAACTAGTAGACATACTTTTCATTTACTTAATGTGTATTAATAAACTGGTAGAAATAATTATCATTAACTTCAAGTGTATTAATAAATTGGTAGAAATAATTCTCATTAACTTTAAGTATATTAATAAACTGGTAGAAATAATTCTCATTAACCTCAAGTGTATCAATAAACTGGTAGAAATAATTCTCATTAACTTTAAGTGTATTAATAAACTTGTAGAAATAATTCTCATTAACTTCAAGTGTATTAATAAACTGGTAGAAATAATTCTCATTAACTTTAAGTGTATTAATAAACTGGCGATTGAACCTACAACATAGATAATATAAAAATAGTACGGTATTTATTTGCTATAAAAGCAATTCATAGAATACAGTGGCAACTTACTCGCATAGATGCTACGGATTGTCATGAGGAGCCGGTTAATTGGTTCGATTCGCACGTCTAGCAAAAGAAGGGATGAAGTGGTGTGTTCCAGATGACGAGGTAGCTTTGTATTCGGGTCAGCGACTGATCAAGCACAAGAATACCTTCGTCAAGCATTAAAAAATATCGATACGGAAGCTTACATTTTAATTGTAATAAATTTTATAAAATTAAATTTTAAAATCTAAATACAGAAATCTACACAGCTGCTCAACTTATATGATAAACTAAGGTTAGTATAGATGATTTGTAAACGAATAGTTTGTATGTTGAGAAATTTTGGATATAAGGTGTGTGATGAATTCCCGCTCCTACTAATAGATTAGGCCAGAATCATGTAATATAACTTTTGGCCAATCACTGGCAGTACTCTGATGTTGATACAATACTTAAACCGACCTTACTGGTCATAATTACTGTGACATTCTTTGATGACGGACATAGGATTAAATCACTGGACCTTTACCAATACGCAAGATAGTATTTATACGCTTACCAAAGGATTCCATAACATAGGACTTTATTTAAGCCCTTTTCAACTGGCCAAGGATGGTATTTAAAAACTTTACATAATAATAAATAAATAAATATTTAGTTTCGTTTTATGAACTAGTAGACATAATTTTCATTTACTTAATGTGCCTTAATGAACTGGTAGAACACAAGATTATATATATATATATATATGAGTTAAGGTAAAAGGAAAAGTGAACAAAAAATAATGACTCAAACAAGTAGAAGTAGGAGATAAATATTTCGTCTTTCTTATGCGAAGAACATCATCAGTCTATCTTTATTCAAAGCAAAGTACGTACATTTGTATTTATAGAAGAGAAAGTGAGTTTGTGGTGAAATTGAGGGGTAGGGAGGTTAGAGAGGATTTGATTGAACAGAGAATAACATCATATAAAGTGGAGGGGGTAGTCAGAGGATAGTGGTTTGTGTGGGAAGATGAGATGAGGAGGTTGCTAGGTGCTTGTTGGGAAAAGGGGTGGTTGGGAGAAGTATTGTTAGATTTTACTCCAACCCTCCTATCTTCATATATATATATATATATATATATATATATATATATATATATATATATATAAAGTATAAGTAATTGGGAATTTGCTTGCAGCATTGTTAAGTATGTTATAATATATTAATGATTTGAAGGCAATAACACTGCGTATAAAAAATAAAAACAAAAAGATGTTATTTCTGATATACACCTCTGAAGATGAAGTTTCTACTTTGAAATCGATAAGACAAAAATAACATCTTTTTGTTTTTATTTTCATACGCATTGTAATTGCCTTCAAATCATTAATATATATATATATATATATATATATATATATATATATATAGACAAATGATGAAGTCTAGATGTCTTGACTGTTGACCTGATTGCTTAATCCCAATATTCTCAACAAATATATGACTCCAGTATCAATACTTTTTGAACGAGAAGATGTTGTCGAAACACTTATACCAGCGAAGAATCATCCGTATTCACCACTCCTCGCTCCGTGCGTTAAAATATTCATCTCACTGATAAGATTTGAAGACATTGACCGAGCTTTATAGATCAAATTCTCAAAGGAATCAGTGTGCAGAATGACAAGGGGTGTATTTTGAATTAAATTAAAAGTTCATACATTGTTGACTTATATATATATATATATATATATATATATTATATGTATTTTGAATTAAATTAAAAGTTCATACATTGTTGACTTTATATGTTGACTATATATATATATATATATATATTTATATATATATATATATATATATATATTATATATAGGCTAATACTCATCCCGTTTTGAATAAGAGAATTCGTCCAGTGTCAAATCTTGTCAATATATCTTCTTTTCTAAAAACTGTTACAATAAGATATACATATTCTGATGACCGAGAAAAGTGCGGCGGAAGTGGCTCACATTCGAAATTATTGTATAACTTATCTTTTTTGCAACGTCAAGGTTTTTGTTTGGAACTTCTATGACTTTTGTCTCCGCTCCTCTTAGCAACACGGAGTATAAACAAGCTCTGATGACGATTTTCATAAAATCGAAAAATTGTTCAATATCAGCGAAGTTATAAAATGTTTTCCCTTTAACAGCATTTTGTGGTGTTTACATATCTTTATATATATATATATATATATATATATATATATATATATATGTGTGTGTGTGTGTGTGTGTGGTGTGTGTGTGTGTGTGCGTGTGTGTGTATTTTGAATTAAATCAAAAGTTTATCCATTATTGACTTCAGTTTTGATGGTTGGTTGGTTGGTTGGTTGAAGGATTTAATAAGAAATGACGGAAATAAAAATAGGAACGTAGAGGGATACAACATCCCGCGAACTCGACACGGCCCGAGACGAAGTGCAGATTAGAAGATAACTGGTTGGTTGTATTTTTATGGCATGTCAACTCTTGGATTATTTTATGCAGAAAACATTTTTGTTTTATTCATTTTTTCCCAAACATTATTTTTTAACTGATTTTTTATGCAACCCTAACAAATATTACAACTCTAGATCAGAGTGAACCTGGGAGTAATATCAATGGATTTCTCCAAAATTGAAGTTTAACGCCGTATCCAGGGTACTAGAACCCTTAGACACAATCTCCTAACTTATCCATTTTAGAAAGAATTGGCTGTTTGCTTATAAGAGCAATAGAGTCGGTGCAACCATATAGGTGCTATGACTTGACATGTCCAGCCAAATGATCGGATGGGGATTCTCCGACAGGCCATCTAGCCCAAGTAAGAGCCAAAGTGCAGAGTTGCAAATGATGGAGTGCTCAGCCACCAGGATTCCATCCTTAAGTATCGAGGGTGTCTCCCTTGGAAGCGTGGTGTCTTACTATTCTGTGCAAACGTGCAGTCGGCGTAATTTATAGCACTATCCGACATGGCGGTAGAACCTGGGTAATAAAAACTGTGTATCCAAAACGTATGTCTCCACTTGTTGAAATATTTGTGGTTATAAGGTGTGCTCTAATTCCTTACCTAGATTTATAGACTAGCCAAGGCCACGTGAGTTATTCTTGCTGCCAATCACTAGCAATACTGCGTGGCTGATAGAATACTTCCCCCCCCCCCAAATTTGGACATAATTCTAACTGCACTTCTTGAGGAAGGACTTATACGATTACCAGAGTAACCAAAGGATTCATTATAGAAGGACTCTATACCAAGAACTGAGAACTCTTACCAGAGCAACCAAAGGATTCATTATCGAGGGACTCTTACCAAGAACTGAGAACTCTTTACCAGAGCAACCAAAGGATTCATTATCGAGGGACTCTTTACCAAGAACTGAGAACTCTTTACCAGAGCAACCAAAGGATTCATTATCGAGGGACTCTTTACCAAGAACTGAGAACTCTTTACCAGAGTAACCAAAGGATTCATTATCGAAGGACTCTTTACGAAGAACTGAGAACTCTTTACCAGAGTAACCAAAGGATACATTATCGAAGGACTCTATACCAGGAACTGAGAACTCTTTAACAGAGTAACCAAAGGATTCATTATCGAAGGACTCTATACCAGGAACTGAAAACTCTTTACCAGAGCAACCAAAGGATTCATTATCGAAGGACTCTATACCAGGAACTGAGAACTCTTTACCAGAGGAACAAAAGGATTCATTATCGAGGGACTCTATACCAGGAACTGATAACTCTTTACCAGAGTAACCAAAGGATTCATTATCGTGGGACTCTTTACCAAGAACTGATAACACTTTACCAGAGTAACCAAAGGATTCATTATCGAGGGACTCTATACCAGGAACTGAAAACTCTTTACCAGAGTAACCATAGGATTCATTATCGAGGGACTCTTTACCAATAATCCACTGGCCAAGGACGGCCCTTAAAAATTTAACACAACTTCCTTGATTCATAAGAACTAACGGGAATGGAACTCGAAACACAGAGCTCTACAACATCCTGATTAAAATGTTCTCAACCTGAACGGAACTCAACACGCCCCAAGACGAAGAGATCTCTTAGAAGATAGAAGCCATAGCAGTCGAAGACATGGGAAGAAAATAGAAGCAGTCTGTCATATATGTGTTAAGACACAAATCTACTAGTTTATGACTTTTATGTATACTATTTACTTTCAATAACACCTACATACTGCACAATATAAATGTTTGTATCCATAAATAACCTTACAACCAGGCTGTGCAGATATATTTGCATTTTACTAGCTATAATTTCCAACCTCTTTTTATTATCTGCAAAATATCTCGCCCCCACTGATCTAGGTACATATCAAATGAAACAATTCTCATATAATTTGAATAGTGGTCGGCGAGAATATATACATACACACACACACACACACACACACACACACACACACACACACACACACATATATACATATATATATATATATAAATATATATATATATATGTGTGTGTGTGTGTGTGAATATTATGCTGCAAAATTATATACATTTATATATATATATATATATAGAGAGAGAGAGAGAGAGAGAGAGAGAGAAAGAGAAAGAGAAAGAAAGAAAGAGATTTGCATATATATATATTTATACATATACATATGAATATATATATATATATTTGTATATATATGTACATATATATATATACATTTGTAAATATATATATATATATATTTATACATATGCATGTGAAATATATATATATATATATATATATATATATATATATATATATAACATATACATATATATATATTTGTATATATATAATTCTACATATACACACATATATATATATATATATATATATATATATATATATATATATATTATATATATACATGTATATATGCACAGATATATGTATATGTACACACACACACACACATATATATATATATTATGCTGCAAAATTACATAAATTCATATATATATATATATGTTTATATATATATACACATTTATACATATACATATGAATATATATATATATTTGTATATATGTATGTACATATACATATATATATATATTTCTATATTTATAATTGTACATATACATATATTTTTACATATATATCCATGTATATATGCACAGATATATGTATATGCACACACACACACACACACACGCACACACACACACACTCACATATATATATATATATATATATAATATATATATATATATATATATATATATATATATTTATTATAATGCTGAAAAATTACAATGTGAAGATGCTTGTCATTTTTCTTTCCGAACATTCGAAAATGCGCATTTATTTGTATCTGTTCGAGCAGAGAGATTTATTCAGTGTAAATGAATAGAAGAAGAAATAAAAAGAATTTGAATAAAATAGAAATAAAAAAGATATTGGAACTTTGACGTCGGCCAGTCGAGACATATTTGCTCATATTGTTTTCTCCACGTTTCTCTCAAACGTCCGATACGGCAGTTGAGTTAATAATTTTCTCCTCGTACTAATATGTTTTCTCTCTCTCTCTCTCTCTCTCTCTCTCTCTCTCTCTCTCTCTCTCTCTCTCTCTACCTATACTTCTTCTTCTTCTTCTTCTTCTTCTCTTCTTCTTCTTCTTCTCAATTTATCTATCTTACTTTCTGTTTATTCTCTCACTCTATCTCTCTCTCTCCTCTCTCTCTCTCTCTCTCTCACCTATACTTTCAATTCTTTTTCTTCTTCTTCTTCCTATCAATTTATCTATCTTCCTTTATATTTTTTCTCTCTCGTTGTCTTCCTTTTCGATCTGTCTTTTTCTGCCTTCTTTTAGTTTTTATACTCTCTATTACTCAGTTCTTTTAAAGTTTTTTTTCACTCTCTCTCTCTCTCTCTCTCTCTCTCTTTCTCTCTTTTCTCTATTCCTCTCTTACTTTTATCTCTTCTTCTTCTTCTTCTTCTTCTTCTTCTTCTCTTCTTCTTCTTCTTCTTCTCGAGTATCAATTAATTCCTTCTCTCTCTCTCTCTCTCTCTCTTTTGATCTCTTTTTGCCTTTCTTCCACCTTTTTCATTGTATTTTCATCATATTTTGAAAATGTCCTTTCAGACTTCTCATGATTTCTTCTATTTCTTGCTATTTGTCAAATCCTTTCAATATTCAGTCTCTATTCTACTTCATGATATTCGTCTTTTTTATCCATCCGTCTAAAACCTACTCTCTTTACCTTGATTTGCTTCTTCTATTCTAATTCTTGAAACATATCTATTGTAATAATTGGACATATTGTGTTTGTTTGTCCAAACATTTTGTGAAATGTGCCAATTTATATAGATGTCATATACAGACCCTTCTTCATCACTGAAGAGAATGCATGACTAAGGGAGACAACTATGTAGTCAAATGGTACTTAGTAGCTGAAAACTGAATCTATCTAACCTTTCTTAATGTCAACCACACCATTTTTAGTTTACATAGAAATAAACCGGTGGTGTTAATTTTTTTTTGGGGGGGGAAACCTCTCACTCTGTCTCTGTCTGTCTGTCTGTATATCTCTCTCCCCCTCTCTCTCTCTCTCTCTCTCTCTCTCTCTCTCTCTATATATATATATATATATATATATATATATATATATTTATTTTTTAAATTTTTGATACAGGATAGATAATTGAATCATATTACCACGACCAGACAACTCGGCAAACACCATTTGCGACATCCGGAGCACTGGACAGCTGTTTCGACTTCCTTTGGTCTCATCAGCAGTGCATACCACAATATCCGCCACTAGAGATTGAACCAGCGGACCACAGCGTGAAAGGCGGGGACTTAACACAATATATATATATATAATATATATATATATATATATATATATATTATATATATATATATATATATGTAGACATTTGTACAAACTTTTATTATGTCATTTACCACCCGACCATATTTAATCCTTAATTTTTCGCCCTCTATTTATCTAAAACTAATCATCTGGACATCGCGTGCATTAAGACCTAAGCATGTTTATTTATTTTAATTTTTAAATACAAGTTTAGCGTTATACCATACCATCGCGTGCACACGCTTCACGTTATATAAATGCTAAACAAGCCACCGTTTTGAAACATTCTGATGATTGCAAGTAAGCATGAAAGTTTAGTTATGGCATATTAAATATCTAATATCTAATATTTGATTTTAAAACAGCTCTGCTATTTTAGCATTGAGCACCTTCGTATACCAATACTTTACTCATCCACTCTCCATTCATTCTACATTATATATATATATATATATATATATATATATATATATATATATATTGTTAAACTTCATTAGGGGACGAGTTATCCAGCTTCACCGGCTAGCAGCAACAGCCTCTTAGCACCTGACATAATATATAATGTCCTGAGTATGAACTTAAACTGATTCTGATGGTAAAATTCCAATTCTTCATCACCCTAACTCCCATGTCATGTACCTGTTACGATCCAAGAAAATGAGTTAACAATAATGTGTTTCATAAATTGTGTTCAAATATGAATTTTCAATACCCATCAAGAATGAATAGAACAAAACGTTATCGGCATACAATTACCAAACAAGGGCTGACATGCAATAAAATCCAAAACAGAAAGAAAAAGATAGCTATGGATAAATATTAGGGCTGACTAGCCTCTTTAAATTCAGTTAGGCAACCAGTCTAGGAGAAATAATCTGAAGGTTCTGCTTTCATTTTTTTCCTCTGGCGAAGAAAAGGCACATCTTCTCCTGGACAAAAGAATTAAATCCCATTTTGGCTAGCTCAGTCGGAAGAGCGTTCGGCTAGAATCCACAAGGTTCCTCGTTCGATACCGTCCCTCGCCAACTCAGAGCAAGTTTTCTGCTATAATAATAAAATTATCTTTAAATTCTATGCAACATGACCCAACTAGCGAATTGACCCATTACGAGCTGCTCCATGGTCGATATTTGGTTTGTGTGTGAGCTAAAATTTGAGGTACGAGCGAGCTTCAGATACTTAATAATTATACTAAAAATATGTAGAGTAGTACGACGGAACAGATATTGGACGGGTACGCTCTTGGACAGTCACCGGCAGTTCCCGGCAATAATAGACTCGACCATGCACGTGCAAGGCATGGGAGGGAACTAATATAAAAAGGCTTTCTCCTCAAAGCCGGTCAGTTCACATATTACTGTCGAACCCGTTACAAAAATATGTAGGTTGTATTTGCCTCATACCCCACTTGTATGGGCTGGGCACAAGGCCTCGTTTTAACGTGGGCCCACTCACAAGCCGAAGCTCATGGGCAAGAAAGAATAAAAATTACGTCGATCCCTTCGGCATTCCCCAACAAGGGGGTGCCTCAGGCGCTGGGCAATAAACCCAACCCTGCCCCTTCAAGTCAAAGGGGGCAGGTGTTGCCTGGGTGGATAGCCCCCTGGGATCAACGCTATTATTCAACTCTCAACAAGTCCAGCAGCCGAAGCTCACTGGACCCCCAGCGTTAACCGGAAAGCAGAGGGTTTTTTTTAATCATTTTACAAAAATATGTAGGTTTCTAATTTTATTACGCCAAAGAAAAATATTATTTATGAAAAAATAAACATTAAAACATAAATATAACACATAATTCATTACATTGTATTTCATTATGGTTTTATACAATACAATGGTATTATTCTTATGTTAAAAAAAGTAACAAAATATTTAGGCTGTTCTCTTTGAGGGGACCGGAACAGATTAATGGCATTTCAGCTTACTTCAATGAGGAAATTGATTTGTTATACGAGGAAATTTAGTTACGAGCGGAATGAATTATACTCGTAAGTCAAGGTACCAATGTATAATTAAATTATATATTAAATTTCAATTGCAATTACACAAGGTACGAATGTACGATTAAATTATATTAATATATTAAATTTCAATTGCAATGTACTTTCAATTTCGTTATTACTTTCAAAGGATCATCAAAGGATGTTGAAATAGGCGAAGGGGTTGCGATTTAATAACAGGTCCAATACACAAGCATTTAACTTTATTAGAAAAGACTTTCTTCATTTTGACATCTATTTAATATTACTGTTTGATTTTCTTCCAATTGTCTTCTTTGCATCTTATTCTATGCGCCATTCGTGTTCAATATTTTCATCAATATATTACAGTCAACCAATATAAGTGCGACAATTCCTAATGAATTCTTAATTGATTTGTAGTTAATTGAAATTGTGCTGTCGAATTCGATGTTTTCTACTTGATTAAAAATGCTGTCCTTTTCTTCATTACCACCCTGTCAGCTGGGGCTATAGAATACGCCGACTGCAACTCTGCAGAGGGGTAAAATTGCCTCCACCCAATTGGGCCATCTGTTGGTCGGGAATGCCAACCTGTGATTCTTAAGGACGGAATCCCGGTGGTGGAGCAGTACATGACATGCAACACTCTACTTTTTCCCTTACTTACGCTAGACGGGAGGTTGTAAAGGTCTCCTTTGATCAATCAGGTGGTCAATTCAAGCCATAGCACATATATGATTGTACTCAGCGTATTGCCCTTACGGCACCTGACTATCTTATCATATATATGCTAGATGGTTGTAGCTGAAGGTCTTAGTGTACTGTGAAACGTTAAGCTGTCTCTAGTAGTGAGGTTCCAGTTCTAGAGCTGTGGAGAGTGTAGAGTACCTACCACCGCCACCATTACTTCCAGATCCACTGTTAAAATCGTATCTATGAGTTAAATATTTTTTTTTATGAGTTTTTTTAAATATATTTAAAAAATTGAGTTTGAATAAATATTGTATACCCAACAAGAATCAATAAAACAAAAAATCACCGGAATAAAATAACCCAACTGATACGATTTTATGGGTCATCCTTTAGGCTTCAAGCAAGAGCACTTGTCTAGCGGAAACCCTTGGTAAAGAATCATTTGGCTGATCGGCGTGAGATATTTTTCAGTAGGATGCAACCAGACCTTTGAAGAGAGCGGACGCTATTGTTGGCTCTCGAGATGTCGCTCTCGATCTGCTGTGGAATATGGGCTGGTGTTGTTGAAATAAATACTCATAAGTATTATAAAGTGTTACGATTTTATGGGCCATCGTTTAGGCTTCAAGCAAGAACTCTTGTCCAGCGGAAATCCTTGGTGAAGAATCCCTTATTTATCAAAGAATAATTTGGCTGTTCCTTGGTGCTCCTCAGTATTGCAAGTCCTTCGTCAATGATCGCAAATAGACGCCTCTCAGTATCATTGATTAAGTAGTCAACCAGCCACGCAATCGGGCTGTTGATTGGCTGAGGTTTAAACCACGTGACCTCGCTTAGTATATACATTTAAGTGGTGTATATTAGCACACCTTATATACAAATTAATCCAACAGTTGAAATAAAATACTTATAAGAATAACAAGAAGTCTTGTTTTATTGATTAAGTAACATAATGCACAGACGACCAGCCCGAAGGAGAAAGAAGAAGAAACAAACAGAAGAGGAATCAACCCGAGAAATTAGCCCAGGAGAAAATGGCCGACGAATTAGCAGCAGATAATAAGTGGCTGACGAAATAGAAGATGAATAATAAGTAAGAGCCCCTCATCCCAACTCTACTCTGTCTGTCTGTCTGTCTTTCTCTCTGTCTCTCTTTCTGTCTCTGTCTGTCTGTCTGTCTGTCTGTCTGTCTGTCTCTCTCTCTGATTATATACCCGATGTGTTACAAGGGGTATACAACAGAAATTCACCCAGAACGTCTCAGATTCTGATGATCCGTCGTATAATAGAAAGGATTCAAGACAACACTATTGTTTGTTGATTTCTCCAATGTCTTTGACTCCTTACACAGAGGAAATATGAAGCAAATACTTCTCGCTTATGGTCTCTCCAAGAAACCCTTACCGCTATAATGATGTTTTACAAAGACACAAAAGCAATGGTCTGTTAAGCCGATGGCGACACAGATTTATCTACTCTGTCTGTCTGTCCTTCTGTCTGTCTGTCTGTCTGTCTCTCTCTCTCTCTGTCTCGCATTATATACCCGAGATGTGGGTATACAACATTAGATACAAATTGATTTTATCTCCATCAAAATTCCATTTGGAAACGCATACATACCAAGTAAAGTATGGAATTAATTCTGGAATTCTTCACTTAACACTGCTGGTTTTTCACGAGATATAGCATGTTGTTAACAGTTCTTGAATGATGAACATAACTGTTTTTTTTTTTTTGTGGGGTGATAAAATAAACCCATGATTTCAGATCAGAGACAATTATAGCCAAGTCATGCTGATAGTACCTGTTCCCGTTAGGCCACCGAAGTTATACAGCGATGAACCAATTTAATACTTAATTGGGTGACCTTTTCAACAACAACAGGCACTGTTCTGAGTCCTTTGTTTATCAAATTCAAGTCGATTCGGTATTAAATGACCCGAAAAGAGTTAATAAGCCATAAAAAACAGCCAACCGAAAGTGGGTTGATATGCCGTAAACAAAACAACCAAGAGAAGATAATGAGATTTATAGTGCCCCAGGTCAGCTTAGCTCAGTCGGTAGAGTGTCCAGCTGAGAACCTCGAGGTTCCTGGATCGATTCCGGCCCTCACTAAGTCAGCATATGGTTGACTACTTAATCACTGATACTGAGGGGCGTTTATTTGCAGTCATTGACGAAGGACTAGCAATACTGAGGACCACCAAGGAACAGCCAAATGATACTTTAAGAAAAAAGGATTCTTCACCAAGGATTTCCACTCCTTCGCTGTCTGGCTGATACCGAATTTAGGCCACCCCGACGACTTTACTTTACTTATAGTACCCCAGGAATATTCAATTTGGTTGCAACTCGTTTACAAAGAATGTTTCGAAAATAATTAGATTTTATTTTTGGTGTTCTTTTTTGTATAGTAAAAGTAATGGAAAATGCTTTTTTTAAAAGAAAGATCTTCAGTCTGGCAAGCAAACCAATCAGCAAAACAATGCTATTGCTCCCAGGTTCACTCTGAAGAGGTAGTACCTGTTATGGTCTCATCTATGGGTTAAATAGAAAAAATGTGTTTAAAAAATTGAGTTAGAAATAATTTTTGGAATACCTGTCGAGAATGAATAAAACAAAACGTCTTCGGCATAAAATAATCCAACAAGGGTTGACATGCCATAAAATCCAAACAACCAGTTATGATTTCCGCCATGAAGATAGGGCCTAGAAGACTCCACCTGTTTCACCTCCCACCCCGTGCGTTAGTGGGTTGTTGAACCCAATCCCGTCCTCATCGCAACTGAGCCGTGTAAACCTAGTAGTGTCAATGTTAATTCATGACCGGCCAATCTCATCTTCAAATGCCCATCTAATCTGATAAGAGTCTCCACTTTTTTATCACATGTTTGAGATATGATCTATTGGCCGCAAAGCGGTTGAACTTTCATTAGGGACTAGCAAAAAAAAAAACGGATACTACGAGTTTTAAAAGCGAATTAAGAATAATTAAATCTATTATTTAAGGTTAAAATTTGTCTAAATCGATAAGTAGTAACCATCATTAAAAAAAGAAAAATATAATTACATATGCAGTTTATTTTTAAAAAAGATTTAAAACTATTTGTTTTGGTCAATTTCGAGGCGATCCGCCATTTTGGCTGTTTTTCAATGGTTTTAGGCGCTTGTTTACAATTTTAAACGTAACATTTGAGATGGAAAATTTTTTTATCAAAAATATATAATTATCCGATTTTAATGAAATTTTCAGTATTGATTTAACAATTAATGAATTTTATAATGCGTCAGTTATTTTATTTAAAAACTATTTTTGCTATGAAAAATTAATATATAAAATTCATTTCGGATTTTAAGTTTAAAATCTTATATTTTTAGATTCTAAAAATAAATATCTACTTAATGCAAAACTTATTTTTTCGAAAAAAGTATACACTTTGAAGAAAAACTCGATTGAATATGTACCCCCTCCCCTTTTTAATCCGAAAAAAACATCGATGTATATTTTTTTTATAAAGTAATAGCCAATTAAATAATTATCGAAATGAGTAAAAAAGAAATCCCAAAAAAAATAAATTATTTATTATTTTTTTACATTTTATTTTTCGATTTTCGGTACTTATTTTCTCATAGAAATGCAACCGTAAAAAATGTTTTTTGTTTCTATTCATGAATTCGGTCTTTTATCTCATTATTTATACTGTAATTAGTACAATATATGACCAACGTGAAAAACATTTTACGCCCCCATCACAAGGGGGGTCAAAATTAAGCGACCTGAAAAAAAAAATGAGAAAGTTTTGAAATAAAATAAATAATGCATTATAAAGTTCATTCATTGATAAATAAACACTGAAAATTTCATTAAAATCCGATAATTCCCTGATTTTTGGTAAATTATTTTCAGGGGGGGGGGCTAAAGTCATTTTGTCAAAAACGCATTTTAGGCTCAGAATGCTAGTCCCTAACTTTAACATATTCTGGGGCATCTAAAAGAGATTTTTGCACCTAAATATGTCCGTCTTTATTCATTAAATATATAGTGTCGTATTGTTACATACTCAAGTGCTCTTTTACTGGAGAGAGGGGAGAGAGACAGCCATAGGTAGATAGAGAGATGCATATGCATTTTGCATTACTTACTTCTTTGGCCATTTGGTGATCTCTAGTCGTTTCTATTCTTTCTCTCCATCTTGAATTGTATTTCCTGATTCTTGTTGGCTGTTCGTCTTTGATCCATTCCTTCCTCTGGATCAGTCTTTTTGCCAAGACATTCATCAAGCAAGAACACCGCATTATTTCTTTAAACTGTTATTGCTTAAACTTCTTCTTCTAACTAACACAACGCGCGTGTGCATTTGATCCCAGCTAAGGCAGACATGCTTTCTGCCTGACGTCCAAGCTGGAACTGAGAGTTAACTCGGTCTCACCTGACTTCACTTATTTCGCGGGCTTTCTGTAATATTCCATGGAAAGTCTAGCCCGTGATATGAAAAGGCGCTATCCCTTCAGAAATACAAGGGGTTGACAATAATTTATGCATAGATTATGTAACTGTATTATCCTAGAGTTTTAACACCAACCTTTATCTGAACGAGTCATTGCCGATTCCAGAGACGTTCACTCAGCTTTATCGACACTATTTGATTAAGGGATTTTGTCAAAACATAAGACTGTGCAAGTGCAAAATCTTCATACTCAACAAGTCCCTAAAGGTTTTTTTTGTTTGTTTCTTAATATGACAATTCATCTAAAGTTAAGAAATGCAAACAGGTAGTGGACATTAAACAAAATACAATAACACAAATTCACACAATATCAGAAAAGGAGTTCTTGAGATGCTTCGACTAGTTGAGTTCGTAGAAACTTAAAGGAAATAATTTAATGAAATGTACCATTGTTTTCATTGTTCATTTTTCTTGGTAAATAGTGTCAATCTCGATACA
The DNA here is from genome assembly GCA_023376005.1 of Doryteuthis pealeii. Classification (NCBI taxonomy): domain Eukaryota; kingdom Metazoa; phylum Mollusca; class Cephalopoda; order Myopsida; family Loliginidae; genus Doryteuthis; species Doryteuthis pealeii. Next base: position 26,435,599 of record CM042148.1, read on the forward strand.
TTAAAACTTATATGATGCGTACATACATGATGGCAGCAAACTCGTGTTCGAGTATTGCCATTGCTTGATAAAAAAAAGATTAAAAAATTCAAATGTTCAAAAAGTTCAACGGCGAGCTGCGCGAATGTGGCTTTTTAGTCCAGCTAAAGACTTGCACATCTTACCACATTCACAAGTTATCCCAGGGAGTACAGGGTAGTTTATTGGTCCATTTCGCCGATGCACAGTTTGGTGACTCATCAGGCCAGCTCTGCTCAGACACGGCCTTCCATACTGTTCACATAGTAGACCAATTTGAAGCCCTTGTTCGTCTACATACTGCATACATATGGAGGCACGTAGTCTAATGGTTAGAGTCGAAGGAAATGGACTTGTTGATCTGAGTTCAATTCCTGCTCGAAACTGTTTGCAATTCATATTGTGCTAATACCCTTGGGAAAGGTATGAATCTAACTCTCCCCCAGCTATGGACAAATAGCAGGCCTGACTGGGCACTTTAACCATGGCTAGGTAACCAGTCTAGGAGATTGAAAACTCTTAATTCAAACCTGTTAAACTCCGCTTCAGAAATTGTCCTTGTGTCACATACTGTTCCTTCCGAGGCATTGGTAAATACATACATACATACATACGTACGTACGTACATATATATATATATTTACCAACCCCTCCACACGAGCAGGATGCGACACAAGGTCAATTTCTTTGAATTCAGAGTTTTCCTCTGTATAAAAACTTATTTTTAATAAATACAGCTCTTACATTCATAATTGAGCACTTTAATTTCTTTTATTTCAACTCTGAAGTATTACAAATCTATCTATCTATCTATATCTATATCTATATACATATATATATATATATATATATATATATATATATATATAAACACACACACATATATATATATATATATATATATATGTGTGTGTGTGTATGTGTGTGTATGTGTGCGTGTGTATATGTGTGTGTGTATGCCAGAGATTGTGGATGCGGGAACTTATTTCGTGTTTTTATTATTATCCTCGGGTTTTTATTATTAGTCTCATCAAATCTGTTTTTGTGTCATCGCACCTCAGCATGACAAACAATAACGAAGAAAACAAAGTTCCGTACAGGAAGCCAAATGTCTAGACTTATTAGCAGCTTTATATGAAAAGTCAGTCGATATTTCGCCCCAGGCTATCATCACTGATATTTCATCCTCAAAGTCATCTCACCTTCTAATCAATAAACACACCGAGGACTGCTATTTTCAAAGTTCACTTTTCTTTTTTTCTCATCAAGTACTTTATCCCCAACAAATTACGAAGCGGTTCTCACTTGAAACGCACTCCTTCTGTGTCACGAAAGGTTTAGCAGGAGAAAAAAGATTTATTCGTATTCGTGTAATTACTCCTGTAAACATGTTTGTATGATATATTCTTGCTTAATTGATAGCGTTACAGAAATAACGCTACAGAGATATATTGTATTTTCATTAAATTTAAGATTAAACTGTGTTGTCTCCACTCAAGAAGAGAATTATGATTTTAATTGGTTTTCGTTGGTCTTCGAAAAAAGATTATTAAACTAGACGAGTGAAGTTGAAAAAGGTGTCCATATTATTATTTATTTTTTTATTTTTTATTTTTAAAAAAATTTTGTTGTACGATAACAATTTTTATAATTTGGAAATAAATTTAGGAATAATTGATTCTGTTGGTTGTTCAAAGGTTGGGAAAAGAAAAAAGCTATTTGTACTGACCGAGAATGGAAAAACCAGAAATGTTCCTTGCAACGTTGAAATAAGTTCCAAATATATACATTTATTTCAATCCACCTGCATTGGTCTTTGAGAATAAAAATAAACGCTGGTTTATTTAAAAATGCATTTTACTGTTTTATTTTATTTGTTGGAAATAAATATGTCAATAGACATCTATGCTTACCGTCAAAAGAAGATGCCTGCGTTTACAGTTAAAGCAGCACATCTTGCAGGACGGAACACACATACAGCTTCGTCTTATCATGTGACTCCCTAGGCGAATGAGAGTCCCGTTTTCAGATAAACCTGAGGAGAAGACTTGTCAATTTAAGTAAAGTAAAATAAAGTCATCGGGTTGGCCTATTTTCGGTATCAGCCAGACAGCGAGGGAGTCTATAGTCTTTTCACTAGCGCTAGACCAAAGAGATTGTTTAGGCGTCTGAGGTGGAGCGCCACATCTACCATCAGCTCCTCTCTTTCCTACACGGATCTGTGCTACTCATTCGTGCCTGCCGGTATCGAACCCGGAACCTTGTGGTTCATAGTCGAACGCTCTACCGACTGATTGACTCTAGTTTCCCAGTGTTTACCGTTAATTTCAAAGTCTATACAACACTTCCTAACAAAAATGATAGGTTATGCCTATTCATCATGTAACAATGGTGCACTTAACCAATTCTGTATTTTACCAAAATAACTGGATAAATAGGATTCAGACAACTCCAGAAACGTATTGAGAATCTGCACTTTCTTTTATTAAATAAAGTAATGTCAACATTGGAGATTATGATATGCTGGATCCCAAGTCATATAGGAGTGAGAGGGAATGAAAGATCAGACTCCGCAGCTAAATCAGCTTTAGATTTTATCCCAACAATTTCAAGATACCATATACTGATTTGAAACCTAAAATTAATAGATTCCTTCATACAAAATGGCATCAACACTGGAATAACAACATCCACAATAAACTCTTCCTAATCAAACCCACTTTAGGAGGCTGGAGACAAACTTTAAGGAAGTCTAGAAAGGAACGTATTTAACGGCATGTAAGACGCACGGGCATATAAGACGCATTGGTCATGAAAGGCTAACGCACCCCTATATACTCAAACGAGAACAACAACCACAATGTGGAACATGTCAAAAGCCTTTGAGAGTTAAACACTTATTCCTGGAACGCAGGTTTTTTGCTTACATCAGAAACCGTTATTTTCAAGCAAATAATATGAAAGATCTGTTTGAAAACGTCAACGTGGAGGATATTCTCTCTTTTCTGAGAGAAATAAAATTAAACCAAAGAATATAGACATGAAACAAATCAATACCATACAACATAATCCCCAATAATGCTAACACATTGTTAAAACCAATTACTAAAAAGTATAAATATAAATACACGATATGTATAACTTACTAACCGTTAGGCATGGCATAACCTCGACGAGTTGATATGCCGTTAAAATCAATAGACAACCAAACAACATTGAAATCAAGAGATTAGCACAGTTCAAAAATATGTTTAATGAAGTGATAGTGCAAGTCCTCGATAATTTTGGATTTCAATTTTTTAGCGAAACATGGGATGATGTGACCAAAATAATAAAGAATCTGTTTGTTTTACTAGTTGGAAGGTATTTCGAAAGTATTTTGTAAGCATTTCATGCTAGAATTTAATAAATAATATTTCTCTTTGGTGTAATGAATTTTGAAATATTCATATAAACTTATTAATATAAGTATACCTGAAGCTCGATCGAAACTCAATTTTTGATGTCAAAGAAAAGCAAAAAATCGACAGAGTGACTGATTTTAACTCTGAAGCGTCAAGGTCCTAGTATATATATATATATATATATATATATATATATATATATATATATATATATATATATATTGAATTAAACTGGTCATGGTAATTTAATTATCAATTATCAATTATTAATGTAATTCCTCTATTTGCGTAATTATATATACATATATATATATATATATATATATAATTATATATATATATATATATATATATAATATATATGTATATATATATATATACATATGTATACATATATATATATATATGAGTAAAGAAATAACAAAAGACTTAGAGATTTAGCATTATAGTCTATTTCATTTCTATAATGATAAATCACTAAGTCTTTTGTTATTTCTTTACTTATATATTTGCTCTGTGACTCTAACATTAAGAGCACACATTGAGCTCTCAAACTGCGACAGGTTTTTATAATAAAACTCTTGTGTCGTGAGAAAGAGAAAGTGATAAGACAAACAATAACATTTCTTTTTCTTTTAGAAAGATTCGAAAAAAATCAATCCTTATCTATATCTATCTATCTATCTATCTATATATATATATATATATATATATATATATATATATATATATATATATATATATATATATATATATATATACATACACATTTATATATGTATGTATATATATATATTATATATTTACATATATGTGTGTGCGCTCGTGCGCGTGTGTGGGTACGTTTAAAACATCTATATCTATTCCTATCATTTATCTGTCTGTTTTCTTGTCTTTGAATTATTCAAGGAAAAACTGAATATATATATATATATATATATATATATATATATATATATATATATATATACATATATATATATATATATTCAAAATTATCTATACATATATCCTTTTTTTTCTATATATCTTTCTTTCTATACATCTATCTATCAATGTATTTGTGTGTTGTCCTATCTACGAATAAATATATTCTTTCGTTGTTGGTTGTTTTTTTTTTTGTTATTTTTTACAATTACTTACAATTTTGGGGAATAGATTTTTTGGCGAGCGTTTACGTTTAGAGACATTTTACGTTCGACTTATCCTATAAAATAGGCGCATTCATTTTTCTTTGCCCCAAAAAATAGTTCTCTGTTCCTGCCTCAATATTTTTCTACCAATAAACAAATTAAAACTCACATTTCCATAAACATTTTATTTCATCTATTCCAGAAAATGTTTTTTTGTTATCATCACTTTTTTTTCACTCCATCAGTTTAACACCTGTTCCTTGCAATGTTAAAGCAGACAGTATTGTATAGAAAAGGGCAGTGCTAATTTCGCTCGAATTAGACAGGCTTAACTGCTTTCTCGTTATATCTCGACTGTATTGTGTCTGTAGATATTTGAATTTATTTATTTATTTATTATTTACTTCATTCTACCATCAATAGTGGCAAGGTCGTATTTTCCAAAAGACTAAAGGAGAAGTCCCGTGGTGCAATTTTTAATATTGATAACCTTCCTTAGTCCATAACCTTAGCACAATTAATTCCTCTTATATATATATATATATATATATATATATATATATATATATATATGAATAAGATATAATGAAAAAAACAACGATGTTTACAACTGAAATAGGCTCATCAGAAGAGAAAGTGTACAAACCGTTTCGGGGCCAATTCTCTTGACGGTTTAAAAAGCAACACCCGGCCCATCCTCAATTAATATGAGGACCCTATTGCATTATAATGTATCAACCGCACATGGGTCGGTCATCAACAAAAATAAGATGGGAAAAAGACCGTTAGTAAAACAGAACGCTGCTAGTCAAACGTTGGAATTAATCAAAAAAAAAAAAAAATAAAATTGTGCTGTTTTTTTTATTTTTATTATTAATATATATATATATATATATATATATATATATATATATATATATATAATCAATGGTAATATTATGGATTTACACTCATAACTTGAAGTTTCATGGTAATGCAATCATCAGATGAGTCCAATGGTTGAAATATTAAAAATCAGTCGTGAAATGGTTTAGATTAAAAATAATATATAATATATATATATATATATATATATATATATATATATATATATATATTAAAAAAAATGTAAATCCATAATATTACCATTGATTATAAATTAGCTCTGCTTTATTAGCATTGAGCACCTTTTCATGACAATACTTTTCTCATTTTTCCATTCTCTATTCATTATATATATATATATATATATATATATATATATATATATATATATATATATATATATATATATGCATATAGATATGCATATATATATATAAGGGTTTTGTAATTTGCTCGGAGCATTGTGTTTATATTGGTTTGTTGGTTGGTTTTGAAGGCTATCACAATGCAAGTGTAAAGAAAAAAAGAAGGTAACTGCGGTGTTGTTTGTTAACCTGTGATTTATTCTCAATTCTTAATATTTCGGGAAAAAATCCCTTCTACAGAACATTACTAGAACTGAAGTTGTTGCTAGTGGCTGTTTATTTATTCTGTTTCATGTCAGACATGATGCTCTACGAAATATTAAGATATATATATATATATATATATATATATATATATATATATATATGTGTGTGTGTGTGTGTGTGTGTGTGTGTGTGAGTTTAGCCTAAGAGATGGTCAGGTAAAAATTGTCTTGGTGGTCCCTTTAAAAATGCTGGTACCACACAGTGACTGAAAGCACCGCTGTAATTTTTTAAGAATTTGCAAAATTTATGCTTTTTATTTGTAAAAAGTAATATTAACGTAAGATCTTTCAAAGACTTGATAAAAATAAACAAAAAGCTTAAAAATATTTCTATTGACAAATAATATAAGATTATGATGACTAGAATTATTATTTATGATACATTGCTGTGGTCTACTAATTTCAGAGGCTTGCTATGCAGTGTGGAGATATTTCCATCTTGGAACATTTTGGTTGGTTGGTTGTCTGACAAGGAACCACAAGGATCCGAGTTCGATACCGGCCTTCGACAACTTAGCGTATGAGTAGTAAAATTATCTGAGCGGTAAAGTGAGGTAAGTATGGTGCTCCACCTCATACGCCAAAACAATTTCCTTGGTCTATCTCTAGGTAAAAGGAGATAGACTCCCTCGCTACCTGGCTAGTACTGATTTTAGGCGACCCCGACGAACTTATAGAGAGCAGACAAATGAATAAATAAATGAAATCAAAAACAGAAGAAAAAATATAGGAAAAAACAAAAGAAAATACAGAGGCACACATCGTATGAGTTTACTGAGTTACGAGCTGTCACTCGGTCGATTTCCTGTTGTATGTTCAGTACTAAAATTTAAGGTACGAGCGAACTTCACATACGCTTATGTTAGTAAGTTCACTAAAAATGTTTAAGTTTCCAAATTATTTACGACAGAGAAAAATATCATTTATCAAATAAATAATCATTGACATATAAAAACGGTAGATAATTTATTACATTCTATTCTATTATATTTTTATACAATACAATACTATTTTTCCTTTAAAAAGGTACCATAATTCATGGTAGTTTTTTAAATGGTGTGGTGGGCTGAAACTGATTGATAGTATTTCAGTTTATTTCAATGAGGAACATTGATTTGATATCCGAGTAAATTGAGTTACGAGCAGAAAGAATTAAATTCGTAATTAAAAGTATCACAGTATTTAGAATTAGTAAGCTTCTCAATGCTATGTTGAATTAAAAAATAATTAAAAGTCAGGTGAATTTTCTGTTTTCATTTTTTTTCTGGCGACGAAAATGTGCAATTTCTCGTGAATCAAGTGAATTAAATCCTTATTTTGGGATATTATTGATAAGGGAATGGTAATTGCAATATCTATCTATCAATTTATCTATCTATCGACGTATGATGTACATAACGATTTTTTTCAATTTTTTTAAAAACTGGTTTAAAGAAAAGAAGAGTTATGATTGAGGGCAACCTCTTTAAGCATGAATTCTTTTCACTTGTCCAATTTCTTTTTAATGACCTTTTTCTTTTTAATGGCCGTTTTCGCTGCCTTTTTCTTTTTAATGGCCGTTTTCGCGGCAACTTCTTTTTTAATGGCCGTTTTCGCGGCCCTTTTCTTTTCTTTTTCTCTCAACTTTTGTACTCTAGCGGGAACCGTAGTATGAATAAAAAAAATTCTTTTGTTTTTTGAGCAAAAATAATTAAAAAAAACCAAAACAAAACAAAAAAAAACCGATAAATTTCACCAAGTGGTGAGGTTCTAATTCTGGTAGTGTGGAGCAACTGTACAATAACAACCGTACTGACATCCAGTAAAATCAAAATAAAACAACTATTTCTAATGTAATGGATGAACTGAAACGTTTTGGAGTGAATTCAAATTAGATAGAAATAAAAAAAAAGAACTTAGTTTCGGCGGGAACAGGAAGAGAGACTCCGGGTAAAATCGGTAGAAGGTATAAGTATTCTTTTCGCTTGCCCAGTTTCTTTTTAATGACCTTTTTTTTTAATGGCCGTTTTCGCTGCCTTTTTCTTTTTAATGGCCGTTTTCGCTACCTTTTTCTTTTTAATGGCCGTTTTCGCGACCCTTATCTGTTTAATGGCCGTTTCCTTTTTAATGGTCATTGTGAAAACTTTTTCTTTTTAATCGCCGTTTTCGCAGCCCTTTTCTTTTTAATGTCCGTTTTCGCGACCCTTATCTGTTTAATGGCCGTTTCCTTTTTAATGGTCATTGTGAAACCTTTTTCTTTTTAATCGCCGTTTTCGCAGCCCTTTTCTTTTTAATGTCCGTTTCCATTTTAATGGCCGTTTTCGCGGCCCCTTTCTTTTTAATGGCCGTTTTCGCTGCATTTTTCTTTTTAATGGCCGTTTTCGCGGCCCTTTCTTTTTAATGGCCATTTCCTTTTTAATGGCCGTTTTCGCTGCCTTTTTCTTTTTAATGGCCGTTTTCGCGGCCCCTTTCTTTTTAATGGCCGTTTTCTTTTTAATGGCCGTTTTCACTGCCTTTCACTGCCTCTGTTTTTTTTTGTTTGTTTTATTTCCATTCTTTCAGGAAATTAATAAAAAATCTAACATGAAATAAATTCAATCAATATATTGATACTCATTGAGTTAAGGTAAATTATTTAATCCAGTTTATTTAAAAAAAATAAAAATAAGTCAGTTGCAGCATAGACGTGAAGTGAGATAGACGTATCTTACTTTGGCTGCCAGCTCTGCGCGTTGTATAGTTACAAAAGGCAAATAAAAAAATAGCGATACACCAAAAGACAGAGAGAATCTAGACCGGGTCTCACAGTCCCACGAGTAGTTAGAATGGAAAAGCGCTGTCGTTAAGAGATTAGTCAGTTGATTCCCCGTCTAACCGACGCACACATGAAAAATAAATAAAATGAATGCAGAAAATTGACGAATTAAAAGAATAACAAAACAAGACAAAACAAAACAAACAAACAAAAAAACAATAACGGTTTCTGCATGTTTCTTTATATCTAGCTTCATGCCGTCTTACTGGTGTCTGCATTATGAACGGAATGGCGACATCACATAAATATGTATGGCACCTGCCTCTGGTATATATGTAGAGGCGAATATTTGTCCGCAGTAGCAACTGAATATATATATATATATATATATATATATATATATATATATATATATATATATATATATCAACCTGTTCCTAATTATGTACCTAATTATATATCCCAGTTTGTCCATTATGCATGTATGTATATCTATCTATCTATCTATCTATCTATCTATCTCACCATATTCCTATTTACCTATCTAATTATCTCATTCTGTTTATATCTATCTATCTATCTATCTATCTATCTATCTATCTATTCATCTATCTATCTATCTATCTATCTCACCCTGTTCCTATTTACCTATCTAATTATCTATCTCATTCTGTTTATATCTATCTATCTATCAATCTATATATCTATCTGTCTATCTCTCTATGTATCTCTCCCCCGCTCTCTCTCTCTCTCTCTCTCTCTCTCTATATATATATATATATATTATATATATATATATATATATATGTATATATATATATAATTAAATATATACATATACATTTGTGTGCGTTCGTGTGTGTGTGTGTGTGAATGTTTATACGAGACAGAAACGGCTATTTGTGTATCTATCTATCTATCTATCTCACTCTGTTCCTATTTACCTATCTAATTATCAATCTCATTCTGTTCATATCTATCTATCTATCTATCTATCTATCTATCTATCTGTATGTCTGTCTGTCTATCTATCAATGTATCTCCCCCTCTCTCTCCTCTTTCTCTCTCCCCCTCTTTCTCTCTCTCTCTCTATATATATATATATATACATATATATATATATATGTATATTATATATATATATATATATATATATATATATATATATATATATTATTAAATATATATATATACATTTGTGTGCGTTCGTGTGTGTGTGTGTGAATGTTTATACGAGACAGAAACGGCCATTTGTGTTCCTTAAAATACGACAGTTCATTGATGTGTTATTTTATTTTTATTTTTGTTTAATAGAGCCCGTGCCGAATATATTTCCATACATGATCTAAGAAATTTAGAATGATATCCGCTCTGCTTTCATGACACTCTAGGGTAATGTTGAGCTGGAATACGCTCAGAATTAATTTCCTTGCTCTGGTCCATATTTTAGTGAGCCCTCTTTGATCCTGTATTTCCTTACTTCACCAGCCATGAAAGTCTGTAAAACCAAATATTCCTTATGCAACTGCACCAGTGTGTGCAGATTGAGATGACATTCAGTGAACTTATTTTAGAACAAGCTAGGGCACGTTTTAATTCAGTTGCTACGGCATCCATCTTGGATCCACGAAGTCCCGAGTTCGATACCGGTCCTCGCAAAATCAGCGCATGAATAGCACAGCTTGTATCTGTGCGGTGAAATAGGAGGCTGATAATAGGTGTGGTGCCCTATCTCAGATGTAAAAATAATCTCCTTGATCTATCAATAGGGAAAATGGGGTAGACTCCCTTGCTGTCCGGCTGATACCGACAATAGGCCACTACACCGACTGTTTAATTAATACAAACTAGTATTATACGAAAAAAAAGATAAAGAACATTTTGCGCCAGAAATTTAACTTGAGAATGCAAAATCCTTCAACTACCTATGCATTTACCCAGCCTCTCCGTAAAATAAGGATGTGACACAAGGACAATTTTTAAGCGGGGTTTATCAGGTTTGAATTGAGAGCGTTCTTTCTTCTATACCAAGCATAAAATGTCCAATCTGTCCCACTATTTGCCTATAGCTGGCCCATGATTAATCTCCAAGAGTATTAGCGATTTGTGAAATGCAGACAATATCGTGCAGGATTTGAACTCAGTTTGTCATTTATATTTCCTAAGACGATAACCATTACACGACAAACACCTCTTGTCATTACTTAACTCACATATCGACTAATTTCACCGATAGGATATAAATAACAGACCCAGTAACATTATTATGGATTAATTATTTGTCTACCGTAGGCAGCTTACATCAGCTCTGCCACCACTGTGATCCTACCGTAAACCACTGGCAGCGTCTCACATTATGATTAAGCAGAAAGACTCAGATTAACATAATAATAATAGCACTTTATTTAAATAGAAAGTGTTCTGAAATGAATAGATAGTGAACTTTGAAATATCCCATCATATAGGTAAAAAAAATGCCAAGAAAATTTGGTACAGCGGTGGGAGAAATTTGGTTGACAAAGGATTAGAAAAAAAAAACAATTAAAATGAGTTATGGTTAAAATGTGGTTTAAAATATTGAGTTGGAAAAATGTTGGCGTATCGCTACACCTTCTACCGTTTTTACTCCGAGTCTCTCTTTCTTTTTACCCCGAAATTAAGTTCTCTTTTTATTTGTATCTAATTTGAATACCATTCAACAATGAATAATACGAAACGTCTTCAGCATAAAATAACCCAACGGTTGACATGCCGTAAAATCAAACCGAATAACCAACCAACCAGATAATACATATACCGGTCAAGGTCGAGGACACGCAACTAGTTATATATAATTGATTTTCCCTGACAGAAAACAGTTATTTGAGTGATATATTAAAAATTAATATTTCATATAGAAGTGTTAATGTCTTAAAACACACTAATTATTTGACAGAATAAATTCGCCTGTATAGTTGATAAATTTGATGAACGTTGATTAATTATGCTTACGAAATGAATGAATAAATCATTTGAACAGCAGCTTGATAGAAAATACGATTTTGTATCAAATTATTAGAAAGATCAAAGTTAATTCACACATTCCAGTAGAGATACAAATAATAATGATAATCAAAGTGAGATGGGAAAATAAGGAGTAGGAATTCTGTACTTGCCAACAAGGGTTCTTCACCTAGAATTAGATTTTGCTATGGGGTAAACATTTTTTTTCAATGTAAAACAAATAAATGTTAAAAAATAAATATAATGTGATTTTCTAGATTTTTTTATATTCTATCTCTCACTTTTAAGACGGACCCACCCTGAAAATTATAGTCCGTTCCTGTTTGTGAAAGGTGGCAAACTGAGGAAATCATCAAGGGATGGAATACTTATTTTCCCCACAGTATATATATATATATATATATATATATATATATATATGTTATTTTGGAAAAGGTGACTTACCGGTGAAGATGGTCACAATGCAAAAATTCAGAAAGGTAAGGCAGCGATATAACAAATAAAAAGTGCTCAATACGTTAGAACAGCTTAAGTTTCATTCATCTTTTTCGATTGCTTAATTTATTTAAAATCAGGGCATGTCAAAAACACGTAAAATTAGGGACACACACACTCACACACACACATATATATATATATATATATATATATGTGTGTGTGTGTGTGTGTGTGTGTGTGTGTGTGTATTGTAATACAGATAGACGTAATAGCCTACTCGAGTTTCACCATAAGGATCTTCATGGTTAAATCCACTGGATTAATCAAGATATTGATTAATTGCAGTCGATAACACGTGTGTGTGTCTTTCGCGATAAACGGTAAACCGTTTATCGCGAAAGACACACATGTGTAATGAAAAAATCCAAATATGGAACACTTGGCATTTTTAAACTTTATAAAAGTTCAAAATAAAAGGGGAGGTGCTGTCGTATATTGTCTCTGTCTCTTTGTCTCTCTGTCTTGCTCTCTCTCTCTCTCTCTCTCTCTCTCTATATATATATATATATATATATATATATATATATATATGTGTGTGTGTGTGTGTGTGTGTGTGTGTGTGTGTATGTGTGTTTGTGTAAAATGAAAATGGAAGTGAATCCGACCGTATGTTGAAAAGCGAAATAAAGGAAAGAAAGTATAGAATGGATAAAATAAGATATTTTAATCAATTTTACTTACACGTGTTTATGGATAAACTCCTGACTGAAACACGTGTAAGTAAAATTGATTAAAATATCTTATTTTATCCATTCTATACTTTCTTTCCTTTATTTCTCTTTTCAACACACACACACAAACACACACACACATACACACACACACACACCACACACACACACACACACACATATATATATATGCATGTATATATATATATATATATATATATATATATATATATATATATATATATATATATATAAAACGTCGCTGGATTCTGCATTTACAAGAAGTATCATGTGATAGTTAGCATTGAACTATTCAACATTTGTCATCTATATTTATATAATATTATTCTAACTGCAATGCATTTTCAATAAAATAAAATAAAATAAAATAAAATTAACACAGAAATAAATAAAATAAAAAATAATTTTTGTCTTCCCTCTGTATTGTCATCTGTATATCATTCAAATTCTGACAGCAGAATCGACGCCTAGACACACTATCATTCGACATTGAGTAACTTTCTCTTAATTTAAATCCTATCTATAATTAATTTAATTTTACTTATAAATATGTATCACACACACACACACACACACATACACACACACACACACACACACATATATATATATATATATATATATATATATATATATATATATATACCATTTGCGTATGTGTGTTCAGCCAGACTAATTCAAATGAAAGATGCTTTTCTTGCATGTGAAAATTGAATCTTCTTTCTTAGACTGAATATATTCATGAATGCTAATACATGTAAATATTAGTGATTCGCTTTAGTGAACATTGAATAAATTTATAACACAATTGTTGACTGAGAGTCGATTGAATTAATGTTAGTATTTTAAACATAATTTCTCCCGTCTAGGTTTACGTGCGTATTATATATACAAGTTGTGTCAAAAGACGAAAGGGTATTTGCATTTCCGAAGAAAAACAAAAGCAAAGCAATGAGTTAAATGTTTATTTTCTTTAAAACAGTCCCTTTAGCATTGGACACTTTTATTCCAGTGAATTATTCACTGGTCGAAGTATCTTAGGTTTGAATTGGTTTCTTTCATATGGTTATTTACTTCTTGGTCTGCCCGAGAACTTTTCAACATTCTTTCCTAGCTATTTATCCACATTATGAGTGTAGTACTAAACTTCATATCCATCTGCCTCTGTCTGTTTCTCTCTGTCTCTTTTTGTGTCTTTGACTCTCTCTCTGTGTCTCTCTCTGTGTCTCTCTCTGTCTCTGTCTCTCTGTCTGTCGGTCTGTCTGTCTGTCTCTCTCTCTCTCTATATATATATATATATATATATACATATATGCGTGTGTGTGTACATATATGTATACATATGTACATATATGTATATATATTTTGTTGAACTTCGCAGCCATTTTCGGTCTGCAAATCCTGTGTGTGTGTGAATATATATATATATATATATATATATATATATATATATATATTTATATATATATGTGTGTGTGTGTGTGTGTGTGTGTGTGTGCGCGTGCGTGCGTGCGCGCGCGCGTCGGGGGGACTCTTCTGTTTTACAATAATCAAAGATTGTTATTCATATCTAACATGACCAAATTTAAGTTTGTTTCGGTCTCTTTTTTTAATGGTAACATTCGTGAGTTATTCAATGCCAAAGCCATCATTGTAGAAGAATAGAAATGATACTATTTAACCCATAGCTGGGGAGATGAGAGAGTTCATACGGTTGCCGATTGTACTAGTTTGAAAGCGAACGTAATAGCTCGATTAGATTGAAATATCGATAGAAATACTTGTTGGAATATTTTGATATATATAAGGTGTGCTACAATACACCACTTAAATTTATAGACTTCCATGATAGATGCCCTGTGACCAACCAAATCCCCACAAAGCATTCTCTCCCATCGTCAATTATTCAGCCCCCACTTGCCTCCTCTCCTATAAATACAAGTGTAAGTACGGTGCTTTAATAAACTGACTGAAGAAGTACCGCTTAAAGCCGAACGAAATGCATATATCTCTCCACACCTATTTGTCCAGTATTTTACAAAAGGTCAATTTTCAAGGAGAGTTTAAGACGTTTGAATTCAGGGTTTTCCTTCTTTGAGACTCGTTGTCATACCACGGTTAAAAAAAACCCAGTCTGACCCACTATTTTACCCATGGCTGGGGGGAGAATAGTAGGATTTATACATTTCCTAAGGGTATTACGGCTAGTGAAATGTAACCAGCGTCATAAATGTTTTCAAGTCGATTTGCCGCCCTCATTTCCCATGGGATTAATTATTGCAAAACGAACACATCCTTCCTGGATCGATATGAATCACTAGCATAGATATTTCTAGAAAGAGTTTGCCTGACACGCGTATTTGAATTTGTCTCACCTGTTCCATCTACTACGACGATAACCATTGTACCTCCATATAGTGATTATTATACTGTTAAGAAATACTTATCATATCTTTATATAATATATTCTCTATTGGAATAGTCATATAGTTTAAAGAAAGTACAAGTCATAATTATTCAATCAAGCACAAAATCTGCACGATTGCAGAGCCTATTAAGTGTTTTGAGCAAGTATGAACCCAAAATATCGGACCATATGACCAGTAGCTACACCTTTTTGGTCTCGAAAAGGACATGTTTTTCATTTACATCGTCAATATCCAGTTGTTTTAACAGACGATTTTTAGATTTTATTTAAATTATAAAACTAACCCCTAACCCTAACTCCTAACCCTAACCTTAACCCTAAACCCTAACCCTAAACCCTAAACCCTAACAAACAACCGGATATTGGCGGTGTAAATGAAAAACATGTTCTTTATTGATTGAGATCAAAAAGTGGTACCTAAATGTAATATGGTCCAAAATATCTTTCTTTTTCGGAAACTTTTCCGAATAGAAATGTGATTTCGCTTTTTCCATGGTCTTGATTGATTCTGAACAAAACATTGGAATAATATAACTTTCTTTTAGTTAAAAATCTAATTGTATTAAGAAACATTTCCCAGAAATGTATCATTTAAAACAAGCCTCCCTACAAAAAGAAAGAAAGAATATACTAGCATGACTTGTTATAACTGATTCCAAAAGAGTTTTGTTCTTATATAATATTCTTTCTTTTAAAGCTCAGAATAAATTGATTAGTAGTACAAACTGTCATTGTGTTCAAATATTTATGACACATACGATGCGTAATGAAGGTGTCGGTATCATACATGCCGAATGTTAAAAATATTTTATAAAACACTAAGAAAATAATTACTGAGTTAAAAGAAAAAGATAGTTTGCACTAGGAATAATCGCATTATGATGGAATATGTGAATAATTTTATTAAACATTTTATGCAGTCAAGTTTTTATCGTCTTTTTGCAGAGCTCAGTGATTTCAAATCTGTTTTCGAAAGTGAAAATTAAAACTTAATTATGGCCTATTCTTCTTGCTAGCAAAATATAAGACGAACGCAGAAAAATTATTTTAATTTTAACTTTATAATGTAGTGAAACCTAAAGGAGAAAACTTCTTGATATTTGAATTTACCGTTTCACAAATTGAATTTAGGCTGATAAAATTGTTTTATTTTAATTTTTATAATTTTATCAGTCGATACTTGATGGGAAAATCGCATATTCTTGTGTGTAACGGAGAAAAGACTCTACAGAAGAACAACAGAACTTTAGTATCATTTAGATTATTCGGACTGTTGTCCTCATCTTTATTGTTATAAACACAGCGTTTCGGTCGATGGGCCCTGCGACCTTCTTCAGGTGTTTCTTATAGAACTTGTGAAACTTATTTTCGAACTCGACGCCCATCATGTCGGAATTGAGAGCCCTCATGGAACTTCTAACCGAACTCTTTTTATAATCCATTGGAGTAAATAGTTCTCATTCCGTTAACCATGAGGGTCCGAAAAATATAAATAATACAAATTATCAAGCCTCTTCTAAACATTCAGACGAATAAAGATAGAACTAGGAAAACATAAAAACAAAAAAGATCCTGATAATAAAGTGTTACATAATGAATAGGTAGCCTATTCATTTTGTAATGAGGTGTAGAAGTCTTTGAATTTGAAAGTTTACTGGGAATTCGGTAGATAAAAAGTAGAAATGAGAGTGGGGTTGCCTGTTGTCGGTACCTGCCGGACAGTGAGGGAGACTATCCCCTTTTCACTAAAGCTAGACCAGGGAGATTGTTTTTGTGTCTGTAGTGAAACGCCACACTGACTCGAGTGGTTAAAATATTTTATAAACATTAAGAAAATAATTACTGAGTTAAAAGAAAAAAGATAGTTTGTAGTAGGACGGACTGTCTCAGAGTTTCTTTCCGTAAGCTGCAAATGAATCTTACGTTAATAAAAGCGATAAATGGGCAATGAGATTAAAGCAACCCAAGATATACCCAAATCAACCACAAGATCACCCAGAATATCAGTGAACTCAACTAGAAGAAACCCAAGTGAGAAGTTGCTCTTTTGTCTGTGGTTGTGGAATACAATGGCAGTCGGTAGAGCGTTCGGCTAGAAACCACAAGGTTTCTAGTTCGATACCGGCCCTCACCAACTCAGCGTATGAGTAGCACAGGGATTTGTGCGGAAAAGTAAGGACCTGATGGTAGGGGTCGCGCTCCACCCCAGACGCAAAAACTATTTCCTTGGTCTATCACTAGAATCTCATAAAATTACCCATCAAGGGCTGACATGCAATAAAATCCAAAAAAGAAAGAAAAAGATAGCTACGGGTAAATATTAGGGCTGACTAGCCTCTTTAAATTCAGTTAGGCAACCAGTCTAGGAGACATAATGTGAAGGTTCTGCTTTCATTTTTTTCCTCTGGCGAAGAAAAAGTACATATTCTCCTGGACAAAAGAATTAAATCCCATTTTCGTTAGCTCAGTCGGTAGAGCGTTCGGCTAGAATCCACTAGGTTCCTCGTTCGATACCGGTCCACGCCAATTCAGCGTATGTGTAACAAGGAGATCAGTGCAGTAAAGTAAGGAGCTGGTGGTAGCTGTGGCGTTCCACCTCAGAGGCAAGAACAATCTCTTGGTCTAGCGTTATTGAAAAGGGGATAGACTCCCTCGCTGATTGGCTGATACCGACTTGTAGGCCAGCCCGACGACTGTATATCAATAAAGAGATTAGACCTCCCTCATTAACGGGACCACCTGATTAGATAAGAAAATACTTAAAAAAACGACTTTCAAAATTGAATACCCAAGCAGAATGAATGTTGTATTGTCCTCGGCCGGAAAACGAAGCTTCCGGCAAAAAGACAAAGAAAAATATAAAAATATATATTTAAAAAAAAAGGGGAAAACGAAAGCGAGGCTTTCCGGTCAAGGAAGCAGGGAGAAGATAAAACAAACGTCCGTTAACAGATCAAAAGATAAAGATGCGTAGACGTGTCGTCAATACAAAAGCCAGAGGGTCGAGTCGAGAGCAGTCAGTCAGACAGCAGACAGCGAACAGAACACAAGGAGCGACCGTCGACACGGTCCATTACTGCCAGCGGGCAGTGAGGTTCTCCACCCCCTCCACGTCACCAACGCTCACCATCCCAGCAGCAGTAGTAGTAGTCATCGTCAACCCGTAGGCACTCGTTGTAAGCTCTGCGCCTTCACCACCCACACACCGAAGAAAATAAAGAAGGGTCCTCTCTTTGTACATACGTATCTGTTGTTTATTGAAGTCCAATAGTCGGTAGTAGCTGACTACTAACATACATCGCATTGGGTACAGTGAAAACCCCAGTACTAACGTACACAATTTAGAGTAGCGAAGAAGGCCGCTATATAACATATAGAATTTGATGTCAGTACGTAACATGAAAAGATTTTCGGCATAAAATAACCCGAGTGAACATGCCGAAAAATCCAACCAACCAACCAACCAACCAAGTATGAAGATAATAAAAGTAAGAATATGAATAAAACTATGTAACAGCTGTTATTGCTCATGATGTTAATGGGATTCAGCGGACATAAATATCTTTCATTCATATATATATTAAACACAAATTAAAATCTGCCTGCTGGTGATAATGAGGAAATCAAGAAATAATTGACAATCTGTCAAATAAAGTAATGGCCGTTTGGAAAGGAAAAAGAAAAAAAAAAACAGATCGAAAACAGAAAATGTTTATGACTGAGATTTAATAAAATATACAACCGCTGTGCATCTTTCACAGACAGACCGCAGAGACGCATCAAAATGTCTCCGCATAGCCAGCATGGTAGGATTATGTCTGTCTATTTTTGGGAATAATTTACACTAAGTTTAGCACTGTGATTCCACATAATATTTTCTGAAAAATCTATAAAGGCAAAAGTCCTATTAGATGATTGGAAAATAATTTCTTTATTCGCGATCTTATTGAAAAAAATCGTGTAATTAAAAAGATGAAATGAAAATGAAATAAACATAGTAATTTATTTCATTTTTTCTAATAACCTGTTTACTTTTTCAATAAGTGATTTTTAAAGGAAGAATATGCCAGTTGGATTATGTCTTTAAGAAAGAAGTCGATACAAATATGCTAAATGACAGACTACTCATAAACATTTGACGTGGTAATATATATATATATATATATATATATATATATATATATATATATGTTTGGTACATGCAAATTTGTAAACTACTAAAAGTAGAGGGATCATATGTAAAATGGGGAGGTAATATTTTATTATGAATTAAAATAATAAAATAAAAGGGGATACGAAGGCCTTTTCGACCGGTACTTTTTCAAGTATTTACACCGGTTGACCATTAAAAGTCAGAAATGTAAAGAATTTGTTAAGAAAAATGGGGTAAACCAGAGAGTAGGGGGGGGACAAAAAAAATGGGGAAAGAAGGGTATGTATATGTGCCCTAGGTTAAACCAGGGTTAAGTTATGTTATGCCTCCCATATAATATCCTATATATATATTATATATATATATATATATATATATATATATATCGCGCTTATATCTTTTCGTAAGTGTATGAACGACTTTTCGTCTCACGTAGTCTAACTCCTTCTTGCATAGAATGACAAACACCGTGGCTAAGGTAGTCTCTTTATTCCTTTCACCAGAAAGTGTAAAAAAACTGAAATAGGAAAGAAAACAGGTTTATAGAACAAGAGGTGTTCACGGGTACAATGTCTGAAGAAAGCAGTGGACGGGTGTTAATAGAAAAGCTCGGAGGCAGTTCATAGCTAAAGACACTGAAATAATAATGACATACAATAACACCACCAAACAGGTTTAGAAGTTAAGAAAGGTACAAACGAGGGGGACAGTGTCTCTATGAGGGAAAGTCAATCAAGCGACAAGGGAGTGAACATTACAAAGTCTTTCTTAGTTTACAAGGTTCAGCGAAATGTCAAATAATATAGTCAGGTACACGAGGTAAAAGTCTATTACAAATTTAATAAGAAGGTTACTGAGAGTCAAGTGACGTACCTGTTCTCTTTAAAGAAGAACACAGAAAGGGATTGAACGCGTCGGACGATGGTTGGGAGAGAGCTTTGAAATTAGCACTGATTCACGATTACCGGAAGTGCACGGTCAAAGTAAAAAAGTACCCTATTTACGAAAAATAAACAAATTGATCTAAGGGACGTAACTCTTACCGCAGAATCGTAATTATAAACCGAGACAATATATATATATATATATAAGTAAGTAAAGTCGACGGGGCGGCCTAATGTCGGTATCAGCCAATCAGCGAGGGAGTCTATCCCCTTTTCAATAGCGCTAGACCAAGGAGATTGTTTTTAGCATCTGAGGTGGAGCGCCACACCTACCATCAGCTCCTTACTTTACCGCACAGATCTCTGTGCTACTCATACGCTGAGTTGGCGAGGACCGGTATCGAACTAGGAACCTTGTGGTTTCTAGCCGAACGCTCTACCAACTGAGCTAACCCGGCCCCTATATATATATGAGAAAGGAGGATTGGAGTAAATCCGACAGAATGTTGTAAAGATATGTGGAACAAAGGAACAAAACTCAGACAAGTAACTGTTACGATTTTATGGGCCATCCTTTAGGCTCCAAGTAAAATCGGGATGATCCGTTCCGTTAATAAATCGAAATGTTTGAAAAAAGTAACTCTTTGAGAAAAAGTCTTTTTTAGCAGTTCTTTTATGGGCCATCCTTTATGCCCCAGACAAGAACGCTTGTCCAGCGGAAATCATTGGTAAAGAGTCCTTTGGTTGTTCCCTGGTGCTCCTCAGTATTGCAAGTCCTTCGTCAATGATTGAAAATGGACGTCTCTCAGTATCAGTGATTAAGTAGTCAACCAGCCATGCATTAAAGCTGTTGATTGGCTGATTTTTAAACTATATGACCTCGTCTAATCTATAAATTTAAGTGGTGTATTGTAGCACACATTATATATTCCAAAATAGGAAGCGCGTGGTGTAATGGTTAAAGTCATGGGAAATGGACTTCTCGCCCCGAGTTCAAATCCTGGATGTGATAGTTGCATTTCACTTAGCGCTAATACCCTTGGGAAAGGTATGAATCCTGCTCTCCCTCCAGCTATGGATAAATAGTAGGGCAGACTGGGCTCTTTAACGTTGGTTAGGCAATCACTCTGAATTCAAACCTGTTAAACTCCGCTTAAGAAATTGACCTTGTGTCACATCCTGCTCGTACGAAGGGGTTGGTAAATATATATATATATTCCAAAATATTCCAACACCAACAAGAATGGATAAAACAAAAACATCTTTTGCATAATATAAACCACCAAGGGTTGACGTGCTATAAAATCTAAGCGACCAACCAACACACAGTTTGAATCGTAGTCATTAGCAACGTACTGCTAACTAAACATAACACGAAGCGTTTATCATGAACCAAGAGTTGGTGTGGATGGTCAAAACCATCATATAATCTTTTACAATGATCTATGTTTGGAATGTACATAATTTTTGAGCCACCTAAGTAGCGTATTTAAGAATCAATTATTAAAGAGTCACGTTTCGTTATTCCGTGACCAGGATTTCTATTAGAGCGCGAATCATCGGCAAATAAACGCTCATGACCAGTCATCACGTCTGTCGCTTGTCGGTAACGGATGGTCGCACTTTTCTTTTCTTTTTTACTCATCAAAGTACCAACGTTTACAATCCATAAAAACGCTCAAATTTGTCACTAAAGAAAGTAGAGAAAAAAAAAAGCTATTATTTCTAATTCTTATTGTTACTGTCATTTTCCCCAACAGTTCAATTGACTGGCTTACTCAATGGCGATCCATTACGATCAACTCTGCTCAAAAACATCTACCATTTGCAATGTCATAATTAATTCCAATGATACTGTATCCATATGGATATTTTATATATACTAGCAAATATATGCACCCTCCGGGTGCAAGTATTTAAGTTTTAATGTAGTAAAATATCATATTAAATTAGAAAGGCTAATGAAACTAAATAAGAATGCAGATAAAAAGATTTGAAACAGAGGGGGGTATAATCGAAATATAGAACAACTGAAACTTACTCTTCCATCACTCTCGTCTTTCATTGTTATTTTTTTCTAATTTAAGTATTTAGTTAAAAGAGGAAGTAAAGAATAAAATGACAGTTATTTTTTCTTGTTAATGGATTTCATATAAGATTAATTGAAGAGATTTTTGCTTATATTCATTAAAATAAAACCAAAGAATTAGAAATCAATAACACTGAGCACATATTTATTAAATTCGATTTTTTTATATCAATATGCAAATTAGCCTTCCCCTTCACCCTGTAAACCGCTATTTTGTTGTATATATAAATATAATTGTATGTTGTTAATATGTAGATATGGTTAACAGTATTAATAATGTAAAACAATTTTATTGATAATAGAGGTTAAAATAAAAATAAAATCATTGAGAATGTGATGTCAAAAACTAAGGGAATTGTAACTTGAGTAGTGATATAGTTTCGGTTACAGACAAAAAAGCACACAATCTCCATTATAATAAGATATATATATATATATATATATTGTGATATATGGTTATCACTAGCTCACTTTATGAGTTTTCTTCCGGTATTTTTAGTACAATTCTCAATATCAGTGTTACCCCTCCACATACAAGAGTAGGATGAGACTCAAGGTTTGAATTCAGATTTTTCCTTCTCCTAGACTAGTTAACAAGCCAAGTTTAAAGAGCTCAGTTTGTACAACTATTGGACCATATGACATTTAGGCACCCCTTTTTGATCTCGATTAAGAAAGGACATGTTTATCATTTACACCGTCAATATCCGGTTGTTTTAACGGACGATTTTTAGATGTTTTAAAAAGTTATAAAAATAACCCCTAATCCTTTTTTAATCTATATATTTATTCAATTTTTATATTTACATTCTTTTTTCATTCTTTCTTTAATGGCATATCAATCTTTGTGGGCTATTTAATACGAAAGCCTACCTTGCAGAATAACAGTAGTGGTATTATCAAACGCATAGTCGGGTTTGTATTTAGTTACAGAGATTCGATGTTATAGAGTTTGGTAAAGAATAAAAAGAAATAATATCAGAATAGTTTGTATAATGCACAATTAGAAATAGTAAAATCCAGGCATTATTATATATACAATAATATTATATATATAATATTATATATATATATATATATATATATATATATATATATATACTAGCAAATATATGCACCCTCCGGGTGCAAGTATTTAAGTTTTGATATAATAAAATATCATATTAAATTAGAAAGGCTAATGAATGTGACTAAGAATGCAGATAAAAAGATCTGCAACAGAGGGGGTATAATCGAAAAATAGAACAACTTTGAAACTAACTATTCCATCATTTTCTATTACTCCCCTCTTTCATTGGTAAATTTTCCTAATTTAATTATTTAGTTAAAATAGGAAGTAAAGGATAATATTACAGTTATTTCTTCTTGTAAATAAATTTTTTAAAAGATTTATCCTCGAGATTTTTGTTTATATTTCTTAAGATAAAACTAAACAATTAGAAATCAATAATACCAAGCACATATTTATTAAAATACAATTTTAAATATCAATATGCAAATTAGCCTTCTCGTTCAAACTGTAAACCGCTATTTTGTTGTATATATAAATACAATTGCATGTTATTAGTACGTAGATATGGTCAACAGTATTAATAATGTAAAACAATTTTTATTAATAACTGAAGGTTTAAAACAATGAAATCATGTAGAATTTGACGTAAATAATTAAGGGAATTGTGACTTGAGTAGTAATATAGTTTCGGTTACAGACAGAAAAACACACAATCTCCATTATAATAAGATATGTATTATATTATTATAAGCGTGCTTATCTAAGAGTGATACTGTACATGAAATGGAATGGTTTGTAACATCATTTCAGTGAGGAGTCTGATGGTTTCTATAGAAACGAAAGTGATCATCTCAATTTGTATGAAAATATTTTGGAAATGATATTACAAGACAACATAATTATGTACTTTATATGCAGTTCATATCATTGGCTGAATTTTTTTTTTTTTAAAGAAGCTGCCTAAAATGTTGAATTGGATGGCTTCTTTCACGGAGTTCCGTTTTAATCAAATCTGAACAATTTCTACATTTGGTAATTAAAATCAGATTCCAACGATACCATATAAGAGGGAAAGTTGTTATTAAAATAAATAGAGTTTCGTTTGTGACAGATCCCAGAATTAACGCTTTTAGCGCGACTGCATGCGAAAATAACATTGAATACTAGCTTAACACCCTCTAAAATCACACACAAAGGAAACCAGCCTCCACATCATTCGCAACAAACTAAACTAGTACTACCACTATTATCGATGTGTGTTTCCCTTCTAATGGTTAACGGAATGAAAATAATCTACCCCAATGGATTAGATAAAGGGTTCGGTTCGAAGTTCGGTGAAGGATCTCGATTACGACATGAAGGCCCCCGAGTTCGACAATAAGGTTCGACTAGAAACAACTAGAAACAACTGAACGAGGCCTGAAAGCACAATAACGATGAGGACAACAGTCCGAAAAATTTAAATGATACAAATTATCAACCCTCATCTAAAACAATTCTGATTCTTATTATGTCAACTGAAATTTGAAAATCAATAAATATAAATAAACAAAATAATGATGATAATAAAAATATATTATTATCATTATTATTAGTTTTCCACACCTGCCGTAGCTGGTGGTTCACTGGAGGTTGAGTGACAGCAAGTCTCCTCAGGTTTCCAGGACTCTTCTGAGTATTCTAGCCTATCCCAACAATGCTGTATTTTGGATGGTCTCGGTTCTTCCTCTGATTTCTAGTTCACCCAAATTCTTTTCCAGAGCTTTGGGGATTGTTCCAAGAGCACCAATTACAATTGGTATGACCTTCACCTTCATGTTCCTCAGCTTCCTCAGTTCTCTGGCAAGGTCTAAGTATTTGTCTATCTTTTCGCTTTCTTTCCACGAGATAACAGGTTCTCTTCTTCTTGTCAATCAATACCAGGTCGGGTCTCCTGGCCGGGATTAGGTGATCCGTTTGTACCTCGAAGTCCCAGAGAATTTTGTGCGTCTCGTTCGCTAGGAGAGGTGTAGGTTTGTGCATGTACCATTTGGTGGTATGATAAAAATTGAATTTCTTGCACAGTTCCCAGTGGATTATTATTATTATTATTATTATTATTATTATTATTATTATTATTATTATAAAAAGAGTATAATAAATATAATGTAATAGAAAAATTAAAGTGGGAAATCGAAAGATTGACGCAGTACTAGACTAGAGCGACCTCCCTAAAATCCCACACAAAGAGAACCAGCTTCCGCATCATGCCCCACAAACTAAACTAGTGTTCCCACTATGTTTGATGTGGGTTTCCCTTCTAATGATGGACCACACAACATTTAAGGAAAATACGAACACAAATAATTAACATTTGAAAATCGCATAGGTGAAATATATATATATATATATATATATATATATATATATATATATATGTATGTATATGTGCGTGTGTGTATGTGTGTGTATGTGTGTGTGGTTGTGTTTACACGTCTGCTTATGTATGTGGGTTTGTTTTACATAGCTGTCACGATTTTGTAAGTATTACATAATCATTGAATTTATATATATATATATATATATATATATATATATATATATATATTATATATATATATATATATAAGAAAACGTTTAATTTTAGTTATAGTTCGCTAGTTCCTGTTTAATACAAATTAAGTCGTATCAACTTTGTCGATTTCTGAAACGAGATAAGATCGAAAAAAATCATGCTTTTTTATTTTCATTTATCTTTAACTTTTTCTTTTTTTTTACTTTATTTTACTTTTAAACAGAATATATTGACTCTTAAATATACACTTATGTTTTATTCATATATTTCTCGACTCAGTTATTTCCATTTGCTTCCTTCTTTTTTTGTTTTATAGAGAATCAACTCTGATACGGAGACCATTTTGTAACTTTTATTCATTTTGATTTTCCTTTTTCTTAAGTCGCTCATCAAATTAGTGTTTACAATTTATAATGACACTTGATGGATTTTTCAGGTTGTGTTTTCGGTCATAGCTAAATCCTCTTCCTACTACTTTCATTCCACTTAAGCCAAGATACTCAGTTTTAGAGATGACGTTTATTTCTTCAGAAACGCGCATATCTCATCGTTCAAAATTTAACATCAAACATGAGTATGGAAAATAAATGTTTACGGCGTATACATGAAAAGTATTGAAACTTAATTTCAATGAAGTGTTCATAGCCAAAAATGATGAGGTCTAGACGTCTAGACATATGTTGTTTTCGTTAACTGGTGTTTAACGGCATATCAACCCTTGTGAGATAGTTAATTTCAAAATGTATACACACACACACACACACACACACACACACACACACACACACACACATATATATATATATATATATATATTTATATATATATATATATATATATATATATGTTGAAATGAACTATTTCAAAATGATCGCGAATTAGATACTCAATCCTTCCTCCCATTTTTGAAGTAAATTCTTTGAAATACCCAATCCTCATTCCCATTTTTGAAGTAAATTCTTTGAAATACCCAATCCTTATTCCCATTTTTGAAGTAAATTCTTTGAATACCCAATCCGCATTCCCATTTTTGAAGTAAATTCTTTGAAAATACCCAATCCTCATTCCCATTTTTGAAGTAAATTCTTTGAAATACCCAATCCGCATTCCCATTTTTGAAGTAATTCTTTGAAATACCCAATCCTCATTCCCATTTTTGAAGTAAATTCTTTGAAATACCCAATCCTCATTCCCATTTTTGAAGTAATTCTTTGAAATACCAATCCCATTCCATTTTTGAAGTAAATTCTTTGAAATACCCAATCCTCATTCCCATTTTTTGAAGTAAATTCTTTGAAATACCCAATCCTCATTCCCATTTTGAAGTAAATTCTTTGAAATACCCAATCCTCATTCCCATTTTTTGAAGTAAATTCTTTGAAATACCCAATCCTTATTCCCATTTTTTTAAATAAATTCTTTGAAATACAATCCTTTTCCCATTTTGAAATACCTCCTTATTATCATTTTTGAAAAGAATTCTTTGAAATACCCAATCCTTATTCCAATTTTTGAAAAAAATACTTTGAAATACTCAATTCTTATTCCTATTTTTTTTTAAATTTTGAAATACCCAATCCTTTTTTGTCGTAATCCATTTTTGAAAAAATATATTTGACATACCCAATCTTTATTACCACCGGCATCACGCTTCTACAAAGCTTATTTTCTTCAAGCCAGACACAGATTCTTTTCTCTGATCTACAACAACGTAAAATCACTACATGATGTTTGACATCAACATAAATTCGTCGACATCGGATAAATTTGTTTGAGTCGTCTGCAATTTGGCCCTAAAGAGATATGTCACGGGTCACATACGGTCAGCACACGTCTATTGAATGGCAAAAGTACTTACATTAAGGCACACATAAACGACAGAGAACTAAGCTTATTTGACGTGAAATGATGGTGGTATAGTGGATAAATGTCAGCGGAACGGTTGACATGTTATCAATAAGAGAAGATTATATGACCACAGACACACAGCAATAAAAATAACAGAACATTAAATGTCATTCGATTCCTCACTTGTCTCTTCTCTCTTTCATTCTTCTTATATATTTTTTATTATTTTACTCTTTTGATTGTTGGACAGTGTTTTTTATTTTTTATTTTTTTCATCTTCCGCTCGACACCTTATTCTTTCTTCCTATAAATCTTTCTTTATTCTTCATTTATTTTTAACATTTTCGTTCTTTGCAACTGATCTTTAATAAAATACAGCATAAGACAATTCCTTATGATTTTATTAGCTATCTCTTTCAGTATCATTTTCCGCCTAGAAAGCATAAGGCTCCGTATTCGATACCGGTCCTCGCCAACCCAGGGCATGAGTAGCACATTTTAGATCAGCGTCGTAAGGTGTGGTGATGATGGTAGTTGTGTCGCTCCACCTCAAACGCAAAACAATCTCCATTGTCTACAGATAGTTATTTAACATCTTTCTATATATATATATATATATATATTATATATATAATATGTATATATATATATATATATATATATATATTTATGTATATATATATATATATATATATATATATATATATATATATATATATATATTTCGGTTGAGGTCAGTCGGTAGAGCGTTCGGCTAGAAACCACAAGGTTCCTAGTTCGATACCGGCCCTCGCCAACTCATCGTATGAGTAGCATATGGATCTGTGTGGTAAAGTAAGGAGCTGAGGGTAGCCCCAAATCAGACTAAAAAACAATCTCCTTGGTCTAGCACCAGTGAAAAGGGGATAGACTCCCTCGCTGATTGGATGATACCGACATTAGGCCACCCCGACGACTTTTTTTTTTTTTTTACTTCTTTACAACTGATCTTTAATTAAAAAAAAACCCCAAAAAACAGCATAAGACAATTCCGTATAATTTTTATTAGTTATCTCTTTCAGTATCATTATCCGCCTAGAAAGCATAAGGCTTCGTATTCGATACCGGTCCTCGCCAACTCAGCGCATGAGTAGCACATTTTAGATACGTCATAAGGTGTGGTGATGATGGTAGTTGTGTCACTACAGCTAGTGACTTAACATCGTGTACACTCAACCGTTCTTATATATATATCATCATCATCATGTCGCGCTATTAGCACGGATATCCATGACAATCTCTCGCCAACCTTTCCTATCATTCATTTTGCCAGGGAGGTCCTCTGCGCCGCAACCTGCATCTTTGCTTAGTTGGTCAATGTAGGTCCTTGATGGGCGGCCCACACTAGCATGTCCGTGTGTTGGCTTCCACAGGAGAACGTCACTTATGAGCTCATCCTTGCTTCTCCAGCAGTGCCCGGCATGTCTTGTCCGTCTCACTTGTATGGTTTGTGAGATGGGAAGCAGGTGGCCATATAGCTGTTTCCTCGTGGGGTGCTGCTTCCACGATTTATTCAGGACTGCACGCAGCATTCTTGTGCAGCTCCCGTCCAGCTTATTCTCAAGGCGCCTCGTTAGGGTCCAAGTGGTGCATCCGTACAGCAACACTGATACAACCACCGCCTGGAAGAAATGTCGCTTTAGCTTGTCAGCGAGATCGGATTTCCATATTAATGATAATTTGTTTGTGGCCGACCACGCTTTTCCTATTCGTGTATTCACATCGCTTTCTTTGGATAAGATATTACTACCTAGGTATGTGAATTGTTCTACTGGCTTAAGGGGCTTACCGTTGAGTGTGGTTATGTCTCCTTTCCTTTTGAAACATATGTACTCTGTTTTATCGGAGTTTACATGAAGGCCAATATTATTTGCTGTCTTCTCTAGGCTATGCAGTAGTGACTCGGCCTGTTATATATATATATATATATATATATATATATATGTTGAGGTCAGTCGGTTGAGGATTCGACAAGGAAACACATGGTTCCGGATTCAATACAGGCCCTTGCTAACTTAGCGTATGAGTAGTACAAGGATCTGTGCGGTAAAATGATGAGCTGATGATAAGTGTGGCGCTCTATGTCAGACGCCCAAACAATCTCCTTGTTGTAGCGCTAGTGAAAAGGTGATAGACTCCCTCACCGTCTGGATGTCATCAACTTTTGGCCACCCTGACGACTTTATTGTTTTACTTTAGATAAATCTTAACTCACTTAGCATTTTATAATATAATAATCAAAGTTTATTATTTCTCTGAATTTTTTAAATGAGGCTTGATAATTAGTATTATTTGTACTATTTGGACTATTGTCCTCATCTTCATTATAATAATTAACACTGCTTAACGCCAGCTATGGTTAGTGGAATGAGAACAGGATACCCCCGTCGACTGAATAAAGAGTTAGGGTCAATGTTCCGTGATGGCTCCTGATTATGACAAGAAGGTTCACGAGTCCGAAAAGAATGTTCCCGAGTCTGAGAAGGATCCCGAGTTCGAGAAGGTTCCCGAGTCCGACAAGAAATACCCGAAGAAGGCCGGAGCGCTCATCGGCCGAAACGTTGTACAAATAACAATGAAGATGAGGACAATAATCCGAATAATACAAATAATACCAATCAATGTTTAGCTGAAAAAAGAAGAAAAATATAAAACACCCAAAAGACACAGAGGAATTATGACATAAGTATTCATTAATGTACATAATAGTTGACATTTGGGATGATTATGGTTGTGGGTAATGGACACGGGGAGCTGAGTTGAAATTATGAACAAGACTGTTTGTATTTTGCATAGCGTTGATAAACTTGGGAAACTATTATCTCTCCAGCTATCGGTAAATAATAGGGCAGACTTGACTGTAACATTGGTGTGGCAACTGGTTTAGAAGAAGAAAAACTCTAAATTAAAACCTGTTGAACTCCGCAAAAATGTGACCTTGTGTAGTAATCGGAATCGTTAATCATCTCTTTTGATTCAAAGTAATATTTAAAAATATGGTATAAAATCAATTCGCTATCATGGCGCCAAACAAAGGAATGAATAACCTATTAATATTGTCCAATTCTCCAACTAAGTACCAATTTAAAAATATTATAAAAAAGGTCCTAGTTCCTTTTAAATAACATTATGTTAAGATCGTCCTATTCGCTTGAAAATTTATTGTTACAGTGTTTACACTCATCGGTATTCTGTCCATGTAAATTTCAGTATATACATAATCAGACGTGTATATGTATATATCAAACAAGGAACAAAAAGAAGTGAAAAAGAGAGGAAAAAAGCTGCCGCAGAAAAGAGAGCTAAAAGAAAGGAGAAACAGCAGCACCCCCAACACCTACAGAAAGCATTACCTTTTGTTTGCAGCCACTGAACCAGAGACTGTCATTCGAGGATCGGTCTGTTCAGCCACTCACGTTGCTGTAAGAGAGAGAGAGAGAGAGAGAGAGAGAGAGAGAGAGAGAGAGAGAGAGAGAGAGAGAGAGAGAGAAGAGAGAAATTACGCCATCGTCTAAAAATAGACGGAAGGTTGCCAACCATATGTATATATATATATATATAATGTATGTTATGTATAAACTTTGTTCTTGTGAACGTTGTTTATTTTGGTCTTTGGAAGCATTGGAAAAAAGAACAAAAACAAGAAAAAAAACAGAACAAAAATCAGAATTTTAATATTCAGTTGTTGTTCTGTTCCTGGTTTGATCAATTCCAATGTTTCGGGTGAACGTTCACCCTTTTTCAAGGTATAAGATAAGAGACGACCTGGAGAAAAAAAATGAAATGCTGTATACGAGGGCAAAAAATAAATAAATGAAGTGAACGGATTTGGCATTTTTTAGCCGTCATTTTTCTTTCGAAATTGTGTGACGTAACTCATCCGAAATACGATCATGGTAATCGTTCGAAATTCAGCATGACTTTGATCGTGAAAGTTATGCGCAACATAAAGAAAATTAAAGAATAAAATGAAAAAAGATGGGAAAAATAAATAAAGATATTATATTATTATATATATATATATATATATATATATGTGTGTGTGTGTGTGTGTGTGTTGAGAGTGTGTGTGTGTGTGTGTGTGTGCGTGCGTGTGTGTGCATGTGTGCGTTTATGAGTATCTATATATAACTGTATTTACGTATGTATTTATTTATTTATTGAGAATTTTTAAGATGTGTAAATTTCTTTGAACTTATTTTGAAATTTAAGATTGCTTTCTTCTCGTTAGTTAAACTACTTAGCGAACTCCACCTCATACTAAAAAAATATCTTGTAAGCAAATTTAATGAAAAACGTATGTATCTATTAATAATGGAGATTCGCTTCCGGTTTTTGTCTGTAACAAAAACCACGTCACTGCTTCCGTCACATAAACCAAAATCGTCATAACGGAATAAATACACTCAAAATTTGAACATGCAACATTAGACAATCCTCATTGTTTTTTTTTAAACAAGTCTTAATAAATACATGACTGGTATTATATATATATATATATAATTTGTTTTATTTTAATACATATTTAAAGTTTACATTTCAAATTGTTTTGTTTTTTTATCCTTTAATGAATTTGATGATTTTACTTACTTAGGGTACAAACTCGCTGACATTGAATTTTTAACTCCCACCCCTCAGACAATATATTTCAAAAATCTATTTTTACCTCGCCCGGAGGGTGTTTTTTTTATTTTGCTAGTTTGTGTAATGCAAGTTATTAGTATATGCATTGCTTAGTAAATGAAATTGTTATTTTTTTTAGATGTAGTGTCATGATAGATTTTAGCATCGTTTTAATTTTGTCCTCTTCGTCTTGCGATTTCTCTTATTACCATATTCTAGGCTGACATGCACTTTGACCTTTAAAGCGTGAAATCGAAATAAAGCATTTAGTCTTTGACAGGATAAAGCCGGCAGATTATGTTACATGACTGATGTCTTAAGTATTTCGATCACGGAAGTTAGTCAGGACTCAAATCTACATTGTTTGCTCTCTTTTTCCTTTAAAAGATCGTGACTTATTCTTTGTTTTTGTGGGCATGTCAGGCATTTTACTAGAATATGAAGTACGGGTTCAAATTTCACTGGAAGCTACTGCTTTTTTCGCATTAAAATGTCATAATGAACGCCCTACACAATGAGTTTTGTATTATTGATTTCTGAATATATTTGTATTATTAAATAATATACCAAAAACATACTAAATCTTTTTTATAACAAATTTACCAACTACTCCTCGAGAGAAGGATCCGACAAAGTCAATTTTTAAACTCATATATATATATATATATATAATATATATATATATATATATATGTGTGTGTGTGTGTGTGTGTGTGTGTGTGTGCGTGTGCGTATGCGTATGTGTGTATTGGTATGTGTGTGTTCTATGTATTTACCCAAACCATCTACACAAGTAGGATGTAACACATGGTTAATTTCTTCCGTGCACTTAAACGAGATGGAATTCCGATTTTTCTTTTTCCTTAGTCAGTTACTTTACGAACTTTAAAGAGTCCTGTTTACTATTTAGCCATAGCTGGAAGGAGAATATTTAGGTGTGAACCCACGAGTATTAGCACAGTGAAATTCAAACAGCCTAATCCATGATTTGAACTCTTCTAAGCCTGTCCATTTTCTACGACGATAACCATTCCACCACACGCCCCTTTTATTAGGTTTTAAGATGAGATTCAAGTTGGAATATACATTTGTGCTAAAACGGTCACTGACTTTGAGCCTGGTGTCAGTATTTAGCATTGCTCCTCATATTCTAACTAGCACCAAAACATTACTGCGCATACAGCTAGGTCTCCTGAATTTTAAAAGTTTGGTTTATTTGTTTAATGGCATATCACTATTCATGGGTTATTTAATACCAAATCCATTATTGCAAAAGAAAATTAGTGGTAATTTCTACTCCCTAGTTGTGGGCGTTTATACCTTTCCTAAGGTTATTATTCCGAAAGTGAATGTGATAGCGAGACTGGAGTTGAAACTCGGTTATCGTTGCCGGCCAGCATGTTAGCTATTATATCACAGGGACTTACCTTAAGTCTACTGAGAATTAAGTATGTTGCCTTTACGTAATCCTTGTATTTTTACCAAAAACATACCTTCCAAATATATCGAGGATTGATTATGAATTTAAAATAAAAATTAAGTGAAAATTCATGCATAGCTGGCCAATTTACACGATGAAGTGATGATATCTAGATGTCTAGATTTATTTCAAAACGGGTCAATGCCATCTTGAAAGAAATCAGGAAGGTGGTGTTTCGTTTTGTTTTGTTTAACGGCATACCAACAATGTGGGTTATTTAAAGCCGAATATTGTTTGTGTATATGATTTGTAGGTAAATATTTAGTTGTGTGAGACAACAGTTGGTAATCAATTTTACTTTGCATGTGTATTTTTGTAGATGAATATGAAATAAGTCCACAAAACTCATTCATAATTTTTGGTATATCTTTATTTCTCTCAAGAAGTATAAAATGCCATCTAAGTTAACATTTTCAAACTGATTTCATGTTATTTGCATTGAGAAATCGTTTCCTGGTATGAGTCTATACTACACATTCTACAAGGAAGTGTTTAACAATGAAGGGTATTTGACATGTTATTTATCATGGTTGGTCCTCTTGTTTTAGTACAACAGTACGCGTACATCTTATGTGGCCAATGCGCAGCCACGCCAGTACTACATTCTCCCTTCGGGATTTTCCATTTCTCGGCTTTCATTCTCCAAGTGTTGGCGTAATTATTAATTACGTGCATGGTGCACTACCATTCCAACGTTGTTGCAATTTTGGTTTGATTAATATTTTTATTTGATTCTTTAGGTTCGTATATGGGACCTTTAAGTGTGGGGAAAATTTCTTTATTCATGGCATATTTTGCAGTTTAATCGGCTTTGTCATTTCCCCTTATTCCAAAATTAAATGTGATCCAACAGATCACAACTTATGTGACACAGTGAATTGAATTCCTAGGTTTTCTAGTATTTTTTTTTTTTTTAGTGAGAAGTGTTTCGATGATTTTTGAATGCAAGTTTTTTTTGACGAAAAAGAGAGGAGTGTCCAAGTAGATCATCCACTCATTCAACAGACCTTAACTTCCTATAACTTTTTTCTCTTTTCCTATATTAAAATTCATCTCAAGAGTATGATTTGCGAAGGTGGTGCCAAATAACCATATCTCTTACTAGCTAGAAGAGAGACAAATCTACAAAATAAAAATAACAAAAACTGACTCGGAAACTAAATTGGATGAAATTCGGGATATATATATATATATATATATATATATATACCAACCCCACCGCACGGGTAGGATATGATACATGGTCAATTACTTAAGCTGAGATTTTCAAAGTTTTCCTTCTACTGGACTGATTGCCTAACCAAGTCAAGTCTGCCATACTATTTACCCATACGTGGGAAAATATTTGGATCCATACGTTTCGCAGGGATATTAGCGCTAAGTAAATTGCAATCAGTCGCGTCCAGGATTTGAACTCGAGTGAACGAGTCCATTTACTATAATGATAACCATTACACCGCACGCCTCTAAAATTCAGAATAACGATCTATACACTATAGTTGAGACTCTACAGTAAAACTATCAATTAACATGAGATTGATCGAAATTAGCCGCAAGATTGAGTCAAATGAATAGCATACACTTTTCAATTTGAGCTTTCCTGTTCTAATAAACCCCAGAAAAGAAATTCGTTTTTTTTTTCAGGTCGGGTAGCAGATGTATAGATGACTAAAAAATAAACAAAGGTATGTGACAAGTTTCCTCTTGCTACAAAAAAACAAAAAACAAAAAAAAACGCTTAAAGGCAGAAGTCCGAAATCTCCGCTCGGACAGCTTTGTGAATGTTACCTGTTTACACATATTTCCATGGCTTCAGGAACTGAGCGAAGTCAAAAACATAAACAATAGAATGCCTCTTTTGTCCATCGAATAAAAATTAAACACATTGCTTATTTCTGTTGTGATACTCGTCCAAGACATTCAAATAAACCTGAGTAAAATTCCTAGACATATGATTATTGTCTTTCTGTTGTCATTGAGGTCAGATTAAAATCTTCAAGAAACACGCAATATAGGTATTTACCCAACCCTTCCGGCAAGATACGAATTTTTTTATTGGCCGACTACAGCTGTTTTAATTCAGAGTTTTCCTTTCCCTATACTAGTTGCCATAACAACGCTAAAGACCGATTCTGCCCAACTATTCACTCCAGTTGGAGGTAGAAGAAAAGGGCCATCTCTTTGCCAAGAGCATTCGTGTGAAGTGAAACATAAACAGCTTTATCCATAATTTGATATCGGGTCGCTGATTCCATTTGCTACGATGATAGGTCTCCACAATGCAGCACCTGCAAAACCTAAAATTCCGACACCCTACGTGAGGTGAGTCTTTAGCTACTATACATATTTACCAACCCTTCCTCACGAGTAAGATGTTACTCAACGTCTATTTCTTAAGTGGAATTTAACAGGTTTCAATTCAGAGCTTTCCTTCTAGAACGGCTGCCTAATTAAGATTACAGAAACCAATCTGTCCTGCTATTCAGCCGTAACTGGAGGGAGAATACTTGGATGCATACCTGTCCCAAGGACATTAGCGCTATATGAAATGCAAACAGGCTAGTCTAGGATTTGAACTCGTGTCGCTGAGTCTATTTCCTTACAATGACACCACTTTCTTCCATTTAACTAATACAAAATGTTAAATGTTAAAGTTTCTGTGTTTATCTGTGGATTCACATACACACCTACACATTTACAGACAGACAGACAGACACACACACACACACACACATATATATATATATATATATATATATATGTGTGTGTGTGTGTGTCTGTTTGTGTGTGTGTGTGTTTGTTTCTGGGGGACTACCGATTTGTTTTTCTAAATGTCGACGATAAGGCATAAATGCGCAGATCAGGAAAAGAACGGAAAAAAAAAAAGAAATGGAAAAATTCTTTAATTCAATGTTTAATACGAAGAGGCTGATCGTTTTTCTGGTTCCCTTCTCGGTTACGATAAAATATAATGGTACATTTGATTAAGAAGAAACTATTTTCGAAAAGTCTTTTAAAATGTCTGCGTTGCAAACCAATCGCATTTGAAATCGTTAAAGAACGGACAGAAGCGATTATTTGCGCTAAATATATTTAAATAATAATAATAATAATAATAATAATAATAATAATAATAATAATGATAATAATAATAATAATAATAAGAAGAAGAATGAATTAGAGATGAAGAAGAAGAAGAAGAAGAAGAAGAAGAAGAAGAAGAAGAAGAAGAAGAAGAAGATGAAGAATGAATTAGAGAAGAAGAAGAAGAAGAAGAAGAAAGAAGAAGAAGAAGAAGAAGAAGAAGAAGAAGAAGAAGAAGAAGAAGAAGAAGAAGAAGAAGAAGAAGAAGAAGAAGAAGAAGAAGAAGAAGAAGAAGAGAAGAAGAAAGAAGAAACAACGGCCATGAAAAAAATAAGAAATGCCCATCAAGCAAATAAACACAAATAACATTATGTTAAATGCTAAATTTGTTTTCATTGAAAAATAAAGCAAAAGTTGCTGATATAAAGTCAAAGAATGAAGTAATACTTAAAAGAAATAAAAAAACGGAAGGTTTGTGGATTATCTCTCGATGTTTTGTCTTATTTGTTACATTTATGTAATGTTTCTACGAGAAAGCTGTCACAAAATATTGGGACTGGCTTGTCAGAAACGAACGCGTGCCACATAACTACAATGACCAGTGATAAGAAATGAAGAATTTATTCTGTTATACAACCCAAAATAGATTCAATTTAAAATGAGATCAACATACTCGAAAATTTTATCGTTGAAACCAGCAGGTGCACTACTCGGTTAGTATTAAATATCTTACAAATATATACCAAGTGTTCAACCAACGGCCATTAGATTGGTTCATACTGAAAAAAAATTATATATGGGCAACTTTGAGACATTTGTGGTGCAATTGTTATCATCGTAGGAAATACATATCAAACCGAGCTCAAATCCAATCATCATAGAAAAAACATATCAAACCGAGCTCAAATCCAATCATCGTAGGAAAAATATATCAAACCGAGCTCAACTCCAATCATCGTAGGAAAAACATATCAAACCGAGCTCAAATCCAATCATCGTAGAAAAAACATATCAAACCGAGCTCAAATACAATCATCGAAGGAAAAACATATCAAACCGAGCTCAAATCCAATCATCGTAGGAAAAACATATAAAACCGAGCTCAAATCCAATCATCGTAGGAAAAACATATCAAACCGAGCTCAAATCCAAGTAGGGAAAACATATCAAACCGAGCTCAACTCCAATCATCGTAGGAAAAATATATAAAACCGAGCTCAAATCCAATCATCGTAGGAAAACATATCAAACCGAGCTCAAATCCAATCATCCAGAGGAAAAATATATCAAACCGAGCTCAAATACAATCATCGTAGAAAAACATATCAAACCGAGCTCAAATCCAATCATCGTAGGAAAAACATATAAAACCGAGCTCAAATACAATCATCGTAGGAAAAACATATAAAACCGAGCTCAAATACAATCATCGTTGGGAAAACATATCAAACCGAGATTAAATCCAAATCAAAGCTGTTTGCATTTCACATAGACTTTATACCCATGGTAAAGATATGAATCCAGGCAATGGGTGAATAGCAGGAAATATTGGTCTATCTAACCTTGCTATGGCACCCGGGCAAAGGAGAAGGAAAACTCTGAATTTAAACCTGTTAGACTACGCTTGAAAATTACCTTTTGTCAAATACGGAGGGTTTTGGTAAATACATACTCGGACTAATCTGAAAATAATGCATTCTATTTATTTTCACAGAAACTACTTCAGATACAGAAAAACCAATGACACCATTGGATGGATCAAGTTGTGAGTCAGTTGGTTATTTTGTTTTTTAGAAAATCAACTATTGTGCTGTCATTTAATGACAAATCTTTTTTGTTTATATTGTTGGGAGACAAAACAGAATTGTTTCCCTTTATACATTAGCGGTGGCTAACAGACACCGCCAATGGGAATCACTTGAAAATTAGTTAGACTCTGACACTAAGCTGTACCAAGGGTACGAACTACAATAGGTACGAGCATCGCATTCATATTCTGACAAGGCTCAAATATTTGTCTTACTTATTGTTTTCTTTCATTAGTACTCTGTGATGCACGGGGAAGATAAAATCTGGTCTTATTGTAAATTAACACTAGATCTGGCCATCTGGTTGGGATTAGGGGATCCGTCTGTATCTTAAAATCCCAGAGGATTTGATGAAACTAATTCTCTAGTAACGGATTCCGGTAGGTATATATACCATTTGGTAGCAGTGTAAAAATTGAATTTCTTGTAGAATTCCAAGTGGATAACCTTTTTTTAGTCTGTATTCTATTTGTGCTAGTTTACTGCATTCGCTTATTGTATGATTAACTATTTCGTCTCCACACACCCTTCAATTGCTTTTGTAATGCGTCTTATATATTATTGTTTTGATATAGTTTTTTCTTTTGCTTCTGCCTCTGTACCTTCTTCTTCTTCTTCTTCTTCTTCTTCTTCTTCTTCTTCTTATTATTATTATTATTATTATTATTATTATTATTATTATTATTATTATTATTATTATTACATCATACCTAGCGAGTTTTTCCCACTAGCAACAACTGGTGTCTTCACGTAAATGCTAATCTACGACCCTCAGCCACCGCCAATGGGAATCACTTCAAAATTAATTAGACTCTGACACTAAGCTGTACCAAGGGCACGAACTACAATTGGTAAGAGCATCACACTCATATTCTGACAAGGTTCAAGTATTTGTCTTGCTTTTTGTTTTCTTTCATTTTTACTCTGCGATGCACAGGGAAGAAACAATCTTCTTCTTCTTCTTCTTCTTCTTCTTCTTCTTATTATTATTATTATTATTATTATTATTATTATTATTATTATTATTATTATTATTATTATTTACTCCTTTTGAGTTTTCACATCAGCGTAAGCTGATGGTCTTTTACTAGAGTCTGAGTGACAGCAAGTCTCCTCAGGTCTCCAGGAGTCTTCCGAGTATTATGGCAGATTGCAGCAGTGCAGTGTTCTGAATGGTATCAATCCTTCCTTTAATTTCCAGATTTTCCAAAACCCTTTTCCAATCCATTTGGGACCGTTCCAAGTGCACCAACTACAATTGGTATCACTTTGACTTTCATATTCCATAACTTTTTCAGTT
>CM042148.1:26483377-26546106 GCA_023376005.1 Doryteuthis pealeii
TAAAATGGGGAGGTAATATTTTATTATGAGTTAAAATAATAAAATAAAAGGGGATACGAAGGCCTTTTCGACCGGTACTTTTTCAAGTATTTACACCGGTTGACAATTAAAAGTCAGAAATGTAAAGAATGTGTTAAGAACAAATGGGTAAACCAGAGAGTAGGGGGGGACAAAAAAAATTGGGGAAAGAAGGGTATGTATACATACCCTTCTTTCCCCAATTTTTTTTGTCCCCCCCCTACTCTCTGGTTTACCCCATTTGTTCTTAACACATTCTTTACATTTCTGACTTTTAATTGTCAACCGGTGTAAATACTTGAAAAAGTACCGGTCGAAAAGGCCTTCGTATCCCCTTTTATTTTATTATTTTAACTCATAATAAAATATATATATATATATATATATATATATATATATATATATATATATTATATATACATATATATATATATATGTACTTATTAGTCATGGCTTAGAATACGCTCTGTATAACCTCCAGAATGGTAAGACCCCCAAAATGGGTGTCTAAGGTATGAAAATAAGATTCATCTGATTGTGAAGCTCCAGTTCTGGAGGTCTGGATGAATATCGAATAATTCTTAATTGCCATTACTCATAGATTCATTCTTACGAGGATTGGTGGTAATTGTCACGGTCTAATATTGGTCAAAAAGATCAGTTTAAGAATTGTCAATATATATTTACCAACCCCTCCGTACGAGCAGGATGTGACCCAAGTTCAATTCCTTAAGCAGAGTTTAACAGGTTTGAATTCAGAGTTTCCCTTCTCATAGACTGGTTACCTAGCCATGGTTAAAGATCCCAATACGCCCTACTATTTGTCCATAGCTGGAGGGAGAGTAGTTGGATTCATACCTTTCCCAAGGGTATAAGCGATATGTGAAATGCAAACAGCTTCGCCCAGGATTTGAGCTCGGGTCGACGAGTCCATATCCTACGACTCTAACCATTACATCATGCGCCTCCACAAAAAATTGTCAATATAACCATGTGACAAAAAACCCATAAAAACAAAAAAAAAGTCAATCATATCAATATGAACATACTATGAATCCGATTTATAAATCTGTAGGCATAAAATAGCCCTAGATTGGTTGACATGCCATTAAAATCAATCTGAATCTGAATCAATACTTTGAACTATATTTTTTGGCAAAATAAATGGATGTTTAAGTGGTGCACCGTCCTTATTTACCGGACCAAGCTCCATATTTTATTCTTTCCGGAACAGAATGTTCATCTCAACAGTATCATTTGAGGCCCTGAACGACATTAAAATATACATGGCACTGAAGATTCACACGCAGAATGTGTAAAAATTTAGACATATACTAAATAGGGGGACCATGAGGGAAAATTGCGATATTCTAAAACGTACTTGATACCCATTACTTAAGCATAACGTTTATTATCTAGAAGTAGATATAGTATAAATGATTTATCTACATAATAAATTAGAATAATTTATCATAAATTATTTCTTTTTTAAATGCATATCATCATGTCATCTTTTCTATTAACATTATCTTTTAACTTAACTAATCAACTCATTTTAGAATTTAGTAAAGATAGACAGCTCATTCAACTGTGGAATATGAAAATCTTGTACATTTCAATGGAGTTATGAGAATTATAATTAATTAGAATAATCTTTTGTCTTTTGTCATAGTCTAAAAGAATTATAATGGTTAAATGATAAAAATACTAATACTACTTTAAATGTACTTTTTACAATATCACAATTTTACCTTAAAGAGACCCACAATTTTTCTGGCCGGTGTCTAAACTTTGAACCCTGGTTTCACATCCTAGAGAATATTGAAGGGTGTTTCCAAGGATTTAAATGCACTGAAATAAGTGTGTCAAATTCTAAATGACTATGTTGAAGAAAATCAATGGTTCTATCTTTGTATATACTGCTATAATCTCGGTACTTATTAATAAAAAAACTAAACGAATCATTGTGAAAATGAAAATAGTTATTTTATCGGAGATTTTTCTTGACGGCACGTTCGATTTATTCTTGAGAAAATTTTCTTATTTCAGTAAATCTAGAGAAACCTAATAGTCCTGTCACAAGGTTTCTTCTGACGATCCGGTCTGACTGAATTTTTAACCCTCGGATTGTATTTTATATAGAAAAAAATGTAACTGCCATCGTGTCAAGATCAAGTAGTGCTATCAGCCAGCCACCACCCAAATAAGTCTACCCCTTGATTTCTGAGACCTTGATAAAAATATCATTTTAGGTCACCTCAGTGAATAAATCGAACTTGCCGCCAAGAAAAATATCCGATAAAATAACTATTTTCATTTACACAATGATTCGTGACCTAAAATGATATTTTTATCTGTAAACACAATAAGTAAAATAAAAATTTATACAATATTTTGATTTTCTCATTAAAAAAAAACACATTTCCTTTAACTAACAAAAATAACTTTTACACTTTCCTCTTTCGTTAAAAATTATTAAATAAACTCGCAATAATCTTGATACTTATTGGACAAAAAACTAAACGAAGCATTGTGAAAATGAAAAGAAAAGAATTCTTTAGCTAACTTCTGGTAGAAAAAAGAAAAAGAAAGAAAAAAGGAAGTCTATATTTCAAGTGACCTAAAATGATATTTTTATCTGTAAACACAATAAGTAAAATAAACATTTATACAATATTTTGATTTTCTCATTAAAAAAAAAACACATTTCCTTTAACTAACAAAAATAACTTTTACACTTTCCTCTTTCGTTAAAAATTATTAAATAAACTCGCTATAATCTTCATACTTATTGGACAAAAAACTAAACGAATCATTGTGAAAATGAAAAGAAAATAATTCTTTAGCTAACTTCTGGTAGAAAAAGAAAAAGAAAGAAAAAGGAAGTCTATATTTCAAGTCACTTGCTCTAAAAAGAGAAAAAAGAAAAATTAATTCTAAACGTCAAGTCACTTGCTCTAACTATTGGTAAAATAAAGGAAACGAGAAAGAAAATGAAAACTGAATCTATGCCTCAAGTGTCTTGCTTTTGGGACCAACATGGACAGAGTTGCTTTTGTCTACAAAAATAAATAAATGCATAAACAAATAAAACAAAAAAATATACAAAAAAAAATGGGGGAAAAAAAAGCAGACGCATTTAATATTTTTTGCCACGTTTTCCGACCACTAACTCTTTTCACTTTTCCTCAGTCTGTAAGAAAATCTAGACGAGAGATGCAGTCGTTCATTCTTTATATGTCGACATAAGGGAATTGAAAAAACGTTGTTATTAAGCAAGACGTTGCCAGAAGTACTGGTCGCCAGATAATTTATTCATCACACGTCCATTGACAAAGTAATGCAAAATATCGACACCGAGCCAGGATCAAGTTAACAGGATCAAGACAGCCCTAGTCGGCTAGCAGCAGCAGCAGCAACAGCATCATATTCTTCTTCTTCTTCTTCTTCTTCTTCTTCTTCTTCTTCAACCCTTTTATGTCATTTTTAACTTTCAGCCTTGAGACTTTGCCTCTTATTGATATGTAGTATGTTGTGTTCAAGAAAATACAATTTTTGTCATATATTTTCTATGGCTAAAATGTCTTATTGAATAGAAATTCTGCCATTTAGCAAAGAAAAGTTATCGCTTTGCTTTTTGAAATTCATTTTTCTTGCGGCAGCTGCTACAGAAGATAATTTCGTGATGAGTTTCAGAAGTTACTATGAAAATACAATAAGAAATCAGGTTGGATTGAGTCTGATTTCTTTGATTAATGACATATCAACCTTCGCGGGTTATTTAATCCCAAAATGTCCTTGTAGAAGATCAGGCCTAATTCCGTGCAACTCGGTCTTCTATTATCTAAACTAGTACAAAATAAAAAACGCCCCACGGGCGAGATAAAATCGTATTTCTAAAATCTGTTAGTTACTAATATACAACTATGAAAATTAAGTCTGAAACCACTCTCAAGATTTTGGGTTAGCGTGATGTCTGATTACCCTATATTGTCTGCATTTACAGCACTTATCAATACTAGCAAAATAAAAAACGCCCTCTGGGCGATGTAAAAATAGATTTTTGAAACATATTGCCTGACGGTTGCGAGTAAAAAATTCAATGTCAGCGAGTTTGTACCCTAAGAAAGTAAAATCATCAAATTCATTAAAGGATTAAAAAATAAAACAATTTGAAATGTAAACTTGGAATATGTATTGGAATAAAACAAACTATATATAGATATATAATACCAGTCATGTATTTATTAAAACTTGTTTTAAAAAAACAATGAGGACTGTCTAATGTTGCATGTTCAAATTTTGTGTGTATTTATTTAGTTATGACGATTTTGGGTAAAGTGACGTAAGCAGTGACGTAATTTTTGTTACAGACAAAAACCGGAAGCTAATCTCCATTATTAATAGATCTGTGAATTTTGGTAGAAGACACCATCAAACAAATTGTACACATTGTTATACACATTGTTTTATCTATGT
This sequence comes from Doryteuthis pealeii, assembly GCA_023376005.1. NCBI lineage: Eukaryota > Metazoa > Mollusca > Cephalopoda > Myopsida > Loliginidae > Doryteuthis > Doryteuthis pealeii. The sequence continues at coordinate 26,487,875 of CM042148.1, forward strand.
TTAGATGCCCATAAAATAAAGTTTTTTTATGAACCCCTCCTTGCTTTTCCGACAGTGTCTAGCATGTCTTGTTCTTTATACCCGTATGCTTTGTTTGATAAGAGGCATGTCGCGTACAGCTGCTCTTTTGTGAGGTGCTGCTTTCACAATATTTTCAAGACAGCACGCAGCATCCGTGTTTAAATTCCATCCTGTTTTCATCCAAGCGCTTCGTTAGAGTCCAAGTGGTGCAGCAACACAGTAACACTAACACAGCTAGAACGGGAAGAATACTTGCTTTATCCTTTCAAAGATCAGACGAAATTCGTCCTCTATACCTGAAAGCATTTGGTCGTCTACAGGAAGGAAAAAAAAAACGCCTTTTCCTAATAATTCATCTAGATTTACTTTCATGTTCGTGTGTTGATTCATTCAAAGCGTAGTATTTTCTAGAACGAGACTGTATTACGAATATACAGGAAAACTAAAATCAGAGGAAGCCATTTTGTTAACAGGAGGTCAAATGATTTTCTTTCTCTCTTTTTAGAACTCATTATATTGCCAGTGAGTGGTGGGTGAGTAGAAGCCATGTTTTAAATCTTTTAAATCGTATTTACCGGAAAAAAAGATTAGAGTGAAATTCAATAACTTTTGAAGATACGAGAAAACAATGAATGCAAATTAAGTAACGCATTAAATATCGAAGAGGAAACTGTGTGTAAAACCATTGAAAGATGAAAGGAAGATTGAATGAAGGAAGGAAGAAATGAGGAAATGAAGAGAAAACTAGACATTTAAAAGCTTTACAATTTAAAATACATAAAGAAATTCTCCGCGATAAAAAAAAAAAAAATAATTAAAAAGGTCTAAAAACAGTAACGCAAAAAAAAAAAAAATAAAAAAAATAAAAAAAATAACTTAATCTTTATAAGAAAAATGGTGAGCAGAAGATGAAAGACAATTTTTAAGGGAAAAAAATATTGTTTATGCTCTTGGATATTTGCAGTTAAAGAAGTGCCGAAAATGTCAGTTCTGATTTTTTTTTCCCGGAAAATTCTTGGTGGATTCTTTTTTTTTTTTTTTTTTTTTTTGTTACTGAATATCAAAGTACGAAACCCGTTATAGCTCACAGATCTCCTAAAATAGTAAGACTCCCCCAATGGGGCCACTTTTTGGCCGTGGGTGGCGACCCGTGATGCTTAAGGATAGAGCCCAGGTGGATGAGCAGTCCATGACTTGCAATAATCCACTTTGGCCCTTTCTTAGGCTAGACCGGCGGTCGGAGAAGCTCCCTCCGATCAATCGGCTGGTCACATCAAGCCCTAGCACCTACATGATTTTCCAAACCCTATTGCCATTATGGCAAGCCCCAACCCCTTTTTATCATATGGGTGCTAGAAGGTGGTGGCTGCGAGTCTACATGTCCTGGGAATGAAGTTAAACTCTATCTGATGGTGAGGTTCCCGTTTTGGAGGTTTGGGGAATGTGGAGCACCCCTTCATCACCATTGCTCCCTGGTCCACTCTGACCCGGAGTGGTAGTACCTGTTAGTGTCCCATCTATGGGTTAAATAGAAAAATGTATTTATAAAAAAATTGTATTATCCATTAAGAATTGATTTATTTCAAAACTTTATCGGCATTAAATGACCCACTGAGGTTGATATGCCGTAAAACAAAATAAAACCAAACCATTGTTCTCATGAGTGAAAGTAAATAGATTCACAAAATTCAGTCTCCTATTTCCACTGCTTTTTCATAAATCATATACATTTCGAAGTTCCAGAAGGTATGTGATGAAGGGATATATCATATAGGATTATGAGGAGGCGCGTGGTGTAATGGTTACTGCCGTAGGAAATGGGCACGGCAAGACGAGTTCAAATCTTGGAAAGAGACTATTGGAATTTTTACATTAATACGCTAATACCCTTGGGAAAAGTAAGAACCCAATTAATCTTCCAGCTATGGGAAACTAGTAGGACAGACTGGGATCTTGGTTCAGCAACCAGTCTAAAAGAAGGAAAATTCTGAATTCAAGGCATGTTAAACTCCAGCTAAGAAACTGACCTTGGGTCATACCTCTTTCGTGTGGCGTGGTTGTTATATATATATATATATATATATATATATATATATATATATAAAAATATATAATACTCTTTAGAAAAAAACATGGTCTACAGACAACAAACATCATAGTAATATCAGTCAACTGAACAGCAGCCTAGCAACCAGGATTCGGAGCCTAATTGTAATTGTAATTGTAATTCTAATTGTAATACCGGCCCAGAGAGATAAGTATTCAAATATGTCTACTATCAACACAGCATTGCTTCGTTCGAAGAAAGAGCCGTAACTTAAAATACGTGTCACATCATCTCTCCATTCCGACAAGGATAGCATAGTGTTACAGCATTTGTACCAGACAATTCAATATAGGATAGTTACTCTGATTATATTTTTTAGTTTTAGACCTTTTAATGATAAGTAATGTAAAAAGAAGAGGATTAAAAATAGTTTATTAAAACATTATATCTCAAAAAGATATTAGTATATAACAATATCGTGTGATTGAATTATTAAACAACATTAAATCTGAATAAGTTTAACATGAACAGGTTTAGTACTTTTTGATACAGGGAATACTATAAAATAGAATCAAACATGCAGTTCTTCAACAAGTACTCAGTAAGTAAGACTAGCTACTCAAAATACCCTCGTGTAGACCGTATCTTATATGTCTTTCCTTGGACGAGTTCAACCTTCTTAGTGAATAAATATTCTCCCTTACATTCTTTAAAAATCAATTGACAAAGTCAATTTAGTTATTTTTGTAACTTAACTTGATACAGGAAATACAATAAAATAGAATCAAACATGCAGTTCTTCAAACAGTAGTACTGGCTACTCAGTAAGAAAGGCTAGCTACTCAAAATACCCTCGTGGTCCGTATCTTCTATGTCTTTCCTTGGACTAGTCCAACCTTATTAGTAAGAAAATATTCTTCCTTATAACACATCCTTTTAATAATCGATTGGAAAAAATCAATTTTAGTCTTTATTCTTGTAACTTAACCCTCACCCTAAACCACAGAATACAATATAAAAGAGTAAAATATACTTTATCCATTCAATGTATCTTATCTTCTAAACCAAGACGACGGCAAAAAGGATATAAAATTGGAGGGTACCTCTCAAAGTAAATTTTGACTAAACAGAATAGAGACCCTATAGTTTGAATTCCGGCGTTTTACTTCTCCATGGCCGGTTGCCATATCAAAGTTAAAGAGTTCAATCTGCCCTTTTATTTACCCATAGCTGGAGGGAGAACTGTTGGATTCGTACCGTTTGCAAGGGTAGTAGTCCTATATGAAAGTCAAACAGTGACGTCCTGGGTTTGAACTCGTCTGGCCGTGTTCACTTCATACTATAGTAACCATTTCACTACGCGCCTCCACCCCCAAAAAGAGAACAATTATATTACGTGCCTGTGGAAGATTACAATTAAGGCTACATATATGTCTGTACATTTAATCACTTGTTAATTTTATGATAGCTCTGCTAGTTTTGTATCTTTATCCTGAGAAATATAGCTTAGTATGGTATTTAATTTTTGATGATATCGTAGAACTTTTCAGGTTGAATGAGGTTCCGTTGGTGAATCGTATGAATCACTCCAGCAAAAGAGCAAAAGATTGCAGACATTGAGTTAGGCTTTGCTCAGTCAAATGTTAAATGCAAATAAGAATCAATGCAAATATATGCACTAATAACTGCAAGCCTTCTCCCAAATGACCAGACATACAAAGTTAAATAAATATTCGCGTGTATAAGGATAAGAAAATTGATTCCAGATCTCGTTTCGAACCATCGGAGACGCCAGTCGACTAAACTTCCGACGCCAATTCAAACACAGGCAAAAAATTAATCCGTCTTAAGACATGGCAATTTCATTTTGCTAGTAGAGCGAACATTTCAAAGAAGAGGCGTAATTTCTATAATATTGTATGGATTAACATATTTTTAGGATGGATTTTGATGTGCCAGAAGCTCTTGCGGACACACATGCATATATATACATAGCAAAGCAGTGACGCCAAATTAGACAGAAATATTTATCTTAAAATGTATTTGTGTTTATGTGTGTATGTGTGTGTATGTATCTATTGATCTATCGTATCCCTGATAAATAAGTATGTTCCAAACAATTTCTACAAATAAAATATAAATTTTCGTTCTTTTTTTCTTTCTTTCTATTTATTTACAGTATTCCTCATAAATAAGTATACTCCAAATAATAAAAAACAACAAAGAACAAAAAACAAAAACAGAATACGTATTTTCTATCAATCATAAATAATTACACTATAAACAGTTCTATGTATGTATGTATGTATGTATGTAACCCCTGCCTACTTTCGAATCCCAAAACAACTATTTTACGGGGAAATCTCAACTGGCAATCGTCGTCGGTGCAAACCCAAATTGAGGTTTAAGGACTGCCTCAAGGACACTCTGAAGAACACTGCTATTGCTGTGGAGGACTGGGAGAAGCTAGCTTGTAACAGACCTGGCTGGAGAGACTCCATCTACCTGTCTGTGGAAGAATTTGAGTCAAACCAAATTAACCATCAAAAATTGAAGCGGGCTATTAGAGAGGGTAATTTTCAGCCCAGCAACATTCAAAGTGGAGAAGTTCCAGCATGTTGTTTATTTGGAAGAGTATGTCTCTCCACAGCTGGCCTGGTGAGTCATCTGAGAAAACACAAGGATAGAGTGTCAAATGCTACTGGCGCCTAACTATGATGATAATAAAAAACCGGAAATGGTCTTACACGAATACGAGTGGACACCCCTGTGTGTATGTATGTATGCTTTTTATGGTGAGCTCCTTTTTTAGCAAAATACCACAACACAAACAACAAAAAAACGGTCTCGTGATATTGTGAAGGGATGTCTAGTGTACTTTGGTATTTCAGTCGATAATTGGGAGTCCCTGACATCTGATCATGGGCAATGGAGGGCTGCGACATACAGGGGTGCAGAACTGTTTGAAGGTGGAAGGGTGGACCGAGCAAAACTCAGGAGAATGTGCCAAAAACGTGAAACGCTGCCACCCAATGGTGATGTGTGGATCTGTGAGGAGTGTGACCAGGCCCTGTTGTCAAAGGCAGGTTTGGTCAATCACATGAAATCACATGAGAGCTACCCGACTGCAATTGTTGTCTCTACTATGCCACACTCTGATTCCCAGTATGATCCCCAATATGAGAACATTTCATGTTCCTGCTACACAAAAGTGTGCCGGACATCTGTTGGTCTCAAGCTTCACATGGAAGTTCACAGTGATGAGTATACAACACCTGTCAACTTAGTCAACAACGATCGTTATGTGTGCCAGATATGTTATAACATTGGCAAGACTTTGGCAGGAAAGAAAAGTCATGAACGAGCTCACAAACGGACAATGAATGAAGGAGTGGCAGTCGCCTGACAAGACATTGCAATCAATAAGCATATATCTAACTAACTAACTACTGACCGAACTAACTACATATCTACAGTATCTCTTGTGGATAAACATACTCCACGCAATTTAAAAAAAAAATTAAATAAACATGTTCTTTCTTTCTATCTATCTATCTCATTCCAATGTACTTACAAGGTGTGTCAAAAAGTATCGATATTGAAGCTATTACTAAGATAGAAATGAAGAATGTATGGAACGTTAATTTCTTTCAGAATACAAGGCGTGTCAAAAAAGTACCAAGTTTAAAGCTGTATTTACCAAGATAGAAATGAAGAATGAATGGAACATTATGTTTTTCAGAATGCAAGGTGTGTCAAAAAGTACCAAAAATCTCGATACTTTTTTGGCACACCTTGTATGTATTTATGTATATATACATCTATCTATCTATCTATCTATCTATCTATCTATTAATCTATCTACAGAATCTCTCATGAATAAGTATACTCCAAACAACTTTTAAATAATGAAACAATAACTTATCAAGCAAGTAAGTCCAGGCAATTTCTTTATACAGGCTCAAGAATTGAAACTTACAATTACATAGGGTTTAACGTCATACCCAAGCCTCTACGAACCTCAACCACCGTCTTCTAGCACATATATTATAAAAAGGGTTGGGGCTTGCCATAAGGGCAATAGGGTTAGGACAATGGATATTGGGGTGCAGACTTGCTGAGATAGCAGATTTCTAATTTGTATCTAATCAAACCAGAGTAAAATTGCAGTATGGCATGGAAAAGATAGCATTAGAATCGCATTTTATGTATAAATAGCATTAGATTACGGAAACTCCCGAAGTAGCTTAACACTAAACCTAACACTAACAATCTTCCTAAACCTAACACTAATCCTTACACTAACACTAACACTAACCCTGATCTCAGCTTCGCAATGGTTTCCGTTATTTCTGTGAAATATAATGCTTTTTATACGTAATCTAATAATATTATGTCTCTTGCGCGCTGTTCTGCATTAGTACCCAAACCTGAGTAATTTTTATTTATCTAATAAATTTTAGCGGTAATTTTTTAATTTGCATTCCTTCTAGTTATTTATTTATTTATTTTTATTATTATTATATTTTTTTAGACAGTATCTATAAATCACCACTTTATTATATCAACTGCCCGGCTATTACGTCTCGATACATTTTATAAGACCTTGTATGCGATATTTTTCTGAATATTTGAGATGAGGCTTGATACTTTGTATCATTTGGATTTTTCGGACTGTTGTCCTTATACTTATTGTTATATACTGTGGGGTTTTAAAATTAAATAAAAAGTTCTGAGCGTCTGAATGCTAGCGTTGAGACTTAACGGAAAATAAAAAAAGATTGGTGAACCCGACGTGATCATTACGAGACTTTGAACATTACAACTGATGTAATTAGCCCCCCCCCAAAACCCCCCCCCAAAAAAACACCATAAAGCAAACAAACAAAACGTAAGCAGCAACAACAACAACAACAAAATTTTACACCGTATATGAAATGTACATCTAGAAGAAGAAAAAAAAGGAAAATATCTGTCCTCTACCGACGACAACAAAATTGTTTTTGCAAATAGCCTGCCTCCCACTACAAACATTTACGAAATAAAAGAAAAGAAAAGAAAAAGGGGGTTGATGAAAAAACAAAAAAACAAAAACAAAAAAAACAACTCACTGATGAATCCTTACGGTAGCTCCGCTACTTGGGTGGGGATGTATTGTGGGGATTTAAAATTAAATAAAAAGTTCTGAGCGTCTGGACGCTGGCGTTCAGACTTAACGGGCAAATTAATAAAGTCTTGATCTATACTTCAAAACAGTTGTGTCTTGTTATTTCTCTTCATCATTTAATTTAATAGACCCTATAATACACAAAGCTCCGCTCGATGTGCCCTCCGGCCTTCTTCTGTTGTTTCTTGTCGAATTCCTGAACCTTCGAACTAAGATAGACTTAATGCCGTAATCGGGAGCCTTCACGGGACTTCGAACCAAACCCTTTATTCTATCCACCGGAGGAGCCTGTTCACACTCCGTTAACCAAGTGTTAAGCTATGTTGAGTATTTTCTGCTTTTATCGCTCGTGGTCAGAGATTGAAATGGAACCTACTGATAATTTCCTCTTAGAATTGTTTAACTCACCTCTATATCGTTTGCGCCATGTGTCCAACTGTAGATTACGGGTTCGATTCCTGACGACGGGCATAATAGCATAGAATACTTAACATAGCTTACACTTGTTACCCGTCATGGTTTCGTGCGGAATATAACAAGTCGGTAATTTTCACCTTTAGTTGGCTAAATTCCTAGCATAAAATGTGCGTGCGCATTATCTGAAACGAACTTAATTGTTTATTAAGAACACATTTTATGACATTTTTGTGTTAAAACATGCACTTGTATTGTTTTTCGAAAAAGTTCTAAGATTTGAGTATTTCGCACGGAGACTTTCAAAATGGCTACCGGCTTGTTTTCAAAGTGAAAGTCAGTTGGCTAAATTCTAGCATAATATTATCTGAAAATGAACTTAATTGTTATTACGAACACATTTTAATGATATTTTTCTGTTAAAAGCATGCAGTTTATTGTTTTCGAAAAAGTTTCTAAGATTTGTTTATTTCTCACGGAGACTTTCAAAATAGCGACCGGCTTGTTTCAAATTGAAAGTCAAGGGAGGTTACCCTAATTGCCTAATTTGCTAGGAATTTAGCCAACTAAAGGTGAAAATTACCAACAAGTCTACGCCGGTGGATCAAACGGTTCGGTTGAAGTTCCCTGAAGGTTCGTTGTACGTTATATTATTTTTACCATACATTTTCAACTACTGAAAGTGTTGTCAACATATGCATAGGCAAATGATGGAATCCATTGACAGTTTATCAAACATTTCTCTGGCTAAATAGAATGGGAATTCTTTCAAAATGTAGCCATATGAATACTACTTTATGGCTGCACTGCTTATACTTAAACGAAGCACATGGGCGACACGAACAAGGCATCCTGGATATTGCTGGTGAAGTAAGAATGTACTCATAAGCGATGTTTATCTATGGACTACTACTCAAGGACGCACCAATCTTAACCAACCAAATGGCCGTGCGAATGCTGGATGCTTTCTAGAGGACCTACCGATAGGGACGGATGGCGAGAAGAGAGTTAGATAGATAGATAGATAGATAGATAGAGAGAGAGGAGAGAGAGAGAGGAGAGAGAGAGGGAGATAACGAGAAAGAGATTAGAGAGAAGAGAGGGGGAGAATTCGTGCCATTAGCACGACATGATGATGAGATGATGATGATGATATATTCTATTTATTCTATTATATTATATTATATTCGGAATGAAATAACGTCTGCGTTATTGCCTGAAGTCAAGCAGAAGTTATTTTTCTCCGGCATCTAGAAATTTGCCTGGAAGAAAATAGAATTGTGAGTCGTTTGTATTGAAAGTGAAAAATATACAGATACACTAATAAGATGAACACATTAGAGATTCAAACCGGTTAAACCCCGCATAAAAATTGACCTTGAGTCGCATCCTGCTCGCGCGGGGAGGTTGATAAATACTTATATACATATATGTGAGGAAAACCTAAGGAGAAAGTGAATAACAAAACACAAACTATTACATTCTATTAATATTTCATCCCAGTGAATTATAAAAAAAAGAAAAATCTGAGCCACGTAAGCCCGTTTTAAACACATACTCTGAACGCTGATTGGCTTTAGCATAAACCAACCAGATGGTCAGAAGCCGAGGTAAGCGTTGGCAAAAACTCCATTTAAAGCCAGTCCCTTTCTGTTAACGTTGATACACGGGTAGCGCTTTAGAGGCTGATCATCTCTAAAGGGGTCTAACTGGCGAGGGGGTATTATGTTGAAGACCCGAAACCCCCAAATGAAACCAGTTAATAACATAAGTGACGCTACCCAGCGATATTTTTATCAGGCGTATCTTCAACATTACTCCTCTGTTGGTTTTCGAAGCTTCATCAGAATATTTATCTCTTAAAAACAGAATGCTATATATATGCGATTGGGAAGTGTGTGGTGTAATGGTTAAAATCATGGGAAATGGAAACGTCGCCCCAAGTTCAAATCCTGGACGTGGTAATTGCATTTCACTTAGCGCTAATACCCTTGGGAAAGGTATGGATCCTACTCTCCCTCCAGCTATTGATAAATAGTAGGAGCAGACTGGGCTCTTTAACCTTGGAAATGTACGACGTTTTATGCATTGATTTAACTATAACACATGATTGTTCAATAATAGAAACCCTCATTAATAGCTACTCAATCCCCATGTAGACAAAGATACAAACATTATTTCTCTATTTCTCTATCAGTCTGTCTTAAGTAAATAATAAATTGGAAATTTTGCAATGATGTGACATTTTATTCTTTTTCAACCTTAAATTACACACCGGTCTAAGAAAAGTTTTTTTTTTTTATCCCAAGAAAATAGATAACATCACTAGAGTAAGTAAATCATTTTATCTATACAGCCCAGATTTTTTGCAGAATATTATCGATTTATGGCAAGTATCTGGACATAACCCATAATTTAAAAGATATATGTTTTCCTGATAGTCTATCTGTCTATCTGTCAGTCTATTTATCTCTCTATGAAACTATGACTATTAGTTTATCTGTATATGTATTCGTCTGCCTCTCTGTAAATAAATGTATTGATTTTTAGGCATTTTAGTCTCTTGCATAACATAAGATATTTCCATAATTTATAACTCATATAATGCATATATATTTGAAAAAATATTAAAACCATCATATTTACATATCTGTTCAGATATATCTAGTCTGAGAGTGTATCGAACTGAAAATTTCCAAAAAGCCGAAAAATGAAGCCATTGTGGACGACATCATTTGTATTCAGCGGAGACTTATTCTGACGTTGGATTTAGTCAGTATATATCTTCAGTTTAAGGTTAATGTAAATCTAGACGACAGGATTTGCGGGAATTAAAGGCAGTTATGCGGAGAATTCGAGTGTTTTTTGGCATGGACAATTCCAGTATGATAAGAATGGATATTATATAAATCCCATTATTGCATACACGTTACAGTAACATAGCAAAAAGTGGCAGAATGCTGCAACTTCGAGAATGAATTAATCTCTAACCCAATTTGATACTTTGAACTGTATAGGAATTTCGTTCGCGCTCAAGCTGATTATTATAATTTATCAGATAACTTAAACTAATAATCACGCCATAGGTGAAACTTTAAGAATGAATTAATCTCAAACCGAATTTGATACTTGAACTGTATAGGATTTTCATTTGCACTCAAGCCGATTATTATAATTTATCAGATAACTCATCATAATAACCAGGTCAGAGCTGCAACTTTGAGAATGAATTAATTCCTAACCCAATTTGATATTTTGAACTCTATAGGATTTTCGTTCGCGCTCAAGCTGATTATTATAATTTATCATTGAATTCATCATAATAATCAGGTCATAGCTGCAACTTTGAGAATGAATAATTTCTTAACCCAATTTGATATTTTGAACTCTATAGGATTTTTGTTCGCGCTCAAGCTGATTATTATAATTTATCAACGAACTCCTCATAATAACCAGGTCATAGCTGCAACTTTGAGAATGAATAATTTCTTAACCCAATTTGATATTTTGAACTCTATAGGATTTTTGTTCGCGCTCAAGCTGATTAATTATATATTTATCAACGAACTCCTCATAATAACCAGGTCATAGCTGCAACTTTGAGAATGAATAATTTCTTAACCCAATTTGATATTTTGAACTCTATAGGATTTTTGTTCGCGCTCAAGCTGATTATTATAATTTATCAACGAACTCCTCATAATAATCAGGTCATAGCTGCAACTTTGAGAATGAATAATTTCCTAACCCAATTTGATATTTTGAACTCTATAGGATTTTTGTTCGCGCTCAAGCCGATTATTATAATTTATCAACGAACTCATCATAATAATCAGGTCATAGCTGCAACTTTGAGAATGAATAATTTCCTAACCCAATTTGATATTTTGAACTGTATAGGATTTTCGTTCGCGCTCAAGCCGATTATTATAATTCATCAGATAACTCATCATAATCATCAGATCACGCTGTTTGTATAGATCTCCATGACAATCCTTCGCCAAACGACCCTGTCGGTCATTGCTCATTGTAGACCTTCGGCCCGTCATCTAGATTTTGCTGATTTATTTAATATCTAATAAGAAACATTTTTCTAAGAAATATAATCGTATCCATTTATTCATTTTTTTAAGATTAGAAATTTTAATTCTAACGTCTAGAACCTTTTATTATCTAGGCATTGGCCTCTGTTTCGAAGTTTAGACATTTTGATTCCCTCGACATTGATTTCAATGGTGAAAATTATAGACATTTTAAATCTCTTGGTAGTGGTCTATGTGATTTAAATTTAAGAAATTTAAATTTAATAAGGATTGGGCACTAAGTTTTAAAGTCTAGAAATTTCAATTCCGAAGGCAAGTTGTAAAATGTCCATATTTTAATACGTTAAGAAAAGACATTTTGATTCTCTTCTCTTTCCTCCCCCTTTATAAGATTTCTTAAGGTGTACCATTTTTAATTTCTTCTTGGAATCTAATTAGCCACCCCTGTTCCTGAATATTATCTAAACCTATGAGTTAAGTTTCATAATGATTGAATAACTGACATACACGCCAAATGGTTATTTATAGACATGCATACATTTCCATTTATTTAATTGATTATGTTTGTATATTAAATTAAAAAAATCACAATTTACATATTTAACTAAATTGAAAAACTGACAAATGTCGCTGTATGTAGATAGAATGAAGAGTTGAGAGAGAGAAAGAGAAAGAGAGAGAGAGAGAGAGAGAGAGAGAGAAAGAGAGAGAGAGAGAGAGAGAGAGAGAGAGGGATAGAAAACGAGAGATATTATATGAGAGAGACAGACAGACAGATAGAGAGACAGAGACAGAGAGGAAAGGGGCGAGAGAGAGAGAGAGAGAGAGAAGAGAGAGAGAGAGAGAGAGAGAGAGAGAGAGAGAGAGAGAGAGGGGGAAGCATATATGCGTTAAAGTATTTGCCTCTCATCCCACTTATGAGGGCGTGACACAAGAACATTTTTATGTGGGCCCACCCACAAGCCGAAGCTCATGGGTGGTAGACACTGAAAATGCGTTGATCCCGTCGGCATTCCCCCTCAAGGAGGGCGCCTCAGGCACTGGGCAATAAACCCAGCTCTGCCCCTTTAAATCGAGGGGGCAGGTGTTTCCTGGGGGAATAGCCCCCTGGGATCAACGCTGTTAATTTACATTGACAAACACAGGCCCAGAAAGGCCCGTGCTTTTAATGTCTTGAGAGAGTATATGCGTTAATGTGTGTCGATGAGAGATGTGGAAAATTTAAAAAAAATCTATTTACCAAATTATCTGCACGAGCAGGGCGCAGCACAAGTTTAATTTCTGAAGTGGATTTTAACAGGTTTGAATTCAGAGTTTTCCTTTTTCCTGGACAGTTAAAGGTTAAAGACCCAAGTCTTCAATACTAATTATCCAATCATTCAGGATTTGTACTCGCTTAATTAAGGAATACAAAAGAGAGAAAGCAAAAGAACGAGAAAGAGACACAGACTCAGAAATCGATTCATTTGAAACCTGAATCTTTTAAAAACAATATAAACAAATACACCAAGCTAACAAAGACAGACAGACAGACTGTCTTCTCAACAAAAAACAAAGGTGAGAATAAAGTACATAAATTATTCATTATTTTAATATGCATAACTGTATATAACTTTGAATAATTACATATCCCATGAGGATTTTATTCGTATACATTTTCTTTACGCAGAGATAAAACATGGTAAAAAGTTAAATGAAACACACAGGTATTGTGAATTAAATTTTAACGACAGAGTATGCATGTACCGAAGAATTTGGTTTGGTTTATTTTGTTAAATGGTATATCAACACTTGTTGGGTTATTTTATGCCAAAGATGTTTTGTTCTATTCAGGCGTGATGGACATTCATTTTTTTTTAATTCAATTTTTAAGAACAATTTTTAAAACTCACTTTTTCTTTTTTAACACATAGATGGGACCTTAAAAGGTACTACCACTCCGGGTAAGAGTGGACCTGGTAGTAATGGTGATGAAGGGGTACTCCACACTCCCCAGAGCTCCAGAATTGGACCTTCACCATTAGATGCAGTTTAACGTCATGCCCCAGGCCTTCTAGCACATATATGATAAAAATGGTTTGGGACGTGCCATAAGGGCAATATGATTGGAGCAATCGTATACGCGATAGACTTTGACGAGACCAGCTGAATGGTCGGAGGAGGCTTTTCTGACCGTCGGTTTAGCCTAAGAAAAGGCCAAAGTGTAGTGTTGCCTGTAATGGACTGCTCAACGACCGGGGTTCGATCCTTAAGTGTCACTGGTCGCCACCCTCGGCCAACAGGTTGCCTCATTGGAGGAATTTACCCCTCAGCAGAGGTGAAATTGGTGTATTCTACAGACCCACACGACAGGGCGTTATACCGAAAGATTATATGAACTAACTAGTATATATATATATATATATATATATATATATATATATATATATATATATATATATGTGGTGTGTGTGTGTGTATGTGCAAATAGAGAAATACGACGAAACAAGATGTAATGCAACCTGAAAAGTTTTTGAAAAATAATTTAGATTTGAATAGAAATTTGACATTAAAATAAAATAAGAAAATGCAAAGAAAATAATTATTTTAGTAAACATCGCGAGTTCTTTACACAAGAGACCTCCTCAATAAAACTCAGCCGTAAATATTTTAGAGACATGCATTAAATATCGACATATATTTTCAGATTCAAAATGTAACTTTAACTTGCAATTTCAAAGAATTTCATCTACGATGATGAACACGTTTTTTTAAAAAATTTACCTCTGTTCCTCTATCTGCCTTCAACCATTTTTCTCTCTCCCCACACCTCACTCTCTCTTTTCCCTCTCACTATCAAACCCCCCCCTCTCTCTCTCTCTCTCTCTCTCTCTCTCTCTCTCTCTCTCGATGTGTCATAGTATCGATATTTTTTGTACTTTTTGATACACCTTGTATTCTGAAAGAAATTAACGTTTCATTCATTGTTCATTTTTATCTTGGTAAATGCAGCTTCAACCACGATACTTCTATGACGCACTATTATATATATTATATATATATATATATTATATATATATATTATATATTGTAGCAAAAGGAACCGTTTAATGTCAGTTTATTTTAGGAATTGTTTCTGTTGTTTGTTTGTTTTTTTTACATCTAAAATATAATTTTTTTAAATGTAACCCTAAATTTGCGAGTTTTTGAAATATATGTATTTACTGATAATATAGTTTGATATATTTATAAATAAAGCGTGTCCAGTGAAAGCTCGTATATATCTACTAGCAGAAGTATCCGGTCCAAGACCATAAGGAAATGATTTTAGGAACACCCGGAATTGTGTGTGTGAGGGGAGAGAGAGCGAGCGTAAAATTCCTGGTTCGATACTGGTCCCCGCATGAGTAGCACATCTTGGGTTATCTGATCTGTTCAGTAAAATGGGGAGCTAATGAAGTTCGTATTACGTTGGCAGATGATGAATAGATGATAAATTGAAATGCTGCTCATGTATCTCTTTGAAGTGCTCCAGCATCCTGTCTTGAAAAATCCTGGAAAAACTATCCCACAAAAAGCCGCTGAACGGCCACTTATTTTCTATCACAAAAAACATCTATATTGGACGAACAAAACATCCTGAACACTGGTGGGGAATTAAGAACGAACTAATAAGTAACGTTCCTCCAGTGAACACCTACACATGAATACATCAGTGTTGGCCGATCACTAACAATTTTACATTCATGCGCTCTGTGGGGACACTGGATGCCGTTCGGAAGATTTTGCCAAGAGCAATGAATGATAGGGACCGTAACAGGAGAGAGAGAGAGAGAGAGAGAAGAGAGAGAGAGAGAAGAGAGAGAGAGAGAGAGAGAGAGAATTCGTGCCGTTCACACGACATGATGATGATGATGATGATGATATATTCTATTATATTCTACGCTATCATATTCGGAATGAAATAACGGCTGCAGAAGTTATTTTTCTCCGGCATCTAGAAATTTGCCTGAAAGAGAAAGGCTAGTAAGTAGTAAGCAAGTGGCTAAGAAGAAAATAATTTAGATAAAAAAGATCGCTGATAATTCATATATCGCAATGTTCGTTCATTTTAAGAAATGATTTTGTTTATATTTAAAATATTATTCAAAACAACTGTAACCCTAAACTCGTGAAAGTTTTGAAACAGTTTTATTTTTTTCTAAGAACAAAAGCTGAAATTTAACTTTAATTGGTTGTTGAAGGCAGATATGGCAAAATATATTCACCTTGACGAATTCAGTGATAGATTACATAGTAACTTTTTTTACTAACTTATAATACCACAAATTGATTGATTTTTGTATAATTACTTGACTATATCACGCAATCGGTAAAAATCAAAACCTAAATTATGTATCTTTCTGAATTATAAATATATCAATGTGTATAAAAGTTTTCAATGCTGAATGGCGTTTATTTAAGTTATAAGACTACACGCACATACCACGAGATTCCCTTTAAATATAGGAGATAGTACTAAGTCCGACGATCGAAGTAATAAAGTTACTAATCGCTGTTGATCCAATGTCTACTCTATCCAAACTCATATATATATATATATATATATATATATATATATATATATATATATATATATATATATATATCCTTATCTTAATGATAAGTTATCCTGAAAATCAGTCTGTGTGAAATCAGGGTTGGCAATTCCTGCTAATAGTCGGTATTTCTAAATCAGCAAAACCCTTTTATATAATCATTATTATTTAAACTTTTACTTATTTTCCTGGTATATTTCTTGTCTTTTCCGTATAATCATCCTGTCTCCAATATATATATATATATATATATATATATATATATATATATATATATATATATATATATATATAACGATAATATTGTGTGGCTATATTTATATGTAAATATTACTTAATTTTCTGGACTAATTAATCTGTACATAAGTTAGGTAGCAGAGACTGGAAGTTTTCCGCTAGCCCAATATATATATATATATAATATTATATATATATATATATATATATTGTATTTTATAATATATATATATATATATATATATATATATGCGCGTTTGTTTACGAAAGCCAAAATGACGTGATCAATGCATGTGCATGTCATTGGCTTTCGTAAACAAATGCGCCTATAAAAATTAATGGTTAATAACATCATATTCACACATTCACTATACACTTAACATATTTTATTTTGTCCCTCACATAAACATTACTTAACAGTGTCCTGAAGATGGTACAATATACCGAAATGCTTAAGTATTGGCACATAAAATTGTTTCCCCTAATCATAACATCCTGTGGTTTGTTATATTTTAAAATATTTTCTCATATTGTCGGATTAATTTCCTCACAGTCTTTTCCATATAATATATTATATATATAATATATATATATTATATAATATGTGTGTGTGTGTGGTGTGTGTGGTGTGGTGTGTGGATAGACTTGGGGATTTTTTTTCATATTTGTAAAATCATAAAATATCTAAACTTTTTTTAATTTACAGGATGTATTATGCAATTTATTTTAAAATTAATACGTGGTAATTGAAATGCATATTTTGGTATTTTCTATCTTGACTAAACGTGTTCATGTAGAAAAAAATAACTCTGCAGGCACATAGCAACTAACGTGACTTCCACATTTTCATCACCATTTACCTCCAATCCAGTCTTTTTTTTTTTCTCTTCTTCTTATCCCCGTCCAGTCTACCCAGAAACCAATTCTGCAGCCATATTAGACAGTCCATTAATGGGAACTTCCGCTTTTAGCTGCAAAGCGAGTTCTAAATAATGATAAATAGCCACGGTCGAAGCTGTAAAAGTTTTATGGTTGGAAATTCGGAAAAAGTAAGTGGAGAACCCAGGAGGCCACGTGAAAAGGGAACGCAAGTCTACTCCAGTAATAAAGCGGACGTTGAGTGAGGAAGCCGAACAAATGTCGGGCTGAGGCTAAAAATCAGCGGGAGCAACTCAATCGGGAAACAAGGAGCGTCGTGGACGACGCTCAGCGGAGCGAGGAAGCCTCTTTGTTCACGTGAAAATCTATTACTGACACTCGGTCATAGAAATAGATCAAATCTCCCGCTCGCCAACGGTCGACGCTTGTCACCAGAAGTTTTCTGTAAATAAATCGCCCTTTTCAATCGGGGGGAAACAGACATTTAACGTTTTTGTTTCTAAAGTAAATGAAACAGAGGAGAAATCAGTTTACACACACACACACACACACACACAACACATATATATATATATATATATATATTATATATGAGTATGAAAAGGTGGAATGAAAACATCACACAATGCTGTTAAAGAGAAAACAATTTTATATAAAATCATAGCTGATTATTGATCAATATATCGATTTACAAATATCATCGTCAGAGCTCATTTATCTCCGTGGTGTTTGGGTCGGAGATAAATGTCAAATCAGTTCAAAAACAAAAAACCTTAATTTTGCAAAAAAGAACGAAAGTTGTTACATTATTTCGTTCTTTTTTGCAAAATTAAGGTTTTTTTGTTTTTGGACTGATTTGACAACTTTATCTCCGCCGAAACACCACGGTTGTAAATGAGCTCTGATGATGGATTTTTTGTAAAATCGATATATTGGATCAATATCAGCTATGATTATATTATAAAATTGTTTTTTCCTCTTTAACAAGCATTATGTGATTTTTTCATTCCACCTTCTCATACTCAATACTGTCGAAATTCATTTCCTTTCTTTTAACTTATATATATTATATATTATTATATATATAATATATAGTAATATATATATTATTATATATATACATGTAATAGACTTGGGATTTTATTTTCACATTTGTAAAATTATAAACATATCGTTATATTAAACCTTTTTTCCATTTTCTTGGATGTATCATACAATTTATTTTAAAAATTAAATACGTGGTAATTGAAATTCATATGTTTGTGTGTGAGTGTGTGTGAGTGTGAATGATCAATGTTGGGGATAGTATTCAAC
Source organism: Doryteuthis pealeii (assembly GCA_023376005.1). Classification (NCBI taxonomy): domain Eukaryota; kingdom Metazoa; phylum Mollusca; class Cephalopoda; order Myopsida; family Loliginidae; genus Doryteuthis; species Doryteuthis pealeii. The sequence goes on from CM042148.1 coordinate 26,506,574, forward strand.
CAAAATTGAGAAACTCAACCGTACATGTAAAAGAAGTTATGATCTAAAATATATATATATATATATATATATATATATATATATATATATATATATATCTATATATATATATACAGTGTATGTGCATATTTTTTACATCAGCAGAGTTATAGACAGGAGACTGCTTGCCGAAATGTACATACAGAGATCGACTTTTCTCGATTTGTTTTACGCCTATACATTTGAACAGATATGCTCGCCTAATTCATTAATTATCAACTAATTAATTTCAATTAGGTATGACTTCATTAAGCACTTATTCTCTCATATTTATATATATTATATATTTATTTATTCCTCCTATATATAAGGGGATAGACTCCCTCGCTGCATGGCTGATACCGACCATCAGGCCGCCCCGACGACTTACTTTATATATATATATATAATATATATATATATATATATATATATATATGGAAATATGTAATTATCTTGGAAAAGTAAGATCAGAAAAATTTAAAAAAAAAAACGCTCGTTGATAAGCCAAAAGCAAGGATACTCAAACGGGAATACGAATCGTGTTAATGAAAAACAAAATATAAATACGTCAATATTTTACAAACTGTGTTAAAAACAAACACGGTGTCAGATTCTTACTCTGATGAGTTACTAAGCGAAACTGTTAGTAGGTATATCTGACTCATTAGGATATATATATATATATATATATAATATATATATATATATATATATATATATATAAATATCTTATAAATGAATGAATAAATACAAGATCGGTTCAACTCAATGTATACACTTATATACTAAATATAATTTGTCGCTGTAATGTTTTTTCACAGGCATTTTGTCCTTATGATAAGTGGCTAGTACTGCTTTGAAGTCGTTTTTTAGAAACGTTGCTGAATAAAGTATATATTAAATTTTTACTTGAAGGCACTTACAACGCATGTATCGCATAAAATTCGATACTTAAAATAAACAAACATCCAAATATCTTATTCAGTTTGCCGAAGGGCACACGGTCTGTTTGTTGTTATTATTCTCTCAAAAACGCCCCCTTACCTATTATGGTAGAAGTGTGTAGTATCATTTGACAAGCTTAATTTCGCTAAGGATTGTTAGCTTGTGTACTGTGGTCGAGGCGATATAGTGGTTCACTATGCTCGCTGAGGTCCCGGTTTCGATTTCTGTCGGAGGGAAATCGTTAGTATATGTCGCTGATGAGACTTAATAAAGTCGAAACAGTCTGTACGGCATTCTACACACCGAGCGATCCTTTGCCGGGATTAACTTGTCAATTTCATTTTCTATAAGAAAAAAAAGTATCGAATTTTATGCGATACATGCGTTGTAAGTGCCTTCAAGTAAAAAATTTAATATATATATATATATAATATATATATAGGCACAAGTGATAACCTACTCGAGTTTGACCATAAGGATCTTCAGGGTAAAATCCACTGAATTAATCAAGATATTGATTAATTGCAGTCGACTACACGTGTGTGTAACGAACCGTTCATCGCAAAGGATACACACGTGTAGTCGACTGCAATTAATCAATATCTTGATTAATTCAGTGGATTTTACCCTGAAGATCGTTATGGCGAAAACTAGAGTAGGTTATCACTTGTACCTATATTGTAATAAATTTGCTCTACTAACGTATTGAGCACTTTGTATTTGTTATATTGCTGTTTTACCTTTCTGAATTTTACATTAACTAACCATTGTGACCATATTCACCGGTAAGTCACCTTTCCATAATATATATATATATATATATATTGTCTCATAAAAGTATTGAGATTGAAAGTGTATTTGCCAAGATAGAAATGAACAATGAATGGGGCGTTAATGTTTTCAGAATACAAGGCGTGTCATGAAAGTGCCAAGCTAGAAGCTGTATTTACCAAGATAGAAATGAACAATGAATGGAACGATTTTGTTTTTCCGAATACAAGTTATGCCAAACATTATTTAAAAATCTGGATACCTTTTTGACAGACCTTGTATATATATATATATATATATATATATATATATATATATATATACGTGCAAGGGTTATATATATATATATATATATAATATATATATATATATATATATATATATATATATAGATAGATAGATAGATATGTATATATGTATATATATAGATCTATATACTGTTTTAGATTAACTGTAACTGCTTTTACTTTGTTCAAATATTATGCTCATAGGAAAATTGCAAAGAATACCGTTTTACTTTTAGATAGAATATACATAACAGTCTGCCAGAGACATACTGTCAACTTACAAAAAAAACCCCTGAAATATGTAATTATCTTGGGAAATTTAAGAACAGGATTTCTTCTGAAGAAAAAAAAAAGAAAAGAAAAAGAAAAAGAGAAAGAAAATATTTAAAAAAAAAAACCCCGTTCGTTGATAAGCCAAAAACAAGGATACTCATTCGGGAATACAAACCGTGTTAATGAAAAACAAAAATATAAATACGTCAAGATTTTCCAAACCGTGTAAAAAACAAACATGGCACTTTTCGAGTAACTTCCAAAACCTCCGATCTCTATTTTCAATTTGAATCTATTTTTGGGAAGTGTTTGTTTGTATGTCCTCTAATTTGACAGTTAGTTGTACAGATACCACATGCTTGGTATGCATGCTTACTGGACAACACGGACAGAATGTATGACTTGAAATACTCTACTTTAGCCCTTACTTAGGCTAGACGACTGGTCAGAGATGCTCCTTTTGACCGATCGGCTGGTCACGTCAAACCCTTGCACTTATTTCATTGTCTACTATTGCCCTCATGGCTGACCTCCAACTATTTTTATCATATTTGTGCGGTGGCTGAGGGTCTTAGTATCCTGGGTATGACGTTAAACTGCATCTAGTGGTGAAGTTCCGGGTTTTTGGGGAAAGTGGAGTAACTATTTCTCCCAGCTCCTAACTCAGAGTGGTAGTACCTATTAGGGTCAAATCTATAGGTTAAATAGATAAGAATTGCGTCTTAAAATATGTTTAAAAATGAGTTTTAAAAATGAATACTTAACAAGAATGAAATAAAAAAAGGGCTTTAGCAGAAAATATCCAGGGGTTGACGTGTCGTAGAATCATCAATCAACCTCCAATCAACCAGCGAACGAACCAACCAACCAACCAATCAACAGCCAGCTGACCCATGTTTATGGATAGACTCAACAAAAAATACATCAGTTTTAAACAATTATTTTTCAAAGAATATCTACGCTGTTATAATAGATATTACATTACAATACAATCAATGCTGTTTATAATAGAAATTACATCACAATAAAAAAACAAATCATTTAATACAGTTTTAAAAACTAACCCTTCTTAATGTTGTTGCATCTTCTTTTATTAAATCCGCTACTATATCTTCTATCTTCTAATCTTCTTTTCATCTTGGTCCGTTCCTAGCTCTCTTCGGGCTGGGGACATCTTCACCCAGTTGTTATTCCTCTGCGTTCTGATTTCCATTTTCGTTTAGTTCTTTTGAATAATGAACACGGAGACATATTTGATGTACACATGTTTTTTATTCCCCTGATACATAACGACGCGTGCGGTTTGCGCGTCTCTCAGTAATTGTAAATTAACTTTTCCAGGGAGTCGCCAAGACCACGTGATTCGATCACCAATCGGATGACCCCGGGGGAAAGCCTGTCGATATATGAGTTTAACTTACGGTTATTTTAAATGCTACACTACAATTAATTACAGAAAAGATAGCCATGCCTATTCATTATGTAACAATGGTATCTAATGCAAAAAACTTTATTAGGTACTCGTTTTGCACCAGTTTTTTCGATAATTTAGTTGTGATGGAAACGTTTTGTTCCCGGTAATGCATATTGTATATATATATATATATATATATATATATATATATATATATATATATATGAGTGTGTGTGGTGTGTGTGTGTGTGTGCATGTATGTGTGTGTATGTATTTTAACGCTTATCAACAAACGATTATGAGCCTTTATCTACATATTTCTAACTCAAATCATTGAAAACCACCCATCACCTTTTAAACAACAACAAACGTGTATCTCTTCTTTTTATCGTATTGTCCTGAAGATGGTTTTATATAAACCGAAACGATTTAACGTCAACATAAACATAATAACCTCATCTTTTTGGAAACATTTTGTTTTTCCTATTTATCTCTCTCTATATATATATGTATATGTATATCACACACACACACACACATACACACACACACACACACACACACGTGTGAGCGTATTAAAGTATAAAAGATAATTTCTACCCTACCCCCAGGCGACCCGTACGTTAAAGCTCAAACCCTAATTTGCCTTCCACCAAGTATTTGACCAAGAATCAATCTCTTTATTCAGAGCCATCTGGATAGTCTCTTTGTTGCTTTCGTTGCAGACCTAATACTTATTCTCTTGCAAGCCCACTCATTTCATGTGTTGTAGACATTGAAGTGTAAGGGAAAGCAAAGCCTTTTCAGATAAACCCGAAGGGTGGCAGTGTCTTTGACAATCTATCTATGGCACCGATCCAAGAGACGCTGGTAAATTTTTCATGCTTTCCTCTGAATATAGTGCGATTAATAAATAAGTATATTCCAACCATTATTGATACAAATGTTATATTTTCTTCTAAACCAAAGCTTTGCGCTGAAAGCAACATTTCTCGCTATATCACCAAACTTAAGTAGTGATTAACCTCTGCAATGCTTATTTGGGTGATCACGCAAGTAATAGCCGGTACTGTAATCAACCTGAGGCCTGTGTGCCATATCTGAGCAAATACACACGAAGTTAAAGAATCCATTTTTCAAAATGTTTTGAGTCGGCCTTCAATTACGAGAAAAAGATTGATATGACGAAATGTTGGATATTGTACAAACGGAAATATGAATTTCCGGTTAAATTAAACAAAGCAAAGAAAAGACGACAAAAATGACGAATGACTTTTTCCCGGTAAAGCGAACAAAAGAAGCATGGGTAACAATAAGTTCGGAAATAGTTATCAGATCAAGAGATAGAAATGCGTAGGCGGTCGTCAATACAAAAAGCCAGAGGGTCGATACCGAGAGAACAGTCAGGAGAGAGACAGCCGACGGGAACGTGCGTGACCGGCGCGGTCGCGCCCCATCGCTGCCAGCAGGCAGTGAGGTTGGTCCACCCTTCCACCCCACCAAAGTTCGCCAACCCACTAACGCACCGAGGGAAAGAATTAAAAGTTCAATCTCCTACTACATACAGCATGTCTTGTGTCTTCGTTAAGCGACCCTACATATATCATCTAAGGGTTAGAGACGATACCGTAGTATACCCGCTACGTATGCAGATACCGAAGTAAGGGCCGTGAATTCCGAAAACCTCGCTATGCAAATAGAAATACAAAAAACTAAACCAAACATAGTGATATTCTTTTTTATAATTTTTCGTGGTACATTAAACAATTAAAAAGGATATTTTGTATTATCTAGATTTTTGGGACTGTTCTACTCATATTTATTGTTGTAATATACAACCTTTCGGCCGACGTGACCTACGGCCTTCTGACGGTATATCTTGTTGAACACGATAATCTTCTTATTGTAACGGGTATAGGCTTTGAGTTAATACAGTTCTATTGACCACAGATTAAAATAATATAGAATAAATGAATTGTTGTTCTTGGTCATGGTAAACGGAAGAAGAACAATCTATCCTAATTGATGATATAAAGGGTTTGATTCGAAGTTGCGTAGAGGCTCCTGATTAATACATGAAGGGTCTCCAGTTCGACATCGCGTTAGAAAAGAAACACCCGAAGAAAGTTGGAGGGCACATTAGCCGAATAGTTGTATATATAAATTAAAATAGTTTTTATTTAATCAGAAGAGAAATGCATGCAGATATGTTTATTTCAATATTTTTTTTTTTTAAAACAAAACCTTTAAACAAAAAACAAGTTTACACGGTAATAGTTAACAGTTTTATGGGACAATCCTAAATCACACTCAATCGCCGCTCTGGCACCAGAGCATTACTTTAAATAAATCAAAAGTTTTGCTTATTAATCAGAAAATTGATGAATATTTTCAACACTAACAATATGTTTTTTTTAAACCAGGAAAATATTAATTTTTAATTCTTAATCTGATAAATAGTTTTTGATTTTAATAAAAAAAATTTAGCTAGTTTCATGTTGTTGTTGTTAACTATTGAAAAATTAATTTTACACTAAAGATAAACTAATATTGTTATTTTTAAACTTAAAACGAAGAACATGTTTATTTATTTTCCATGTGCCTCTACGGATAGTTAATATTAAAAAGTATTTATTAAAAAAAGATTTGCTGGGTTAGGGTTAGCAGTTTGTTTAATATAAAAAAATGCATACTAAAAAATATGAGGACAACAGTTTGAAGATCTAGATAATACAAATGATCAACCTCATCTAAAAAAAAAAAAACAGCAAAATGGATATTATTAGGTAATTAGTTATTACCAACATTACCGCATGGACATTTTCAACAAACAAAGAGTAAGTTGTTTGAAAAACATTCGCTATTGAGAACTGTGAGTAGAGTTCGGTTTAGTTCAGTCGGTATAGCACCCATTTAGGAATCGTAAATTCCAGAGGTTCGAACCCGGTCCCCGCATGAGTAGCACATCTGGGTTATCTGGCTGTGCAGTAAAGTTGGGAGCTGACGGTAGAATGTAACGCCTCACACTGTGCAAAAACACTATCAAATGCTTGTTGCTAGCGGGCAAGGGGATAGACATAGGCCATTCTCACCAACTTTTATATTTTCATTTTCAAACAACAGCTACATTTTGATACTATTAATTAAGAGTTAGAATTCAGTGGAGTTTGGTCTAAATCATATCTAATGTTATCATTTTAGTGAGTAATATACCACTATATAAATTAAACGCTGGTATATCTAGTTTTTTCTGTAAGGGTATCATTCCGGCTTGTTGCCTTTTTTTTTTTAAAAATTTTTTTAGTGTGGACGCGCCCCCTATTTGATTGGTCGCCCCTACTGTGCGATTCAAGGATGTCCTGCAAAAATGATTCTCAGGTGGCTTTGGCAATTGTCCCTTCCAGCTGGGAAATATTTGGCGGTCAAGAGAGCAAGACCTCGGTGGAGACAGGCAACACCTCTACTTCTAGACGGCCCCCTGTACAACCGTACGCAATTCAACCCGCCTGAATAACCAACATCATCGAAGCTAAACAATAGGTTCTCCACTCTCAAGAAGCAAACCCAACGGCACAACCCCCACAAAGCATCGGGACAATCATCATCTACAAGGGAACAACCTACAATGGCAAAATCCTGTGTGTCGAGAATGTTTCTCACATAGGACTTCAAATAGTCACAGGAGGAGGCCTGCAACGCTTCAGGGCGCAGCAAAAAACTTTTATCATAGTCCTTTCGAGACTGATTGCCAATGATGAATGATATGATGAATTGCCAACTGAATCATCGCTTGTTGCCTTTTTTAGATTTTTTTTTTAGTGGTCGGACCTCTTTTTCCTTTCATTAGATCAATGACATTCGTAAATTACGTTGGCTAGATGATAAATAGAAATGATGTTCCGTATCTCTTGAAGTACTCCAAGCATCCAGTCTTGAAAAATCCTGGAAAAACTTCCACGTAAAAAGCAGCTGGAACGGCCAGATTAATTTTCTATCACACCAAACCATCTATATTGGACGACAAAACATGCTGAACACCGGTGGTGGAATAAGGACGAAACTAATGAAGTGACAGTTCTCCAAGGTGAACGAACTACACATGAAACACACTCATAGTGTTGGCGCATCACTACCAATTTTATATCATTCAGCTCTTGTGGGACACTGGATGCTCGTATCGAACGGACTTGCCAAAAAACATGAATGATAGGGACGTGTTGGAGAGAGAAAAGAAAATGTGGGGGGGAGAAAAAGGAGAGACAAAAAGAGAGAGAAGAAAGAGAGAGAGAGAAAGCGAGATCGACGAGAAGAGCGAGAGGAGGAGAATAGATAGAGAGAGAGAGAGAGAGAGAGAAGAGAGGAGGAGGGTAGAGAGAGAATGGTGGTAGACATACATACCAAGTCATGAAGTACCCGTGCCTGTCAGGCATTGACCTGATGATTGAATGATATGATGATGATGATATATAGGATTATTTTTCTTAGTCACAAGGAAGGTCAAAATGTGTTCAATTTTTTTCTAGCTTTATCGTTGTTTTGTGTCGAGTGAATATTAAGGATTTGACTGGATAGTTTTAGAAATTAATTTACAATTATATTTGAAAATAGCCAGGGTAAAGCTATAATTTTCAAAAATAAACAATTATAATAGTGATTGGTCGTGATTATTCACAAACACACACACACACACACACACACAACGCATACTACGCACAACACAACATCACTCATAATAATATAATATATTATATATATATTATATATAATATATATATATATATATATGAGGAAAAAATGGTAAAGAAAAGAAAATAGATGGATAAAAATGAATTTTATCGATATCATTTTTAGTCGATTATCACTTACACATGTGTTTCGGTCTGTTTATCAAAATGTATACGGATTTACTTATTATTATTATTAAATAATCAGATGGATAATAATAATAATAACGTAAATGCCGTATATATTTTGATAAACAGACCGAAACACATGTGTAAGTGATATCGATTAAAAGTGATGTCGATAAAATTCATTTTTATCCATCTACATTTCTTTCTTTACTCATTTTTTCCTCAATATGTCGGATTCATTTCCCATTCTCTCTCTCTCACACACACACACACACCACACACAACACACACACACACAACACGTCAATATATATATATATATATATATATATATAATATATATATTCCTCGCCATCAGCAGGATGTGACACAAAGTCAATTTCTAAGCAGAGTATAACAGGTTTGAATCAGGCTTTTCCTTCTCCTAGAACTGATCAGCTTTCAAAGGTTAAAGAACCAAGTCTGCCCTACTATTTACCCATAGCTGGAGGGAGAACATATGGATTAAATAACCTTCGAAAATGCATATTAGCACCATGTGAAATGCAAATAGCCTCGTCGCATGATTATGAACTCAGGTTGACGAGTCCATTTCTACGACTCTACCCACTTACACCACGCACCTCTATAAATTACTATATAACATTATATATCGCAGTTTTCTTAATACGAATAGAATCATCCCAATTTCAAGACTACTAATAATAAAGCTATTAATTCTAAAGATTCTGTTATTGTTCGTGTCAGTATATATAAATATTCATATAAATAGAAATTATTAACGATCGCTGGAAACATTTTTATCTTACTAAGAGGATTAGCTTATCAATCATTTGACAGATCTCCATTTCTGTGTTTTGTGAATCTAAGATGTTTATATCTGGAATAAAATCTTTTAAACTCGCCACTTATCATATGAGTTAGCACGTTATTCTCAATATTATATCGAATTAACTGTTTGAAGATGCACATACATATTTACCAAACCCTCAACACGAGCGGGATGTGAGACAAAGTGTTTTTAAGGTATAGAGATCGACCCAAAAAATAAAGTTAATATCTTTTCTCTCCTCTCTCTCTCTCTCTCTCTTCTCTATATATATTATATATATATATATATATATATATATATATATGAAGATAGGAGGGTTGGGGTAAAATCCGACGTATCAGGTAGGGTAAAAGGAAAGTGAACAAAAAATAATGACTTAAAACAAGTAGAAGTAGAGAGAGAAATATTTCGTTCTTCTTTACGCGAAGAACTTCATCAGTCTAATTTATTCAAGTTCTTCGCGTAAAGAATAACGAAATATTTCTCTCCAGCTTCTAATTATTTGAGTAATTTTTTTGCCCTTTTCCTTTTACCTTACCTTATATATATATATATATATATATTATATATATATATATATATATTATATATATATACACCCTCTGCATGAGGTCAATTTCTTAAGCGGAGTTTAACAGGTTTGAATTCAAAGTTTCCTTCTACTAGACTGGCTGCCTAACCATGGTTTAAAGAGCCCAGTCTGACCTGCTATCTTATCATAGTTGTAGGAGAGAGCAGGTGGATGCATCACCGTTCCCGAGGGTGATTAGTGCTAATGTAAATGTAGACAGCCTCGTCTCGGATCTGAACTCGGGATGACAAGTTCATTTCCAACGACTCTAGCCATTACTCCACGAGCCTTCATACTGTTTGATGATGTAGGGAGACAAATAATTAGAATTTATGGGCCTGCTTTACACCTTTAACGTGTCCGTTTTATCATATGATAATTTAGCCCTTTAAACTATTTTCTCAAATGTGGATAGAACGGTTGAGACCAAACTTTTTTCAGTTGTCGCTCGTAGAGTGAAAAGGACATTTTTTCCATTTTCTGTTTGTAGGACTAGATATAGAGGTTTCGTCCAAAGTTCGGCATGGCATTTTTATTGCAACACACCTTGAAAACCATTGAATGCAAGTAAGCCTTTGTTCAAACAGTATGTACTATTTTACTTAATATGATCTTTTATGCTGTATGTTTATCCTTCATATGTAAATTGTTCATGCAAGTCAGTTGTATGTTTTTCCTTATCGTGTTAGTGTATCCAAGGATGGACTAATGTAATGTAAGACCTCGAAGTTGTTATAAGATAATACACTGACTTTTTTAACATTAAAGTTTGTAAAATGATTTGTGTATTTAGAATTCTGCTGGTATTTGTTTTAGGAATGTATTTTCCATAATATTTCCCAATGTTGGGTTATTCCGATATATTTATGGCATGTAAATAGAATTATTTAAAAGATCAAATCTAGTTTGTTTCAGGAATATTTATGAAGGCAAAATGAATTGTCCCGATTCTCTTCCTGTGTATTTTTAATCAACTCTTTTTATTTCAAAGACATTTTCATGTATTCTTTTTTGCAGGTCATGAACTTACAGACACACACACACACACACACACACACGACAACACACACAACACACACACACACACACACACACACACACACACACCAGTGAGGTAGGGCCGGGTGTTGCTTTTTAAACCGTCGAGAGATAGGCCCCGAAACGGTTTGCACATTTCTCTCTTGATGAGCCCATGCAGTTGTAAACCTCTTTTGTTTTTTCATTATATCATATTCACACTGTCGGATTAATTTCCATTTTATTTTCACATACTTGTCTATGAAAAAACTTTACATATGAATGTTTACTCCTTTGACGATATTATCCATAAACACCACGGATTTACCTATAAAAGTGGGCTACTTATTTACCAATTGATTGTATTTACAATAATTTTGATTATTTATATACACTTTTTATACATATTTTACACTTTTTTAAATAACTCTAGCACAGACTTTTTTTGAGTCTTATTTTATATATAATATATATATAATATATATATATATATATATATATATATATATATTAGTTACCTTTTTGTCTTTAATAGAAGGGAATTAAACAGAGACGGACAAATCGTGTCTGATGAGTTTCTTTTCGGATCCTTGTCAGCCGTTAAAATTTCATTTATATCTAATACCAGCTCTATTTCACAACATTAAAATCACATGCATGACTCCCCTCTAATTACCGTAAAATTCTGATGAAAAACACACACACACATATTACACAAGGAAAAGAACAACAAAACTCCATATTCTTTTATCCTTATATATTAAAAAACACAAACCCCACCTTGAATAAGATTAATTTGAATATAGCTGGTATATTCTCAAATGTTATATTCTCCTCCGCCTATTATCCCCACCCTTTCATATAATGTCTATGAGTTCCTCTCCTTACTCCCACAAAACTAATCAGTGGTATTGGATCAGTTAGTCTAGCTTACTAACTATTACACACGTAAGACACCATTAAATATCCAGCCACAGGTAAGGATCTGACACAAGGTCTCGAAGTTATGGAGCATCTGGTGAGGATCAGAATGCGAAAGGTCTGAATATAGCTATTCTCCCCCTTCTATGCGAAATTGTAGGGCAATTGGGTTCATGCTCCTTGGTAAGGTAATCAATGTAGGAGAGAGGAAAGACGTTCATTTTACAGTAGAAATAAGGGAAACTTAAAAACGACACATATAGTTTGTTGATAGCAACTACAGGAGTAAAGGCTTTTGATAACGATAAGTTCAGTTTATCATCTTCACTGGCTTTTCTGGCAAACAACCCATCTACGCGTATAACTGACAAATGGTATGAGCAAATTCTTATTCAAGTCTTTGAGGATTTGAATTTAAAAAAAAGACGATAACTTCAGCGATCAATGTCCAAACATTGAAATCAGTTTCCCTAACCTAAGAGTGTTACAATTTTATGGACCATCTCAAGGCTCAAGAGCAAGAGCGCTTGTCCTGCGGAGATCCTTGGTTAATTAATCCTTTAGTTGTTCCTTGTGCTCCTCTAATATTGCAAGTCCTTCGTCATGATTGCAAATGACTCTGCAGTATCAGTAATTAAGTAGTCACCATCCACGCATTAGGGCTGTTGATTGGCTGAGGTTTTAAACTACGTGACCTCGCTAGTCTATAAATTTAAGTACTGTATGGTAGCACGGCTTATATCACACAATAACCCAACAAAGAGGATGCGAACTATATCCCTGTTACTCAAGAACATCTGCTCTAGAGACAGAACTGGCAAGAAATGTGGTATCATCGCGAGTGATACCAGTGGTGATCTGAGTACTTGGTTCTATTCCTAAAAAATGAAAAGCTTCTTGGATTAAGTAGAATTTGAAATATGATTTACGTGCTCATGCAAATTCAGCCCTGTTGGACGCAGCAAAGATATTGAAAAAGTATTGTTTGTTCTCATATCCCTGTAGGATTTGACAGATAATTATATGATACGAGAGTTTAGCCATGATCACCCTGTCTGAAAAATCCCTTATATCCGTATCTATGACATCAAACATCGCATTGGTCACCCTTGCTGAGAACCGTGACGTCCAAGCGTCTTATCACTTAGCATGTTGAAACGCTCACAGGACACACTTGAAAGACTAGGCATTGACGAAGAACCAGAACACAATGCTATCAAAACTGAACATTCATTGAACTGCAACCTTGCGACCGCCTGCCTGCTGACTCGTATAGCGCGCTGCAGGTAACATGTAACTTCCTTAATCTTTGATTATGAAGCCAAGCCAGATATAATGCAGTAAGATCAAATCAGAGAAAGGGTGAGAAGAGATTAATGCACACTATATATAATTTGACATTGTGAACAACAAGATATAATATCCAAATATAACTTTGCAGGAGATAAATTGCGTTTTTGGTCATGCATTCCGTTGGTTCTAATGATACTAAGACACTGCGAATGTGTCAATTTGATTTACAAAACCATTCTTTTTTCATACCCCATTCACTCTTCCTGCATCTCTCTCTCTCTCTCTCTCTCCTCTCTCTCTCTCTCTCTCTATATATAATATATATATATATATATATAATATAATATATATATATATATATATATATTCCGTTGGATTCTAATGATACTAAACACTAGCGAAATGTGTCAATTTGATTTACAACAATTCTTTTCTCATACCTTTTACTCTCTCTCTTCTCTCTCTCTCTCTCTTCTCTCATCTCTCTCTTATATATATATTATATATATATATATATTATTATATAATTATCATATAATAATATTATATATATATTATATATTATATATTTTATATATAATTATAATATATGTAATATATATACTATATATATAATATATATATATACATACATATATATATAATATATATATTATATATATATATATATATATATTATAGTCCAAATGTTTTGTATCAATTTGATTTACAAACCATTCTTTCTCATACCCTTTCACTCTTTCCTGCATCTTCTCTCTCCACTCTGCTCTCCATCTCTCTCTCTCTCTCTCTATATATATATTATAATTCATATATATATATTATATATATATATATATTATATATATATATGCATATATATTAATATATATAATATTATATATATAACGTAATTATAAATATAGTAAAATAGATGTATATTGTAATATTATATATCATACATACACACATATTATATAATATATATATATATATATATATATAATATATACTATATATATAGCCAAATGTGTCAATTTGATTTTACAAACGCAATTCTTGTTCTCATACCCTTTCACTCTTCCTGCATCTCTCTCTCCCTTCCCTCTCCTGCTCTCTCTCTCTCCTCTCTCTTATATATATATAATATTCATATATATATATTATAATATATATATATATATATTAAATATATATATATTATATATATATATATATATATTATATATATATAATATAAATTATATAACTTTAGTATAAAGGAAAACAATATTTGACAAAATCAAAGAACACATAAAGTCTTCTGGTAATTGAAATTTTTGCGTGTTTCGTATTCATCTGCCTGATTTGATTTTGGGCTCCACGATTAAGAAAATGCAATTGCAAATCTTCAAAGGTCTTTATTGAATTATTTCAATGGATATTAATAGACACGTTTTTTGTAAGCAAATGCAAATGAGGTTGCAGAGAGCATTTTGTGTTAAATCTAAATTGGATTTTTTTTTCAGATAATGTTGATTACTAGGAAATCTTGAAGATTCTTTATATATTTTGTCTACGTGTGAGTTTTCTTAAGTACGTGTTTTGTATGCGTGGGCGTGCGTGTGTGGTATGTATATATGTTACGTATGTACGATATGCATGTATGTGGTATGTTGTTATGTGTAAGTGTACGTGTGTATTCATTGTTCAATTCTGGTCTGATGTAAAGTGATTTTCAAGGTGATCTGACGTTTTAAGTTTCAATTTAGTGTCTTGACGTCGATATTCGTCAATTAATTCAAATTGTTACACTTGATTATACTTTTAAAAGGTCTCTTATATTCACTAGAAAGTTGAAATTGAATAAAAAGTATTGTGTGCTAAGATAGAAGTGTAAACCGCTTTTTGTTATCGGTTTCTCTCTTCTTGTTTCCCTATTATTCAGTATATTGCTCATTATTTTCTCTTTTTTCTTCGCGTTGAGTTATTTTCTTTCTTAAAAAGACAAAAAAAAAGAATATATATATTAATAAGTCATCCAATGACACTGTTTCGGCGTTCAGGCTCTTCAGGTGGGCTAGACCACAACAACTATCCTTGGCTAGGGTTCGAATTCAACTGACTGTTTGCCAGCCTGATATCTTATCCCCTCGGCCATTGACAGCTCAGTCACTGGACTGGTGTTTTTTTTTAAAACTATTTAATACATAGGTTTGTTTATATATTGTTACGATCACAGAGAGATCAGGTTGGTGGGCAAACGATGCATTGCTTATTATGCTTAGTAGTGAAAGTTAATTTAAATCACTCATTAGAGAGCTCATACCAATTTATGGGAGCATATATATAGATTATATATATAATATAAATATATATATATATATGTGTGTGTGGTGTGTGTGTGGTGTGTGTGTGTGTGTGTGTGGGTGTGAGTGTGTGTGAAGAGAGATGGAAGTGAATCCGACTACGGTATGTGTAGTATAGTGAGACATTTGAAAAAAACAAAGGTTTAAATAAAATGAGTGGTAAGTTTATTAGCCAACGCTGCAGATGTTTCAATTTGTTTAGTAGATCTTCTTCAGGGGGTTTTGTCATCATGAACTCCACACAATACAACGATAAAATGCTAGAATTACTATGTGATCTAAACACCTACGAACAAATCTCTACAAACCATCACACAAAACACGAACATTTTCAACAAATCTTACAAAAAACTAGTAAAACATGCTAACAAATCCCGGTCCTCACTAATTGAATACCACAAGGTTCCTAGTTCGATACCAGTTCTCGCCAACACAGCGTATGAGTAGCACAGGGATCAGTGCGGTAAAGTAAGGAGCTGATGGTAGGTGTGGCGCTCCACCTCAGATGCTAAAACAATCTCCTTGGTCTAGCACTATTGAAAAGGAGAGAAACTCCCTCGCTGACAGGCTGATACCAACTTTAGGCCGCCCCGTATGAGTAGCACAGGGATCTGTGCGGTAAAGTCAGGAGCTGATGGTAGGTGTGGCGCTCCACCTCAGATGCCAAAACAATCTCCTTGGTCTAGCACTTTTGAAAAGGGGATAAACTCCCTCGTTGACAGGCTGATACCTACTTTAGGCCACCCCGTCGACTTTACTTTACTTATTCCTAAATGTATCACACGTTTAGAGGATCATCTAATAAAATTGAACATCAACTTACCCCTACCTACTCAAACCATTATACAAATCTGTAAATTATGTACCAAAAATTGTTTATTCCAGTATTTTTTGGTGGATTGATCAACAAAAGACTCTCACAATCTCCTTATTATTCTGTTAATTATTTATTTTCCTTAAAACAAAAGCCATGAAGAAGATCTACTAAACAGACTGAAACACTGCAGCATTGGCTAATAAACTTACCGATCATTTTATTTAAACCTGTGTTTTTTTTCAAATTTCTCACTATATATATATATATATATATATATATATATATATATATAATATATATTTCGGCAGCATTTTTTCTTTTAAACATGTTTTGTTAAACTCTACTGACAATTCTTGTCGGACAATTCCACATTACATTCCAACATTCCCCTTACATTCTTATAAACTTGTGAGCCCTAACCCTTCTACAAATTTCTACTTCCACTGTTTGTTTAAACGTATCTTGTGAGCTCCTCCTCCTACTAATTCCTACTGCTACTGCTTGTTTTAAAAGCGAGACAACAGAAACACTCCCCCAGTTCCACACCTGATGATTGCACAAAGACGTGCAGAAAGCGCTTGTGAAAAAAACTTTTGTGGATTGCTACACCAATCCCACGCGAATATTAAAAAGATTGCCAGACAGTTAGAAAGGATCGAATAAAAACTCATCCGACAAGAATTGTTAGTAGAGTTTAAAAAAACACACACACACACACACACACACACACCACACACACACCACACACACACACACATATATATATATATATATATATATATATATATATATATATATGAAAAATTAGATGGAAATTAATCCGACAGTATGAAATTTAAAAATTTTGAAAAAAGAAATGATGTTTCAAAAATGTTAAATTTCATATATATATATATATATATATATATATATATATATATATATATATATGTGTGTGTGTGTGTGTGTGTGTGTGTGTGTATAACTTTCAAAGAAAGAAAAACTTAACAAACCGTCATTTGTCTGGTATAATATAATATATTTCGAATAGAACCTCAAAACGAGTTTAGCCTCTTTAGACAGATTTTTACAAATATTTGTAAATATAGTTATTTGTAAAATCTGCATGAAGTGGCAAGACTCATTTTGAGTCTCTGGTTGAAATAAATTATAACAGACTAATGACGGTTTGTCCAGTTTTTCTTTCTTTAAAAGTTAAATATTGGTCTGTATATAATTAATTTATTAGTTATTATACATTGAGTTCTCTTATGATGCTATATATTCAGCTTAAGCAAGGCGTCCAGATACTACATTCACTGATAGAAGATACCTACGGAAGAACAAAGGTCAGATTGTTCATTATCTATACTAGTAAATATATGCAACCTCAGGGTGTAAGTATTTTGGTTTTAATGTAATAAAATGTCATGTTGAATTAAAAAGGTTAATGAAACTAAATAAGAATGCAGATAAAATGATGAGGGGGTATAATTGAAAAATAGAACAACTGAAACTTACTCTTCCATCACTCCCGTCTTTAATTGCTAAATTTCCCTAATTTACCTATCTTGTTAAATTAGGACGTAAAGAATAAAATTATAGTTATTTCTTCTTGTTAATAGATTTCTTTTAAGATTTATCCCCGGGAATTTTGCTCATATTAATAAAAGACAAAAACAAGCAATTAGAAATCAATAAGACTAAGCAAAAATTCATTAAGATCAATTTTTTAATATCAATATGCATGTTAGCCTTCCCGTTCACACAGTAAACCGACATTTTGTTCCATATATATATATAAAAGTAAAGTCGACGGGGCGGCCTAAAGTCGGTATCAGCCAATCAGCGAGGGAGTCTATCCCCTTTTCAATAGCGCTAGACCAAGGAGATTGTTTTAGCATCTGAGGTGGAGCGCCACACCTACCATCAGCTCCTTACTTTACCGCACAGATCGCTGTGCTACTCATACGCTGAGTTGGCGAGGACCGGTATCGAACTAGGAACCTTGTGGTTTCTTGTCGAACATATATATATATATTATATATAATATTATATATATATATATATAATTTCATGTTATTAGTATCTAGATATGGTCAACAGTGTTAATAATCTAAAATAATTTCATTAATAATTGAGGTTTAGATAAAACTAAAATCACGGAGAATGTGATGTTAATAACTAAGTGAATTCTGACCAGAGCAGTAATATAGTTTTGGTTACAGACAGAAAAGCCCACAATCTCTATTGTAATAAGATGAATACAACATTTTTAAAATGGCATTTAAAAGCGGATTCATCTTGGAGATCCGATTCATCTTCTGAAAATATATTTCATCAAACTCAAGACAAAACAAAACGAAAAGAAGGGATGAAAACGCATTTTAATTACCTAATCTCAGAAGAATGTAAGCTGAATACATTACTTAGTAGGAGATTATACACAAATTGCTTCTGCTTACAAAGACCAGATTTAAGAGGAGTGATGTGCAGTATCTTCAAAACACCTAGTTGAAAACTGGCATAGTCAATTATAGAAAACTTGTCAACGTCTTGTCACAGTTCAGATTGGCCAATCAATGTTAAATTATATCAGAATCAGCGTTTTGATTGTATTTTGACCAAATGTTCAAGATAAATTATCTTTTGATTGACATTTTAAAATAATCATAGTTTCTTGTACAGACAGAAAAGCACACACCGCCCTGTCGGCTGGGGCGTTAGAATGCACCGACTGCACCTCTGCAGAGGGTAAGACTCCCAATGGGGCCACCTGTTGGCCGTGGGTGGCGACCCGTGATGCTTAAGGATAGAGCCCAGGCGGATGAGCAGTTCATGACTTGTAATACTCCACTTTGGCCCTATCTTGGGCTAGACGGGCGGTCGGAGAGGCCCCCTCCGATCAATCGGCTGGTCACGTCAAGCCCTATCACCTACATGATTTTCCCAACCCTATTGCCCTTATGGCAAGCCCCAACCCCTTTTTATCATATGGATGCTAGAAGGCGGTGGCTGCGGGTCTACATGTCCTGGGAATGACGTTAAACTCTATCTCATGGTGAGGTTCTATTTTTGGAGGTTTGGGGAATGTGGAGCACCCCTTCATCACCATTGCTCCCTGGTCTACTCTGAGTGGTAGTACCTGTTAGGGCCCCATCTATGGGTTAAATAGAAAAATGTATCTATAAAAAAATTGTATTATCCATTAAGAATTGATTTATTTCAAAACTTTATCGGCATTAAATGACACACTGAGGTTGATATGCCGTAAAACAAAACAAACCAAACCAAACCAAACCAAAAGCACACAATCTCCATTATAATAAGATTTTGAACACTGAATTATCAAATTAATCTATTGAATTACATAATATTTATTGAATATTTGGAATAGATTTGATATCAATGACAGTTCTGCATTCATTATTGCACGGCTATTTTCCTGTTGAAAATAAAACAAATTTTGATATGCCGTTTTGTATTTGACCGTCGCAAGAGATTGCGAGATCTTTTTCAACGCATGCGCACACCCATTCAAACGTGATCGCGTGCCGAGCGACTTAAGCGAAACAAACGGACAGGTCTGCGTATCCGAGGTTCACTTGACTATTTCAAGTTACATAATGATACCATGTAATGTTATGCCATGGCGGAACATCAAACACGGCTGATATCTGATCGGCCTTATGTTCTTTCATTCTACAAATCATCCAGTTGGAATCACGCGAACTTGACCCTAATGAAAGAGAAGGCACGAAATATACAGGTTACATTATCAGATTCGTATAGCACTAAACAAGTTGAGGGTTGATTTTTCCTATCAGACACACACACACACACACACACACACACAAATCAACACATACAAACCAACACACACACACACACACACACACACACACACACACACACACACACACACACACACACAGAGAGACACAGACACAAACACACACAGACACAAACACCTTTTCTTTTTAAAATAGGTCTTGGTCCGTGTAACCAAAATTTCCGCCTGGAATTCGATGTCAAGAGAGATTTTAGGAATCGTTATCTTTTTATTTATTTCATCATGTCCTTCGTTGATCTTCGGTAGAACAACGGTGAATATTGGTGGGTCAATTTGATTTTACGGCATGTTAACCAACCTGTGTTTGGCAATTTTATGCCGAAGACGTTTTGTGCTATTCATTTATGATGGGTATTCAAATATTTAAACTCAATCTTTAAAAGTACTAGCAAATATATGCACCCTCCGAGTACAAGTATTTTAGTTAAATTTTATAATAAAATATGATATTAAATTAGAAAGGCTAATGAAATGGAATAAGAATGTAGATAAAAAGATTTTGAACAGAGGGGGTATGATTGAAAAATAGAACAACTTTGAAACTAACTCTTCCATCATTTTCCGTTACTCCCGTCTTTCATTGGTAAATCTTCATAATTAAACTGTTTAGTTAAAATAGGAAGTAAAGAATAATATTACAGTTATTTCTTCTTGTTAAGGGATTTCTTTTAAGATTTATCCCCGAGATTTTTGCTCATATTCAATAAGATAAAAACAAACAATTAGAAATCAATAATACTAAGCATATATTTATTAAAATCAATTTTTTAAGATCAATATGCAAATTAACCTTCCCATTCATATTGTAAACCTCTATTTTGTTGTATATATAAATACAATTGCATGTTATTAGTATGTAGATATGGTCAACAGTGTAAGTAATGCAAAACAATTTTATTAATAATTGAGGTTTAAATAAAAATAAAATCATGGAGAATATGATGAAAATAACTAAAGGAATTGTGACTTGTATAGTAATATAGTTTCGGTTACAGACAGACAAACCCACAATCTCCATTATAATAAGATTTAAACCCATTGTTTCTATTAAATCCATAGATGATTGCCTAACACGTAATTCCACTCCGAATCAGTGGATCTGGGAGTAATGGTGATGAAGGGTATCCCCCCCCCCAGAGATACAAAATTCGAACATCACCACTTGATGCAGTTTAACGTCATACTCGATTCGCTAAGACGTGAAAAGCTGATTTTTTTCAGATGGAGCCTCTCCAACCACCATTATCGCCTAATTAAAGACAAATGTGAAGTGATACATGTCATAGACTGCTCAGCCACCAGGATTCCGTCTTTAATCATCACTGGTCGTCACACACGGCCAACAGGTGGCTCCAATAGGGGATTTTGCCCATCTACAAAGGTGTATTCTACAGCCCCAGGCGACAGGGCTAAGCAACATTGGAGCCGTGTTAAAATTCCAAAATAATGCTAACAGTGTGTGAATGGAGCCAGTTAATATTCTGAAATAAGGCTAACAGTGTGTGAATGGAGCGAGTTAAAATTCCAAAATAAAGCTAACAGTGTGTGAATGGAGCCAGTTAACATTCTGAAATAAGGTTAACAGTGTGTGAATGGAGCCAGTTAAAATTCCCAAATAAAGCTAACAGTGTGTGAATGGAGCCAGTTAACATTCTGAAATAAGGCTAACAGTGTGTGAATGGAGCCAGTTAACATTCTGAAATAAGGCTAACAGTGTGTGAATGGACCAGTTAATATTCCAAAATAATGCTAACAGTGTGTGAATGGAGTTAATATTCCAAAAATAATGCTAACAGTGTGTGAATGGAGCAGTTAATATACAAAATAATGCTAACAGTGTGTGAATGGAACCAGTTAATATTCCAAAATAATGCTAACAGTGTGTGAATGGAGCCAGTTAATATTCCAAAATAATGCTAACAGTGTGTGAATGGAGCCAGTTAATATTACAAAATAATGCTAACAGTGTATGAATGGAGCCAGTTAAAATTCCAAAATAATGCTAACAGTGTGTGAATGGGGCCAGTTAACATTCCGAAATAAAGCTAACAGTGTGTGAATGAAGCCAGTTAATATTCCGAAATAATACTAACAGTGTGTGAATGGAGCCAGTTAATATTCCGAAATAATGCTAACAGTGTGTGAATAGAGCGAATGGAGTGTGTAAGTGGCGATCAGTGATGCTTTAGGACGGAATCCTTGTGGCTGAGCAGTTTATAACATTCAACACTCCACACTTTTCTTTAATTAGGCGAGAACGATGGTCGGAGTGGCCCCCTTCGAACAATCAGCTTGTGGTGTCTTAGTGTGCTGTGTATGACGTTAAACTGCATTACGTGGTGAGGTTCGAATTTTGAGTCTGTGGAATACCCCTTCATCTGCATTACTACCAGGTCCACTAACCTAGAGTGATATTACCTGTTAGGGTCCCATCCATGGGTTAAATAGAAGAAATGGGTTAAAATGAGTTTTAAAATGAGCTTAAAGAATTGAATATGTTCTAAGATATATGAGTGTTAACGAGTTACATTTTAGAATCGCTTAATATTATAAGTTTAATACGTATTACAACCATAATGCAAGCGTAGTTGACATTTGAAATATTACATGTTTTATCAGCATTTTGCTATTGATGATAGTGTATTGATCGCATACTTAATCAGTATTTTTTTTCTGTAAAAAAAATGTTTTATCCTACAAGGCGACAACATCTGATTTGTGACAAATCCTCTTTGCTCATTGACAGATGTTGAAAAGCAGGTGCGTTTACTGCTGCCCAGAATCTGATTTGAACATCCGGCATTGTTTTCAGGAAATAAAGAATTCGATTGTTCTCCGGTTGTGGCAACACGTCGTTGGTATTGTGCGAGGTTTTCTCTCGTAAATGTTCTTTTGCTTGGAATCATACAAATGCCATTGTTCAATGATTATTATTCTCCAAGAAGATTGTTTATCAGAAATAATAATTCCAATAATACAATACAAATGATGATGATGATGATGAGAAGGAGGAGAAGGAGTAAGAGGGGGAAGCGAAAGAAGGAGGAGGAGGAGGAAGGGGTGAGTAGTAGGATGGCTGGGATGTTAGCGGAAGGAGAAAGTAGAGAAAGATAAGAAAGCGTAAACAATGCAAGTAAGAGATAAAATGTCGTTGGAAAAAGGTGAAACAAAGAAAAACAAATGATTATCACTGAAAAATTTTTTTTTTAAATAAATGGAAAGAAGAAATAAATTGAAATCGGAAGAAAAGATAAAGATATCTAAACTATTAAGAATAAATGAAACATAATAAGAAGCAGCTGAAAAAATACAGTAACACATTGGCTTATGATATCCGAAACTTATCATTTATTAATACACATGCAATCATATATATATATATTTACCAACCCCTCCGCACGAGCAGGATGTGACACAGGGTCAATTTCTTTAGTGGAGTTCAACAGTTTTCCTTCTGCTAGACCGGTTACCTAACCAATGTTAAAGAGCCCAGTCTGTCCTACTATTTATCCATAGCTGGAGGGAGAGTAGGATTCATACCTTTACCAAGGGTATTAGCGCTAAGTGAAAATGCAATTACCACATCCAAGATTTGAACTCGGGGCGACGAGTCCATTTCCCATGACTTTAACTATTACACCACGCGCTTCCTATTGAATCATATATACAGTGGTACCCTGACTTAAAAGTGTCCCTAATTACGAGTTTGCGATAACGAGTTTTTACACTGTGTTGTGCAATTATATTTGTGATACGAGCGAGCTTTAGATACGCTTATGTTAAGAAGTTCACTAAAAGCATTAACATGTCCAAAGAAAAATTATACCAATAAATTTTAGAAAGAAAATATTATCTATAAAAAATTTACGTTTTTTAGATAAAAAAATTCCCACTTTAGTGTATAAAAACATAAAACAGAATCTAACGAATTATGAGCTGTATTAGCTCATAATTCATTACATTCTGTTTTATGATGTTTTTATACACTAAAGTGTGAAATTTTTCTTATCTAAAAAACATAAATTAAAAGGTATTGTTGAAGTGGGTGCTGGAACGGAATGATAGCATTTTAGTTTATTTCATTAGGGAAAACCGATTCGATATACGAGGAAATTGAGATACGAATGAAACTTGTTAGTCAAGGTACCATTGTATGAGAAAACAGGGAACATAAATTGGATAAGGAAAATGATTCTTGTATTGCCGACTACTGGACTTCAAAGAAAACCACATATAAAAATATGACCCGTCTTTATTTTCTTCGGTGTGTGGTGGTGAGAGGCAACGAGTGTTCACAATGAACTTCGAGGGTGGTTGATGACGGGAGTTGATGAGGTTACCTTCACGGCTGCTCACAGGGGACTGACTAACACCCTTCATCCGCTAGCCTTTATATACAATAAATATGCCCACGCATTTTTATCTTTTGATCTGATAACGGACATATATATTTTTTTATCTTTCCCTCGGCCTCCTCACCGGAAGACTCCGCTTCTGTTTCCTTTTTTTCTTTTATCTATTTCTTCATCTTCTCCCTGCATCTTGACCAGAAGACCTCTCTTCCGTTCTCCCCTTTTTATATATATATATATATTTTTTCTCTTCTCTTTTGTCTCTTGACCGGAAGAGGAATCTGCCGTTGCACGATATGCAACATTCTGATAAATTTCCAAATTCATTGAACTTCCATATTGAGCATTTTGTGCATTGGGAGAACTTGCATTAATGATAACATTGTTGATATTATGTCTTCCCTCATGAAAAAGTACTATTGTTGCGTTATTGGTAAATGCGGGTTAACATGCATAAATACCCGTTGTAACATTTTTAAAAATAAGCACATTTAGCGAAGTTCACTACTATCAAATTTTAACGAATTTGAGATTTAACAAACATCTATACTTAAATTCATCAAGATACTATATAAATCCAGCTAAGTCGGTTACATAGAGCTCGTGTTATATTAATAATGTTTGACTCGGAATCAAACTGAAGCCGGCCTTTAAGCGAGATGTATAATTATCCTCATCATTCGGTCGACAGTTTATACATATTTCCATGACTCCCACTTGACCTACACTGTGTGTTCATGTGTACGTATCTACAGGAGAACGTTGCTTATGATTGTGTTCTTGCTTCTCCCGCCCTGTGGCTGAGGCGTTAGAATGCACCGAATGCACCGACTGCACCTCTGCAGAAGGCTAAGACTCCCCAAAATGAGTTCACCTGTTGGCCGTGGGTGGTGATCCCACCTTGATGCTTAAGGACGGAGTCTTTGTGGAAGAACAATCCATGACTTGCAAAACTCCACTTAGACCCTTACTTAGGCTAGATGGGCGGTCGGAGAGGCCCCCTCCAATCAATCGACTGGTCATGTCAAGCACTAGCACCTATATGATTGCCCCAGTCATATTGCCCTCATGGCAACCCTCAACCCTTTTTATCACAGTGGTGCTAGAAGGCGGTGGCTGCGGGTCTACATGTCCTGGGAATGACATTAAACTCTATCTGATGGTGAGGTTCCAGTTTTGGAGGTTGGGGAATGTGGAGCACCCCTTCATCACCATTGCTCCCTGGTCCGCTCTAACCCGGAGTGGTAGTACCTGTAAGGGTCCCATCTATGGGTTGAAAGAAAAATGTATTTATGAAAAAAATTGTGTATCCATTAAGAATTAATTTATTTCAAAACTTTATCGACATTAAATGACCCACTGAGGTTGATATGCCGTAAAACAAAACAAAACAAACCTTGCTTCTCCAGCGGTTTTTCGGCATGTCTTCTTTGCCTCCCCCAGATGGATCTGTAATACATGGCAGGTATAATACAGAAACGTAATTTCAGAGTTCAGACAAATATCATTATCCCAATATACACTACGGGAAATATGCACGGTACTACAACTAATATTACTTTTACTACCACTACTACTGATGGTAATTTCCTGACTAAAAATAATAATACATTTTGCTGATGATCATTTTGTACACACTATAGATGCCCGGATGTAATTAGTGTAACAACTCTTGCGTTCAGAGAGACACAGCAAACACAGGCAGAATCCGGTACTATTAAATCTGGTGTGGCTTTATCTCATCAAACGAAATATTACTTTATTGACAAGCTATTCAAATTGATATCTCTTCGAGCATATCATGAACTGGCAGCCATATCTGCCGCCGAAGACCAACAGCGACCCCTAATAGATTTCCACACTCGGCTTATTGCATTCGAGTCAGCTAGCCATAATACCAACTCTGTGCCAAAAATTTGACGGTCAGCGCGTGGTTGTTGTTGGAATTAATACATTAGCCGGTGTCAACGCTTCAAATTTCTCGGCTCAACTCTGCGTAACCGATTCTATTATTGGGTACTGAATGCTGAATCAGCTCATCTAATCAATGTTAAGATAGAAAGGTCAGCAGCGGATACAAGCAAAACGAATGTAACCTACGCTGTCCGCTGGGCTTGATCGAATGTTTGACCATCAGAGCAATATGCGGTAAGCACACACACATATATATATATATATATATATATGTACAAAGATATATGTAACTGGTTCAAGTGTTATGTTTTGTACTATGCAAGCATCTATTTTGTCACGAAATGTCCACATTAGACAGTAAACCTCTGAAATTAGTAAACCTGTTCACATACCTAAGTAGTTGGTTGCTTGCTTAGATCTTACGGCATATCAAACCATGGGTTATTTTATGCCGAATACGTTTCTTGTTTTATTCAGTTTTGTTTAGTACTCAATTTCTTTTTAAACACATTTTCTAAAAGTTATTTTATATATATTTAACCTATAGATGGGACCCTAACAGGTACTACAATGAAGGGGTACTTGACACTCCCAGGAGCTTCTGTATTTCAACCTCACCACTACCACATCCTGTCAGAGGGGACCTGAATTTAATAGCAATGAAGGAGTACTTCCCACTCCAAGGAGTCTCTGTATTGCAGCCTGACCACTACCACATAGCGTCACAGGGGACCTGGATTTAATAACAATGGAGGGGTACTTGACCCTCCCAGGAGCTTCTGTATTGCAACCTGACCACTACCACATAGCGTCACAGGGGACCTGAATTTAATAGCAATGAAGGGGTACTTGACCCTCCCAGGAGCTTCTGTATTTGAACCTAGCCACTACCACATCGCGTCAGAGGAGACCTGGATTTAATAGCAATGAAGGGGTACTTCACTCTCCCAGGAGCTTCTGTATTGGAACCTAACCACTACCACATCGCGTCAGAGGAGACCTGGATTTAATAGCAATGAAGGGGTACTTCACTCTCCCAGGAGCTTCTGTATTGGAACCTAACCACTACCACATCGCGTCAGAGGGGACCTGGGTTTAATAGCAATGAAGGGGTACTTGATACTCCCAGGAGCTTCTGTATTGCAACCTCACCACTACCACATCGCGTCAGAGGGGACCTGGGTTTAATAGCAATGAAGGGGTACTTGACACTCCCAGGAGCTTCTGTATTGGAACCTCACCACTAGATGCAGTTTAAAGTCAAACCAGGACACGAAGACCCTCAGCCACCGCGTTGTATTTTTACTACGATAAAAGTTGTTGGTTTACCATAATAGCATACGGTTGGGACAATCATATAGGTGTTGGGGCTTGACGTGACTTAATAATTGATCAAAGGAAGCCTCTCGGACCGCCCATCTCACCCAAGTAATGGTCACAGTGGACTGTTACATGTCATGGGCTGCTAGACTAGGTAGTAATATCTCTTTTACGGAAAGTAATGTCAATATAAGCATAAGAACGGCATGGGATGCTATAGACATATCGATCATACGGAAATCTGATAATATAAAGCGAAATCACTTCCACGCTTTATCCGGGTCAGTGCTACTGTGCGGCTGCAACATTTTACAGAAACGCTTAGAGAAAAAGCTAGATGGGAACTGTACAAGGATTTTGCGTATTATCCTGAACAAATCCTTGGACCAGCACCTGTGCGACCACTTACATTCTATCACACAAACTATCCAGTTAAGACGAACATAACATTCTGGACACTGCTGGAGAAGTACGAACAAACTCATGTGACATTCTCCTATGGGCACCAACAGTTTGGACCCACCATCAAAATCTTACATCGACCAGTTCTGCACAGATACCCGATGTTGTGCAGAAGACCTTCTCTGACCGATGGCTAATAGGTGCGGTTGGCAGGAAAGAGTCATGGGAATATATATATATATATATATATATATATATATATATATATACGGTCACCTATAATTGTTCTTGTATATATATATATATAATATATATATATATATATATATATATATATATATATATATTTATTTAAGAATGGAAATGAGTAACCTACTCGAGTTTCATCGATAGATTCTTCAGGGTTACTTTTAAATTAATCGAGTTTACGATTAATCTTTGGTGTTATAACATGCCCGTTGGAATGGACTTAAATTCCCATTTAAGTCCCATTCCAACGGGCATGTTTATAACACCAAAGATGAATCGTAAACTCGATTAATTTAAAAGTAACCCTGAAGAATCTATCGATGAAACTCGAGTAGGTTACTCATTTCCATTCTTAAATAAATTTATGCTCTACATTGTATTGAGCACTTTGTATTTGTTTTTTTTCTCAACCTTAACCCTCTGGATATTGTGCGCTTCCAACGATCGTTCTTATACCCACGGTAAGTTAATACTTATACATATACAAATATATATATATATATATATATATATATATATATATATATATATATATTATTAATTTAATTTCCTAAGTCTATAACTGGTAGATGGCCACGCCTCTTAATATACTAACATACTTCTTGTATACACGAAAAATAAAGTATATTATGCTCTATCGTATCAAAGAGAAAATTACGATTAGGTTCCCTCAATTGATACATACATGTATAAGAAATAATGCCAACGAAACATGTTTTCTGTTTTAGATACAACATTATCAAATGTAATAAAACGATTTATATTGCTATCCATACCTGTTACATCGACATATATATATATATATATATATATATATATATATATATATATATAGTAGAGAATTATATAAATATATAGGTTTGGTTTAGATTCTTTGTTTAATGACACATCAACCTCCGTGTGTTATTTAATGCCAAAGCCATTCATGTACAAAACAATAGTTGTACTATTTAACCCATAGTAGGTAGATCAAAAGGAACCAATCAATTCCGAGCAATATACAGACACAAAATAAATATCAGGATAATAACACAAGACCGCGTCCATTTCAAAAACACTCTCTGAAGATGAAGTTTCTTCGAAATTGATTAGACACTGGACATCATTTTATTTTTTTACACGCATTGTAATTGCCTTCTTAATATAAATAAATAAATATCAGGAGAAAAAAGACGAGGAATATAATCAAATATTTGATCAAGTATTGAATTTATAAAAATCTAAAGAAAAATTTGATCATCATAATTGAAGCTTTTTTTATTAAAACCATCAGTTTGCTAATTTAAAGCTAAGTATTCATCCAACCCGTTAAACACAGGTAGGTTGTGACACAAGGTCACAAGTATGGACCACCCAGCGAATATCAGACTCCCTATTCAGTAATACGAGATCTCTGAGACTAACTTGCTAACCATTATATCACAATAGAATGCCTGTCTACTAATTGAAAGGTATTCGGTAATCGAAATATTAATGCCATAGTAAAATGAAAGTCTTATTTTAAAGACATTTAGTAAGACATATAAATGGAATTGTTTAATCACTGAAATAATGTAATAATCTATTTTTCCACATTCTTTATGTTTGATTAAAAATATCGGGACTTAATCTTAAAATGGTTAAGTTTTAATTTTCATAAATTTAAACTTTGAACATTATACATTTAATGTAAAGATATTTGCTTTGGTTTCTTTGTTCATTTCGCATGTAAAACATCGTGGGTTATTTTATGCCAAAGCCAATTTTGTTGAAGAAAAGTAGTGGTACTATTAAACCCATTTTTCTTGGAGATGAGGGGGTTTATACCTTTCCTAAGGGTATTAGTCCGAAATTGAACATATTAGCATGACTGAAATTCGAATTTACTTACTATGATACCGTAATCCAACAGGTGAGTGAATGCGCCACAGGGACGTACCCCAAACAAAGATCTTCAGCTGAGCAACCTATTTAATAAAGTGATGCCATCTATTCTGCTGTCTACACGTCTAGAAAAGTTTAGACTAGTCAGAGCCGATATGAAAAAAATGGTGACATGCTTCTCGATTGTTTTTGACGGAAAACTTTTGATGAAACATAAGTACATATTCAAAAGAATTAGCTTCCTCATCAAGAGAAACTTCATCTTCCATGTTTGAGGACGTAGAGGACCTTACACTATACATGCTTCTCACCATATCCAAAAGGTTCAAGAGATGGATTCATCAATAGAGAAATTGCTAGATACAAAAACAGTCTTGAATACCAAGGGACGTACGAAGGTGAATTAAAAAGTAATGCCATTTTGTTTAGGACAGGTATAATTACCAACACAGGAACATGTATCCTACATCAAAATGAAGCTGGTCCTCTGAGGATCACATCCTTTTCTTCCACCTCATGAAAGAGTATTTGAGGGGCAAACATTATTCCAGTGACGAGGAAGTTGAATCTATAGTGAAGAAGTGGCTCCAAGAACAGTCAACAGAATTTTACGGGGTAGGGATACATTCTCTTATTCGGAGGTGGAACATTGCTATTGAGAGAAACGGTGACTATGTGGAGAAGTGAAAGAGAGAGAGAGAGAGAGAGAGAGAGAGAGAGAGAGAGAGAGAGAGAGAGAGAGAGAGAGAGAGAGAGGGGGGGGCGAGAGAGAAATGTGATCCACGGAGAACTAGCTTCATTTTGATGTATGATACATGATTTGTGTTGGTAAATATACCTGTCCTAAACGAAATGGCATTATCTTTTGACTCACCCTTGTATTTAAAAACATGTTTTAATTCGTTTTTTTTATCTTTGCCGTGTAGGGACCCATTTTGTTTGGGGTGTGAATGGTTGAGGAGTTGAAGATCCGAGTTATGGGTCCCCACAATTTATATGTATAAGGACTACGGAAAATGTAGTTTCCATAGGTAACAAAAGAAGAAGGCATTGATAAAGGAAACAAACTTTATATACATACATACAATTAATATAGTTTCATTGTTCTTTCAGTGGTGTTGCAATCTGATTGTGTCTGTGTATAGTTGTGTGTGACAGCTATGACATGGTGTTTATATTAGTGTGATTGCTTGTGTCAACATATTAGTAGTTTGTCTGTGATTGGAACTTGTGATTGAAAGTTGAAATTATTGTTGTTGAGCGAGAGAGAGAGAGAGAGAGAGAGAGAGAGAGAGAGAGAGAGAGAGAGAGAGAGAGAGAGAGAGAGAGAGAGAGAGAGAGATAGGAGACGAAAAGATAGACGGACTGTTGAGTCGTATTTGATGTTTTCGGACGTTCCCACTGTCGAGTTAGGAGCATCCTCTCCAACTCTGTTGAGTCAGGAAGAGCAAAAGCTCCTCACTGTCTCTGTGTCTCCTTCTTTCAACTAAAAGGGTCTTTTTATAATTTTCCTATTGTCTTTGTCTACGTGATGATTAAGCTAAAATATTCCTCAAATATCAGGTGATTTGCAATGATGCAATATCGAATGATTTTGGTACATGTGGAATTCTGGTGACGTAAATTATCGGATGAATTTAAACCATTGTTTCTATTGTTCCTAAACTATTTCTAAACTGATATTCATTCGATTTTCTTTTATTTACCTAATTCTAAACTCATGACATACTATTGTAACTAGTTATTTAAGAAAACTTAATTATTTTAATTTGGTTAATTCCACATGCCGTAAAAATATAGGGGCCAATCCCTATAGCCGTTGGAAATGCAGATTACGACAAAGTTAAGCTGAAAGAAGCGGTTTCAAAATAAATCACCAAAATTAAGGCAGCGATAGGACTGCTCAATACTTTATTGGGTGACCACATAAGTATCATCTGTAAACAACATAAATTCTTTGTTTATTTAAATGACTTGATTCGGCATTAAATAACCCGAAATATTTTAGTTGCCATTTTTAGGGTTCAAGTGAGAGCACTTTATGGTGGAGATCCCTTGTGTTCCTTAATGATGAATCCCTGGTTGTTCCTTGGTGTTAGGTGGAATCCTTCGGTTGTTCCTTAGTGAAGAATCCTTTAGTTGTTCCTTAGTGTTAGATAGAATCCTTTAGTTGTTCCTTAGTGAAGAATCCTTGTGTTAAGCAGTGGCTTATCCGCTCGTCCGTGTTGAACACGTGCAAGTGATAGGCTTTTACGATTGTAGTTAACTAACCACGTATTCGAGCATGTTGTTTGGCTGGCTTTAATCCACGCACCCAGGAAGAGTCTCTAAGTTTAAGTGGTGGACTCCAGCACCCCTTATGTATAAAAATATTCCAACAGATATGCTGTAAAATATAGCAACCAACCAGCTATAGTAAATGCAGCTTCTGTCTCGATATATTTTGAAACACCTCTTATTTTGTATTTACTTTTTTGTAAAAATGTTTTCAAATACTTTGCGCACAATGAGCCGTTGTGTATTTTTCTTACTTTATATAAATAATTTAATTTACCATGTTGGAGACAGACTAATTTGACATGGAAGATTGGTGTGAAAGTTATCAGTTACTGTTGGTGATGCATTTCTTTATCTATCACTGTCAGGCTTTTTGTCACGTTCAAAATATCGAGGCGCTATTATCTTAACACAACAGAACTGTAACTTAAAAAAAAAACTATCTGAAAAAATTATAGTTTATAAGGATATGTTTTTAATATAATGTTATGTAAACAGTTTATACTTATTATTCTGAGGTAAACATTATAAATACGAGGTGTATCAAAAAAGGGATGACTTCTGAAGACGGTCCGAAAATTAAAACGGAAAGTTTTTTGGTGGTCCCCAATGACAGTTTAACTACAGTCTATAAATTAACATTTTGCGAATTGGGTTACGGTTTTAGGGGATTAAGCTTGTTTTAAATTACGTATTGCTTAAGAAAAATAAAAAACAAAAAACCCAAATTACTATACATCTAATTAACCATTGAAATTAATTATTGAATCTATTATTGAGACAGTTGTTTGTGTTAGTATTGCAATGTATAATTTCAATTAAACTTTGTTTAAAAAAATATTTTTCAACATCAAATGAATAGTAATTTGTATTTTTTTTGTTGTTGTTAATATTTTAAGCAATACGTAATTAAAAACCACCCTAATCCCCTAAAACCGTAACCCAATTCGCAAAATGTTAATTCATAGACTGTAGTTAAACTGTCATTGCGGACCACCAAAAAACTTTCCGTCTTAATTTTCCGACCGTCTTCCAAAAAAGAATCGACGGAAATAAATGACAAATGAAATATTCATTTTCCTTCAAAATAATAGTCCTAAAATTTTCTTCCGGCGCATTTTCCATTGGTTGAAGCACCCCTAAATCTCTCTCCTTTGATATGAAATCTGTGCTGTCACATTTCTCTTAAATGTCTGCACGCACTCAACTCTTAAGATTCAGATATATTTTCCGTTAAGAAAACAATAAAACGACCTATGGAGCATGGTCTGATGAGTATGGAAACTGTTGCACTTGAAGAATCCTGTGTCTCATCAAAAATTGCTAATGAAAAAGTATCGATGATTACCACTGATGTATCTCGACGGGGCAGTCATCATCATCATCATTATCATCATCAATTTCTAATATAAATTGATCAACAGATCAATAGGTCCATTTAGATTTTGAATTTCAAGACGAGAATAAATAAAAGTTCAGTCTCGATATATTTTGATAACATCTCGTATAGTTTTCTGTAGGAATTTAATAAAAGGCAGTGGCCTCTCTGTGGACGTAAACAAAACGGAATTCATGTGTTTTAAACAAACTAGACATTTACACATTAAATGGTAGCCCTCTGAAAATTAGTAGACCAGTTCAAATACTAGGTAGTAATATCTCATCTACAGAATTTGACGCGTAAGAAAGGCATGGGCTGCTATGGACAGGATATTGATCATATTGTAATTGATTTCTCTGATAAAATAAAGTAATAATTCTTCCAAACTATTGTCGTAGCATTACTACTGTATGTTTGCACAACTTGGATTCTAAACAAACGCTTAGAGAAAAAGCTGGTTTGCAACTGCACAAGAATGCTGGGTGGTATCATGAACAAAACATGGAAGCAGCTGTAGGATCATTTATCTTCTATCGCACAAACAATCCAGGAAAAACGAACAAGACATGTTGAACATTGCTGGTGAAGCAAGAAAGAGCTCATAATAACATTCTACTGTGGTCACCTACATATGAACACATTAGTGTTGGCTGACAAGGAAAATAAAAACTACCTTAGTCATCTCTGTATGTAATATGAATGTGTTTTATACCCATACCCACATGGTCATTTTGCTGGTATATATACAATGTTCTTTTACTAGAGAGGGGAGAGAAGTATCAGAGAGATGAGATACATATTTGTATTACTTACTTCTTTCTTCTTCTCCTGGCCATTCGTGTGATCGTCTAGTCACCATGTTGAATTCTATCTTCTTCTTGTTGGCCGATCTTGATGTTGGTTCCTTTTCTAGCTAAGACATTAATGACCAACAACGTTACTGTTTAAGCTTTTATTCCTAATCTTAACTAACACAGCAAACGTGCAGGTGATGAGTTCCAGTCTATCTTCGCCAACATCATGCTTGTCGGACTCGGGAACCTTCTTTTCGGACTCGAGAACCTTCTTTTTCGAACTCGGGAACTTTCTTTTCGAACTCGGGAACTTTCTTTTCGGACTCAGGAACCTTCTTTTCGAACTCAGGAACCTTCTTTTCGGACTCGGGAACCTTCTTTTCGGACTCGGAACCTTCTTTTCGGACTCGGAACTTCTTTTTCGGACTTCCCTTCTTTTCGAACTCGGGAACCTTCTTTTCGAACTCGGGAACTTTCTTTTCGGCTTTTCGGAACCTTCTTTTCGGGAACCTTCTTTTCGACTCGGGAACTTCTTTTCGAACTCGGAACCTTCTTTCGGACTCAGGAACCTTCTTTTCGAACTCGAACCTTCTTTTCGGGAACCTTCTTTTCGAACTCGGGAACCTTCTTTTCGAAACTCGGGAACCTTCTTTTCGAACTCGGGAACTTTCTTTTCGCTCGGAACTCGGGAACTTCTTGTCGTAGTCGGGAACCTTCTTGTCGTGATGGCTCCCGATTGCGACAAGAAAGTTCCCGGGCTCCAAAAGAAGGTTTCAGAGTCCGAAAAGAAAGTTCCCGAGTCCGACAAGAATTACCTGAAGAAGGCCGGGGGTCATATCGGCCGAAACGTTGTACAAATAACAATAAAGATGGAGACAATAGTCCGAATAACGCAGATAATACAAATCATCTCCTTTTCTTCAATCTATAAAGCATAAAGGACGAAAATCAGGAAATTGCTGGTGGAAGCGGATAAAATAAAAAAAACAACAAAAGAAGCAGCGTTAACAGCCGAGCCGATAAAATGAACACTGTAAAGATGGACGAGCCCGCTGCATATTTTCATAAAATAACCGAGGAAGTCAATGCAGATTTCGTGTTGATACAAATAAATAGCTTTACTGGGAAATCACGTTCTGAACGGGTTGATTTATTCTCAATTTTCTGCTTATTTTAGTTCCAATGGGAGTTTGCTTTTTCTCCGAATATGTCTGGCCATTTTTTTTCTTTTCTTTATTACTGTTTTATTTTTGGCGATTATCAAGCTTCATTGTTATGATAAATTGAACTGGAAGAATATCTGCTTCGTCAAATATTTTCTTTTCAAGATATGAACGAATCGTTTTCAACTTTATATATATATATATATATATATATATATATATATTATATATGTGTGTGTGCGTGTGTGTGTGTGTGTGTGTGTATGTGTGTGTGTGTTATATATATATATACGTCAAAACACGGTGTCTGAGATGTATTTCTCCTTCTCTCTCTCTCTCTCTATATATATATATATATATAATATATATATATATATTTGTATATGTATAAGTATTAACTTACCGGTGGGTATAAGAACGATCGTTGGAAGCGCACAATATCCAGAGGTTAAGGTTGAGAAAAAACAAATACAAAGTGCTCAATACAATGTAGAGCATAAATTTATTTAAGAATGGAAATGAGTAACCTACTCGAGTTTCATCGATAGATTCTTCAGGGTTACTTTTAAATTAATCGAGTTTACGATTAATCTTTGGTGTTATAAACATACCCGTTGGAATGGGACTTAAATTCAGTAGAGGAACGCTTGTTTACATTTTCGTAGATCAGGAACGGATTTTGAATTAAAAATTTGAATTAATTTATGGGAATTATTTTTTCAATTATTATTTAATAAAAGATATGTTATGGGTCGTATTAATAGTTAAAAAGTTGAAAATTTAAAATTATTTAATAACTAGTTTAATTTGGTTTGAGAGTATTTAAAAAATACAGGTTGTGTATGCTACAATAATAAAAATAAAAATAAAAATAAAAATAAAAATAAAAGTGGAAAATAAAAAATAAATAAATAAAAAAATAAAAAAATAAAAAATAATAAATAATAATAAATAATAAAGTGAAAATAAAGGTGAAAAAATATGTTAAAATTTAAAATTAAAAAAAAAAAAATTTTAGGGAACGGTGTTTATACAAAACAAGGATTTAATTTTTATTTTAACTGGGATTAAAATTAGAATTATGTAAAGCAAAAGATAGTTGGATAATTGAAATATTATTTTTGGTTTTATTATTTTGGGTTATTTATTGAAATTTAAAATTTTAAAATCTTAAAATTTAACATTTAATATTTTAGCTAACTTAATACTTGAGTCTTAAGGTATATATATATATATATATATATCTTTTTTTTTTTTTTTTTTTTTTTTTTTTTTTTTTTTCCCTAAATTTTTAAGTTTACGGTTTGCTGCCGCATGATTTCGTTTATAACTGGTGTTTACTGTTTTAAATGTTGAAGTAAATTAGTGTAATTTATTTAAATTGCAAATAAATAATAATAAAAGATTTAAAATTAATAATAACACTAAAACTGATTGAGTAAATTAAAAAATAGAGTTAAAATAATAATATTAAATTTAAATTTAAACAAAAAATTGTAAGCGGTGTTTATTGTATTTAAAGTAAAGTAGTATGATTTATTTAAATTGTAAATCAATAAGTAAACAAATATATAAATGAAAAATAAATATACTTGTAACGGGTATACGCATATATATACATATACATATATAAAGGCAATGTATATACATTAAAAAAAAAAAAAAAAAAAAAAAAAAAACCTTACACGTATACGTACAGATACTCACACAAACTTATACGTTAGAGCCTACATAATAAATAATCAAAAAATAAATAATAATAATAATAATAATAATAATAATAATAATAATAATAATGGTGTTAAAGAAATTTAGTTAATAATTAATAAAATTGATTTAATAATTAATCGATTATAAACAAACATTTAATTATAGTTAATGCGGTGATATATCAAATATTCCCTTATACATATATTTCCGGTAAAAATGATAGACATAGGGTTCTGTACTACGTTATATGCTATATAATTAGAATTAAATAAAGATAATTATTTATATAGGGGTATTGATTAACAGTGTGTAGAGTATATATTAGAGTGTTATATAAGGGTGTATATAAAAAAATTTATATATATATATATATATATAAAAAAAAAAAAAAAAAAAAAAAGGATAATGAAAAATAAAAATAATAAAAATAAAAAAATAAAATATTATAATCTAAAAAATTAAAAAATTAAAAAATAAACTTCAAATAAATAAATAAAAATTTTTTATCATTAATACTAAGAGCTTATAGAATATTGTTACTATGAATTGAAGTACGAGTTATTAAATTGTTAATTATATTGGTTTGGTGGTTTTTGTTGCTATGGTTAATGGTATAGTAGGGTTGTATTATAATTGTAAGGTAAAGAGTGTATAAGAGGGGGTTAGGTTAGGTGGTATTTATTATTGGTTTAGAGTTTGTTGTTATAATTAATGGTATAGTAAGATCGTATAATTATTGTAGAGGTAAAGGGTGTATATAAGGGGGTTAGGTTATGTGGTATTTATTATTGGTTTAGGGGAGTGTGTTATTATTATTAATGGTTAATGGTGTGTATATTATAGTTTGTTATTAATTACTAATGTTTTAAATACGGATTATTAATTATTAATTTGATGATGGGTATATGTTATTGTTATCATAGTTTAGGGGTACATAGTTGTGTATATGTAGGTTGTGGTCTGGTTGAAAAAATTGCTAGGTTTAAATAGGGAATAGTTGAGACGTGGTGGAGTACAACGCTGCAAAGTAGAAATATAGGAGACGAAATGTTTATAATTCCATTTGCGGCGGTGAGAACACTTGGCAATATTTCAGATCGGTTGTTCAATTCTGGTGGTTATGGTAACATGCGATTGATAGTTTCTCCTCAGTGCAAAGATGGCAAAATTTATCTCCCGGGCTGTAAGGTCTAGATCTTTTTATTATTTCCCATTTGATTATTGGATCTGTTTTGATACACAACCTGTATTTTTTAAATACTCTCAAACCAAATTAAACTAGTTATTAAATAATTTTAAATTTTCAACTTTTTAACTATTAATACGACCCATAACATATCTTTTATTAAATAATAATTGAAAAAATAATTCCATAAAATTCAATTTTTAATTCAAAATCCGTTCCTGATCTACGAAAAATGTAAACAAGCGTTCCTCTACTGAATTTAAGTCCCATTCCAACGGGTATGTTTATAACACCAAAGATTAATCGTAAACTCGATTAATTTAAAAGTAACCCTGAAGAATCTATCGATGAAACTCGAGTAGGTTACTCATTTCCATTCTTATATATATATTATATATATATATATATGATGCATGCATACACACATTCTATATATACACACATTATATAACATGTTATATATATACAAAAATACATATACAACACATTGTATATATATATACATACAAATTAAAAATATATACATAAGTAATACCAGCACAATATAATATATATATATATATATATATATATATATATATATATCGGCATCAAATATATATATATGTAAATATATATATATATATATATTTATTATAATATTTAATATATATAATATATTTATACATTTATATGCATATGCATACATACACACATTCTATATATATACACATTATATATGCTATTATATATATGTTCCATATTATAT
>CM042148.1:26546206-26548706 GCA_023376005.1 Doryteuthis pealeii
CTGGAATACGCTCAGAATTAATTCCTTGCTCCGGTCCATATTTTAGTGAGCCCTCTTTGATCCCGTATTTCCTTACTCCACCAGCCATGAAAGTCTGTAAAACCAAATATTCCTCATGCAACTGCACCAGTGTGCGCAGATTGAGATGACATTCAGTGAACTTATTTTAGAAACAAGCTAGGGCACGTTTTAACTCGGTTGCTACGGCATCCATCTTGGATCCACGAGGTCCCTAGTTCGATACCGGTCTTCGCAGAATCAGCGCACGAATAGCACAGCTTGTATCTGTGCGGTGAAATAGGAGGCTGATAATAGGTGTGGTGCCCTATCTCAGATGTAAAAATAATCTCCTTGATCTAGCAATAGGGAAAATGGGGTAGACTCCCTTGCTGTCCGGCTGATACCGACAATAGGCCACTACACCGATTTTTTAATTAGTACAAACTAGTATTATACGAAATAAAAAAAAAAGATAAAGATCATTTTGCGCCAGAAATGAGATTGATAATTAGATAGGTAAATAGGAGTGAGATAGATAGATAGATAGATAGATAGATAGATACACAAATAGCCGTTTCTGTCTCGTATAAACATTCACACACACACACGAACGCAGACAAATGTATATGATATATAATTTAATATATATATATATATATATATATATAATATATATATATATATATATATATATAGAGAGAGAGAGAGAGAGAGAGAGAGAGCGGGGAGAGATACATAGAGATAGACAGATAGATATATATAGATTGATAGATAAATTGATATAAACAGAATGAGATAGATAATTAGATAGGTAAATAGGAACAGGGTGAGATAGATAGATAATTAGATAGATAGATAGATAGATAGATAGATAGATAGGTAGATAGATAGATAGATATAAACAGAATGAGATAATTAGATAGGTAAATAGGAATAGGTTGATATAGATAGATAGGTAGATAGATACATACATACATGCATAATGGACAAAATGGGATATATAATTAGATACATAATTAGGAAACAGGTTGATATATATAATATATA
This sequence comes from Doryteuthis pealeii, assembly GCA_023376005.1. Lineage (NCBI taxonomy): Eukaryota > Metazoa > Mollusca > Cephalopoda > Myopsida > Loliginidae > Doryteuthis > Doryteuthis pealeii. Next base: position 26,547,254 of record CM042148.1, read on the forward strand.
TTATATATATATATATATATATATATATATATATATATATATATATATATATATATATATATATTCAGTTGCTACTGCGGACAAATATTCGCCTCTACATATATACCAGAGGCAGGTGCCATAAACTTGCGAATGCAAAATCTTCCAACTACTTATGCATTTACCCAGCCCCTCCGTAAAATCAGGATGTGACACAAAGACAATTTTTTAAGCGGGGTTTAACAGGTTTGAATACAGTGTTCTTTCTTCTATACCAAGCATAACATATCCAATCTGTCCCACTATTGGAGCGTGAATAATCCCTAAGGGTATTAGCGATATGTGAAATGCAGACAATATCGGGCAGGATTTGAACTCAGTTCGTCGTTTACAGTTCATAAGACGATAACCATTGCACGACAAACACCTCCTGTCATTACTTAACTCACATATCGACTAATTTCACCGATAGAATATAAATAAGACCCAGTGAAATTATTATGGATTAATTCTTTGTCTACTGTAGGCAGCTTACATCAGCTCTGCCATTACTGTGATCCTATCGTAAACCGCTGGCAGCGGCTCTCATTATAATTAAGCAAAAAGACTCAGATTATAATACTAATAATAGCACTTTATTTAGATAGAATGTGTTCTGAAATGAATAGATAATGAAATTTGAAATATCCCATCATACAGGTAAAAAAATGCCAAGAAAATTTAGTACAGCGGTGGGAGAAATTTGGTTGACAAAGGATTAGAAAAAAAAACCCAATAAAAATGAGATATGGTTAAAATGTGGTTTAAAATATTGAGTTGGAAAAATGTTGGCGTATCGCTACACCTTCTACCGTTTTTACTCCGAGTCTCTTTTTCCCCCGAAATTAAGTTCTCTTTTTATTCGTATCTAATTTGAATACCATTCAACAATGAATAATACGAAACGTCTTCAGCATAAAATAACCCAACGGTTGACATGCCGTAAAATCAAACCGAATAACCAACCAACCAGATAATACATATACCGGTCAAGGTCGAGGACACGCAACTAGTTATATATCATTGATTTTCCCTGACAGAAAACAGTTATTTGAGTGATATATTAAAAATTAATATTTCATATAGAAGTGTTAATGTCTTAAAACACACTAATTATTTGACAGAATAAATTCGCCTGTAGAGTTGATAAATTTGATGAACGTTGATTAATTATGCTTACGAAATGAATGAATAAATCATTTGAACAGCAGCTTGATAGAAAATACGATTTTGTATCAAATTATTAGAAAGATCAAAGTTAATTCACACATTCCAGTAGAGATACAAATAATAATGATAATCAAAGTGAGATGGGAAAATAAGGAGTATGAATTCTGTACTTGCCAACAAGGGTTCTTCACCTAGAATTAGATTTTGCTATGGGGTGAAATATTTATTTTTTTCAATAAAAAGCAAATAAATGTTAAAAAATAGA
>CM042148.1:26553706-26581206 GCA_023376005.1 Doryteuthis pealeii
AACATAAAAACAAAAAAGATCCTGATAATAAAGTGTTACATAATGAATGGGTAGCCTATTCATTTTGTAATGAGGTGTAGAAGTCTTTGAATTTGAAAGTTTACTGGGAATTCGGTAGATAAAAAGTAGAAATGAGAGTGGGGTTGCCTGTTGTCGGTACCTGCCGGACAGTGAGGGAGACTATCCCCTTTTCACTAAAGCTAGACCAGGGAGATTGTTTTTGTGTCTGTAGTGAAACGCCACACTGACTCGAGTGGTTAAAATATTTTATAAACATTAAGAAAATAATTACTGAGTTAAAAGAAAAAAGTTTGTAGTAGGACGGACTGTCTCAGAGTTTCTTTCCGTAAGCTGCAAATGAATCTTACGTTAATAAAAGCGATAAATGGGCAATGAGATTAAAGCAACCCAAGATATACCCAAATCAACCACAAGATCACCCAGAATATCAGTGAACTCAACTAGAAGAAACCCAAGTGAGAAGTTGCTCTTTTGTCTGTGGTTGTGGAATACAACGACAGTCGGTAGAGCGTTCGGCTAGAAACCACAAGGTTTCTAGTTCGATACCGGCCCTCACCAACTCAGCGTATGAGTAGCACAGGGATTTGTGCGGTAAAGTAAGGACATGACGGTAGGGGTCGTTCTCCACCCCAGACGCAAAACAATTTCCTTGGTCTATCTCTAGAATCTCAAAAAATTACCCAACAAGGGCTGACATGCAATAAAATCCAAAAAAGAAAGAAAAAGATAGCTACAGGTAAATATTAGGGCTGACTAGCCTCTTTAAATTCAGTTAGGCAACCAGTCTAGGAGAAATAATGTGATAGTTCTGCTTTCATTTTTTTCCTCTGGTGAAGAAAAGGCACATCTTCTTCTGGACAAAAGAATTAAATCCCATTTTGGTTAGCTCAGTCGGTAGAGCTTTCGGCTAGAATCCACAAGGTTCCTCATTCAATACCGGTCCACGCCAATTCAGCGTATGTGTAACAAGAAGATCAATGCAGTAAAGGAAGGAGCTGGTGGTAGCTGTGGCGCCCCACATCAGAGGCAAAAACAATATCCTTGGTCTATCACTATAGAAAAGGGGATAGACTCCCTCGCTGATAGGCTGATACCGACTTTTGGCCAGCCCGACGACTGTACATCAATAGAGAGATAAGACCTTCCCCATTAACGGGACCACCTGATTAGATAAGAAAATACTTTAAAAAACGACTTTCAAAATTGAATACCCAAGCAGAATGAATGTTGTATTGTCCTCGGCCGGAAAACGAAGCTTCCGGCAAAAAGACAAAGAAAAATATTAAAATATATAAGATTTTTTTTTATGTTTGTTTATTTAGAAGCGTTGCTGAATAAAAAAATCTTATTCACTTCGCCGAAGGGCATGCGGTCTGTTTGTTGTTATTATTCTCTCAAAAATGCCCCCCTTACATATTATGGTAGAGGCGTGTAGTATCATTTGACAAGTTTAATTTCGCTGGGATTGTTAGCTATGTACTGTGGCCGAGGCGATATAGTGTTTCACTAGTGTTTCACTATGCCTGCTGAAGTCCCGGTTTCGATTTCTGTCGGAGGGAAATCGTTAGTATATATCGCTGATGAGACTTAATAAAGTCGAAACAGTCTGTACGATATTCTACACACCGAGCGATCCTTTGCTGGGATTACACTTGTCAAGTTCATTTTCAATAAGAAAAAGTATCGAATTTTATGCGATACATGCGTTGTAAGTGCCTTCAAGTAAAAATTTAATATAAAAATATATATGTAAAAAAAAGGGGGAAAACGAAAGCGAGGCTTTCCGGTCAAGGGAGCAGGGAGAAGATAAAGCAAACGTCCGTTAACAGATCAAAAGATAAAGATGCGTAGGCGTGTCGTCAATACAAAAGCCAGAGGGTCGAGTCGAGAGCAGTCAGACAGACAGCAGACAGCGAACAGAGCACAAGGAGCTACCGTCGACACGGTCCATTACTGCCAGCGGGCAGTGAGGTTCTCCACCCCCTCCACGTCACCAACGCTTACCATCCCAGCAGCAGTAGTAGTAGTCATCGTCAACCTGTGGGCACTCGTTGTAAGCCCTGCGCCTTCACCACCCACACACCGAAGAAAATAAAGAAGGGTCCTCTCTTTGTACATACGTATCTGTTGTTTATTGAAGTCCAGTAGTCGGTAGTAGCTGACTACTAACATACGTCGCATTGGGTACAGTGAAAACCCCAGCACTCACGTACACGATTTAGAGTAGCGAAGAAGGCCGCTATATAACATATAGAATTTGATGTCAGTACGTAACATGAACAGATTTTCGGCATAAAATAACCCGAGTGAACATGCCGAAAAATCCAACCAACCAACCAACCAGCCAAGTATGAAGATAATAAAAGTAAGAATATGAATAAAACTATGTAACAGCTGTTATTGCTCATGATGTTAATGGGATTCAGAAGACATAAATATCTTTCATTCATATATATTAAACACAAATTAAAATCTACCTGCTGGTGATAATGAGGAAATCAAGAAATAATTGACAATCTGTCAAATAAAGTAATGGCGGTTTGGAAAGGAAAAAGAGAAAAAAATAAAAACAGATCGAAAACAGAAAATGTTTATGACTGAGATTTAATAAAATATACAACCGCTGTGCATCTTTCACAGACAGACCGCAGAGACGCATCAAAATGTCTCCGCATAGCCAGCATGGTAGGATTATGTCTGTCTATTTTTGGGAATAATTTACACTAAGTTTAGCACTGTGATTCCACATAATATTTTCTGAAAAATCTATAATGGCAAAAGTCCTATTAGATGATTGGAAAATAATTTCTTTATTCGCGATCTTATTGAAAAAATCGTGTAATTAAAAAGATGAAATGAAAATGAAATAAACATAGTAATTTATTTCATTTTTTCTAATAACCTGTTTACTTTTTCAATAATTGATTTTTAAAGGAAGAATATGCCAGTTGGATTATGTCTTTAAGAAAGAAGTCGATACAAATATGCTAAATGACAGACTACTCATAAACATTTGAGGTGGTAATATATATATATATATATATATATATATATATATATATATATATATATGAAGTGGACAAACAATGTGTTTGAAATGGCGAAGGCCGACAATAGGCTGAAATGTACATACAGGAGGGAGGACTGTTACGATTTCATGGGCCATCCTTCAGGCTCCAAGTAAAATCGGAATGATCCGTTCCATTAATAAATTGAAATGTTTGAAAAAAGTAAATCTTTGAGAAAAAGGTTTTTTAGCAGTTCTTTTATGGGCCGTCCTTTATGCTCCAGGCAAGAACGCTTGTCCAGCGGAAATCATTGGTAAAGAGTCCTTTGGTTGATCCCTGGTGCTCTTCAGTATTGCAAGTCTTTCGTCAATGATTGCAAAAGGACGTCTCTCAGTATCAGTGATTAAGTAGTCAACCAGCCATGCATTAAAGCTGTTGATTCGCTGAAGTTTAAACTACATGACCTCGTCTAATCTATAAATTTAAGTGGTGTATTGTGGCACACATTATATATTCCAAAATAGGAAGCGCGTCATGGGAAATGGACTTGTAGCCCCGAGTTCAAATCCTGGATGTGGTAGTTGCATTTCACTTAGCGCTAATACCCTTGGGAAAGGTATGAATACTACTCTCCCTCCAGCTATGGATAAATAGGAGGGCAGACTGGGCTCTTTAACCTTGGTTAGGCAATCGCTCTAGGAGGAGGAAAACTCTGAATATAAACCTGTTGAACTCCGCTTAAGAAATTGACCTCGTGTCACATCCTGCTCGTACGGAGGGGTTGGTAAATATATATATATATATATATATTCCAAAATATTCCAACACCAACAAGAATGGATAAAACAAAAACATCTTTGGCATAATATAAACCACCAAGGGTTGACGTGCTATAAAATCTAAGCGACCAACCAATACACAGTTTGAATCGTAGTCATTAGCAACGTACTGCTAACTGTAACACTATTGTGTTATGGGTTGATTGGCAATCTATTAATTAATTACCAATTAATTAAAACTACCCTAACTATTGATTATGGTGGTTTGTTAATAATAATAATAATAATAATAATAATAATAATAATAATAATAATAATAATGTTTATATTGGAGGTATATATTTATCTAAACGAAAAATCATCACGTAAGCATAAATTCTTTAGATTATGGAATTTGATATATATAATCGGAATTTTAGATTTCACAAAATGAAATGATAAATTTAATAAATAAGATTCCAGTTTTTGAAAAGTTCGGCAACAATTTCAAAAACTTAGATAAATAAAACAATGGTTGGCCTTGACTTCAAATGGAAAGATACGAGCTAGGCTGGCACAAGGCCATTTAGACACGTAGGCAATAGTATCGAGTGGCTAGCCAATCAGAGACATATGTTAGGGGTGGGGAGGTCTGGATCTCATAAATAACAGACCGTGAGACCAAGAGAAGCGATAGAGAGAGGGAAGAGACCGGGACAGGCCGAAGAAGAGAGAGGCGGAGTCGGACACTCCGAAACCAGGGGCCCTTGATAAACTTTACCGATACACTCTGATGCCTTGCCACTCGGTACGAAATTGATAACTTAGCCAAAAACTAGCTGTAGATCGCCAATCAGCTGGACAAGAAATCACCTCGCTCCTTTGTAAAATAAATGTATATATTTTGTACATAAGCATAAAAAAGGGCGTTGTGTTCAATTGTTTTGTTGATCCGTTGACAGCTTTTGGTTATTTAATCTTATTTCAGCCGAGTTGGTAAAAGGGACGAAACCAGCTCTTTTTCAGCCTTCCTGTAAATCAACAGACAACATAAGAACGGGAGGTTGGAACGGGCAGTTTCGACAACTGTAATACTGTGCCGGAGCATCGTTCTCATACATAACATACATACAGTGAGACGGCGCCCCAGCACAGATTATTATAAACTAAATATAACGCGAAGCGTTTATCATGAACCAAGAGTTGGTGTGGATGGTCAAAACCATCATATAATCTTTTACAATGATCTATGTTTGGAATGTACATCATTTTTGAGCCACCTAAGTAGCGTATTTAAGAATCAATTATTAAAGAGTCACGTTTCGTTATTCCGTGACCAGGATTTCTATTAGAGCGCGAATCATCGGCAAATAAACGCTCATGACCAGTCATCACGTCTGTCGCTTGTCGGTAACGGATGGTCGCACTTTTCTTTTCTTTTTTACTCATCAAAGTACCAACGTTTACAATCCATAAAAACGCTCAATTTGTCACTAAAGAAAGTAGAGAAAAAAAAAGCTATTATTTCTAATTCTTATTGTTACTGTCATTTTTCCCCAACAGTTCAATTGATTGGCTTACTCAATGGCGATCCATTACGATCAACTCTGCTCAAAAACATCTACCATTTGCAATGTCATAATTAATTCCAATGATACTGTATCCATATGGATATTTTATATATACTAGCAAATATATGCACCCTCCGTGTGCAAGTATTTAAGTTTTAATGTAATAAAATATCATATTAAATTAGAAAGGCTAATGAAACTAAATAAGAATGCAGATAAAAAGATTTGAAACAGAGGGGGGTATAATCGAAATATAGAACAACTGAAACTTACTCTTCCATCACTCTCGTCTTTCATTGTTATTTTTTTCTAATTTAAGTATTTAGTTAAAAGAGGAAGTAAAGAATAAAATGACAGTTATTTTTTCTTGTTAATGGATTTCATATAAGATTAATTGAAGAGATTTTTGCTTAGATTCATTAAAATAAAACCAAACAGTTAGAAATCAATAACACTGAGCACATATTTATTAAATTCGATTTTGTTATATCAATATGCAAATTAGCCTTCCCCCTCACACTGTAAACCGCTATTTTGTTGTATATATAAATATAACTGTATGTTGTTAATATGTAGATATGGTTAACAGTATTAATAATGTAAAACAATTTTATTAATAATAGAGGTTAAAATAAAAATAAAATCATTGAGAATGTGATGTCAATAACTAAGGGAATTGTAACTTGAGTAGTGATATAGTTTCGGTTACAGACAAAAAAAGCACACAATCTCCATTATGATAAGATATATATATATATATATATATATATATATATATATATATATATTGTGATATATGGTTATCACTAGCTCACTTTATGAGCTTTCTTCCGGTATTTTTAGTACAATTCTCAATATCAGTGTTACCCCTCCACACACAAGAGTAGGATGAGACTCAAGGTTTGAATTCAGATTTTTCCTTCTCCTAGACTAGTTAACAAGCCAAGTGTGAAGAGCTCAGTTTGTACAACTATTGGACCATATGACATTTAGGCACCCCTTTTTGATCTCGATTAAGAAAGGACATGTTTTTCATTTACACCGTCAATATCCGGTTGTTTTTTAACGGACGATTTTTAGATGTTTTAAAAAGTTATAAAAATAACCCCTAATCCTTTTTTAATCTATATATTTATTCAATTTTTATATTTACCTGCTTTTTTCATTCTTTCTTTAATGGCATATCAATCTTTGTGGGCTATTTAATGCGAAAGCCTACCTTGCAGAATAACAGTAGTGGTATTATCAAACGCATAGTCGGGTTTGTATTTAGTTACAGAGATTCGATGATATAGAGTTTGGTAAAGAATAAAAAGAAATAATATCAGAATAGTTTGTATAATGCACAATTAGAAATAGTAAAATCCAGGCATTATTATATATATAATAATATTATATATATAATAATATTATATATATAATGATATTATATATATATATATATATATATATATATATATATATATATACTAGCAAATATATGCACCCTCCGGGTGCAAGTATTTAGGTTTGATATAATAAAATATCATATTAAATTAGAAAGGCTAATGAATGTGACTAAGAATGCAGATAAAAAGATCTGCAACAGAGGGGGTATAATCGAAAAATAGAACAACTTTGAAACTAACTATTCCATCATTTTCTATTACTCCCCTCTTTCATTGGTAAATTTTCCTAATTTAATTATTTAGTTAAAATAGGAAGTAAAGGATAATATTACAGTTATTTCTTCTTGTAAATAAATTTCTTTTAAGATTTATCCTCGAGATTTTTGTTATATTTCTTAAGATAAAACTAAACAATTAGAAATCAATAATACCAAGCACATATTTATTAAAAACAATTTTAAATATCAATATGCAAATTAGCCTTCTCGTTCAAACTGTAAACCGCTATTTTGTTGTATATATAAATACAATTGCATGTTATTAGTACGTAGATATGGTCAACAGTATTAATAATGTAAAACAATTTTTATTAATAACTGAAGGTTTAAAACAATGAAATCATGTAGAATTTGACGTAAATAATTAAGGGAATTGTGACTTGAGTAGTAATATAGTTTCGGTTACAGACAGAAAAACACACAATCTCCAATATAATAAGATATGTATTATATTATTATAAGCGTGCTTATCTAAGAGTGATACTGTACATGAAATGGAATGGTTTGTAACATCATTTCAGTGAGGAGTCTGATGGTTTCTATAGAAACGAAAGTGATCATCTCAATTTGTATGAAAATATTTTGGAAATGATATTACAAGACAACATAATTATGTACTTTATATGCAGTTCATATCATTGGCTGAATTTTTTTTTTTTTTTCACAGAAGCTTCCTAAAATGTTGAATTGGATGGCTTCTTTCACGGAGTTCCGTTCTAATCAAATCTGAACAATTTCTACATTTGGTAATTAAAATCAGATTCCAACGATACCATATAAGAGGGAAAGTTGTTATTAAAATAAATAGAGTTTCGTTTGTGACAGATCCCAGAATTAACGCTTTTAGCGCGACTGCATGCGAAAATAACATTGAATACTCAACATCGCTTAACACTCCCTAAAATCACACACAAAGGAAACCAGCCTCCACACCATTCGCAACAAACTAAACTAGTACTACCACTATTATCGATGTGTGTTTCCCTTCTAATGGTTAACGGAATGAAAATAATCTACCCCAATGGATTAGATAAAGGGTTCGGTTCGTAAGTTCGGTAAAGGATCTCGATTACGACATGAAGGCCCCCGAGTTCGACAATAAGGTTCGACTAGAAACAACTAGAAACAACTGAACGAGGCCTGAAAGCACAATAACGATGAGGACAACAGTCCGAAAAATTTTAAATGATACAAATTATCAACCCTCATCTAAAACAATTCTGATTCTTATTATGTCAACTGAAATTTGAAAATCAATAAATATAAATAAACAAAATAATGATGATAATAAAAATATATTATTATTATCATTATTATTAGTTTTCCCCACCTGCCGTAGCTGGTGGTTCACTGGAGGCTGAGTGACAGCAAGTTTCGTCAGGTTTCCAGGACTCTTCTGAGTATTCTAGCCTATCCCAACAATGCTGTGATTTTTGGATGGTCTTGGTTCTTCCTCTGGTTTCTAGTTCACCCAAATTCTTTTCCAGAGGTTTGGGGATTGTTTCAAGGGCATCAATTACAATTGGTATGACCTTCACCTTCATGTTCCACAGCTTCCTCAGTTCTCTGGCAAGGTCTAAGTATTTGTCTATCTTTTCGCTTTCTTTCATCTTTACTCGGTGGTCGACTGGGACAGCAAAATCCACGAGATGACATGTTCTCTTTTTCTTGTCAATCAATATTAGGTCGGGTCTCATGGCCGGGATTAGTAATCCGTTTGTAGCTCGAAGTCTCAGAGAATTTATTATTATTATTATTATTATTATTATTATTATTATTATAAAAAGAGCATAATAAATTTAATGTAATAGAAAAATTAAAGTGGGAAATCGAAAGATTGACGCAGTACTAGACCAGAGTGACCTCCCTAAAATCACACACAAAGAGAACCAGCTTCCGCATCATGCTCCACAAACTAAACTAGTGTTCCCACTATGTTTGATATGGGTTTCCCTTCTAATGATGGACCACACAACATTTAAGGAAAATACGAACACAAATAATTAACATTTGAAAATCGCATAGGTGAAATATATAATATATATAATATATATATATATATGTGTGTGTGTGTGTGTGTGTGTGTGTGTGTGTGTATGCGTGTGTATGTGAGTGTGTCGTGTTTACACGTCTGCTTATGTATGTGGGTTTGTTTTACATAGCTGTCACGATTTTGTAAGTATTACATAATCATTGAATATATATATTATATATATATATATATATATATATATATATATATATATATATAAGAAAACCGTTTAATTTTAGTTATAGTTCGCTAGTTCCTGTTTAATACAATTAAGTCGTATCAACTTTGTCGATTTCTCAAACGAGATAAGATCGAAAAAATCATGCTTTTTTTTTTCATTTATCTTTAACTTTTTCTTTTTTTTTACTTTTTTTTTAACTTTTAAACAGAATATATTGACTCTTAATATACACTTATGTTTTATTCATATATTTCCCGACTCAGTTATTGCTATTTGCTTCCTTTCTTTTTGTTTTTATAGAGAATCAACTCTGATACGGAGACCATTTTGTAACTTTTATTCATTTTGATTTTCCTTTTTCTTAAGTCGCTCATCAAATTAGTGTTTACAATTTATAATGACACTTGATGGATTTTTCAGGTTGTGTTTTCGGTCATAGCTAAATCCCTTTCCTACTACTTTCATTCCACTTAAGCCAAGATACTCAGTTTTAGAGATGACGTTTATTTCTCCAGAAACGCGCATATCTCATCGTTAAAATTTAACATCAAACATGAGTATGGAAAATAAATGTTTACGGCGTATACATGAAAAGTATTGAAAACTTAATTTCAATGAAGTGTTCATAGCCAAAAATGATGAGGTCTAGACGTCTAGACATATGTTGTTTTCGTTAACTGGTGTTTAACGGCATATCAACACTTGTGAGATAGTTAATTTCAAAATGTATACACACACACACACACAGACACACAACACACACACACACACACACACCACCAATATATATATATATATATATATTATGTTGAAATGAAGTATTTCAAAATGATCGCGAATTAGATTCAAATCCGTATTCCCATTTTTGAAGTAAATTCTTTTGAAATACCCAATCCTCATTCCCATTTTGAAGTAATTCTTTTTGAAATACCAATCCTCATTCCCATTTTTGAAGTAAATTCTTTGAAATACCCAATCCTTATTCCCATTTTTGAAGTAAATTCTTTGAAATACCCAATCCTCATTCCCATTTTTGAAGTAAATTCTTTGAATACCAATCCTTATTCCCATTTTTGAAGTAAATTCTTTGAAATACCCAATCCTTATTCCCATTTTTGAAATAAATTCTTTGAAATACCCAATCCTTATCCCATTTTTTAAATAAATCTTTGAAATACCCAATCCTTATTCCATTTTTGAAATAAATTCTTTGAAAACTCAATCCTTATTATCATTTTTGAAAAGGATTCTTTGAAATACCCAATCCTTATTCCAATTTTTGAAAAAAATACTTTGAAATACTCAATTCTTAATACTATTTTTTTTTTTAATTTTGAAATACCCAATCCTTTTTTGTCGTAATCCATTTTTGAAAAAATATATTTGATATACCCAATCTTTATTACCACCGGCATCACGCTTCTACAAAGCTTATTTTCTTCAAGCCAGACACAGATTCTTTTCTCTGATCTACAACAACGTAAAATCACTACATGATGTTTGACATCAATATAAATTCGTCGACATCGGATAAATTTGTTTGAGTCGTCTGCAATTTGGCCCTAAAGAGATATGTCACGGGTCACATACGGTCAGCACACGTCTATTGAATGGCAAAAGTACTTACATTAAGGCACACATAAACGACAGAGAACTAAGCTTATTTGACGTGAAATGATGGTGGTATAGTGGATAAATGTCAGCGGAACGGTTGACATGTTATCAATAAGAGAAGATTATATGACCACAGACACACAGCAATAAAAATAACAGAACATTAAATGTCATTCGATTCCTCACTTGTCTCTTCTCTCTTTCATTCTTCTTATATATTTTTTATTATTTTACTCTTTTGATTGTTGGACAGTGTTTTTTATTTTTTTATTTTTTTCATCTCCTGCTCGACACCTTATTCTTTCTTCCTATAAATCTTTCTTTATTCTTCATTTATTTTTAACATTTTCCTTCTTTGCAACTGATCTTTAATAAAAAATACAGCATAAGAAAATTCCTTATTATTTTATTAGCTATCTCTTTCAGTATCATTATCCGCCTAGAAAGCATAAGGCTCCGTATTCGATACCGGTCCTCGCCAACTCAGGGCATGAGTAGCACATTTTAGATCGGCGTCGTAAGGTGTGGTGATGATGGTAGTTGTGTCGCTCCACCTAAAACGCAAAACAATCTCCATTGTCTACAGATAGTTATTTAACATCTTTCTTATATATATATATATCGGTTGAGGTCAGTCGGTAGAGCGTTCGGCTAGAAACCACAAGGTTCCTAGTTCGATACCGGCCCTCGTCAACTCATCGTATGAGTAGCATAGGGATCTGTGTGGTAAAGTAAGGAGCTGAGGGTAGCCCCAACTCAGACTAAAAAACAATCTTCTTGGTCTAGCACCAGTGAAAAGGGGATAGACTCCTCGCTGATTGGATGATACCGACTTTAGGCCACCCCGACGACTTTTTTTTTTTTACTTCTTTACAACTGATCTTTAATTTAACCCCCCCCCCAAAAAAAAACAGCATAAGACAATTCCGTATAATTTTATTAGTTATCTCTTTCAGTATCATTATCCGCCTAGAAAGCATAAGGCTTCGTATTCGATACCGGTCCTCGCCAACTCAGCGCATGAGTAGCACATTTTAGATATACGTCATAAGGTGTGGTGATGATGGTAGTTGTGTCACTACAGCTAGTGACTTATCATCGTGTACACTCAACCGTTCTTATATATATATCATCATCATCATGTCGCGCTATTAGCACGGATATCCATGACAATCTCTCGCCAACCTTTCCTATCATTCATTTTGCCAGGGAGGTCCTCTGCGCCGCAACCTGCATCTTTGCTTAGTTGGTCAATGTAGGTCCTTGATGGGCGGCCCACAATAGCATGTCCGTGTGTTGGCTTCCACAGGAGAACGTCACTTATGAGCTCATCCTTGCTTCTCCAGCGGTGCCCGGCATGTCTTGTCCGTCTCACTTGTATGGTTTGTGTGATGGGGGGCAGGTGGTCATATAGCTGTTTCCTCGTGAGGTGCTGCTTCCACGATTTATTCAGGACTGCACGCAGCATTCTTGTGCAGCTCCCATCCAGCTTATTCTCAAGGCGCCTCGTTAGGGTCCATGTGGTGCATCCGTACAGCAACACTGATACAACCACCGCCTGGAAGAAATGTCGCTTTAGCTTGTCAGTGAGATCGGATTTCCATATTACTGATAATTTGTTTGTGGCCGACCACGCTTTTCCTATTCGTGTATTCACATCGCTTTCTGTGGATAAGATATTACTACCTAGGTATGTGAATTGTTCTACTGGCTTAAGGGGCTTACCGTTGAGTGTGGTTATGTCTCCTTTCCTTTTGAAACATATGTACTCTGTTTTATCGGAGTTTACATGAAGGCCAATATTATTTGCTGCCTTGTCTAGGCTATGCAGTAGTGACTCGGCCTGTTATATATATATATATATATATATATATATATATATATATATATATATATATATATATATATATATATATGTTGAGGTCAGTCGGTAGAGCATTCGACCAGGAACCACATGGTTCCGGATTCAATACAGGCCCTTGCTAACTCAGCGTATGAGTAGCACAAGGATCTGTGCGGTAAAGTGATGAGCTGATGATAAGTGTGGCGCACTACGTCAGACGCCCAAGCAATCTCCTTGTTCTAACGCCAGTGAAAAGGGGATAGACGCCCTCACTGTATGGATGTCATCAACTTTAGGTCACCGTGACGACTTTATTTTTTTACTTTAGATAAATCTTAACTCACTTAGCATTTTATAATATAATAATCAAAGTTTATTATTTCTCTGAATTTTTTTAGATGAGGCTTGATAATTAGTATTATTTGTATTATTCGGACTATTGTCCTCATCTTCATTATAACAATTAACACAGCTTAACGCCAGCTATGGTTAGCGGAATGAGAACAGGATACCCCAGTTGACTGAATAAAGAGTTAGGTTCAAAGTTCCGTGATGGCTCCTGATTATGACAAGAAGGATCCCGAGTTCGAGAAGGTTCCCGAGTCCGACAAGAAATACCTGAAGAAGGCCGGAGGGCACACCGGCCGAAACGTTATACAAATAACAATGAAGATGAGGACAATAATCCGAATAATACAAATAATACCAATCAATGTTTACCTGAAAAAAGAAGAAAAATATAAAACACCCAAAAGACACAGAGGAATTATGACATAAGTATTCATTAATGTACATAATAGTTGACATTTGGGATGATTATGGTTGTGGGTAATGAACACGGGGAGCTGAGTTGAAATTATGAACAAGACTGTTTGTATTTTGCATAGCGTTGATAAACTTGGGAAACTATTATCTCTCCAGCTATCGGTAAATAATAGGGCAGGCTTGACTGTAACATTGGTGTGGCAACTGGTTTAGAAGAAGAAAAACTCTAAATTAAAACCTGTTAAACTCCGCAAAAATGTGACCTTGTGTAGTATTGCGATCTTGCGGAGGGGTTGTGTAAATGCACATATTAGAAATCGAACAAAAGACACTTTAACAGCCAAGAAGTCTCAAAATCTTCTGTATCGCCAGACTTTCTGACTTTTGAACTGAGTCACAGATGATAATGAGAATTTCCTTATCTTCTGTTCGTCCCCTCCCATGTTACAATGTTCCTTTGTCTTCTGACAGAAAGAATCGGAACAAGCGGTCCTGATCCCATGTATTTGAAACCCATAGCAGCACCACTCTAATTAGGCCATAGAAGGAATTTCAGAGTGGGTCCACACACTTTGAGCCAATAATCGTAGAGATCGGAGGATATTTTCCATGTTGCGTATTGGTACACATATGAGAACATCTGCTTAAAAATACTACAGCGGACAGCTTGTACTTGAGTATTCACCCGATCTTTAACAGCGTACGTTTTGCTAACATGCGTTGTGTACTGTCTAAATTGCAGGAAAGAACGATTATCGCTATATTCTTATACTCACACTACTAATTTTTGTTTATGAATCTATGAACAAAATATCAACTACGTGTTTTCCCAATTTCTTTTGTCTCTGGTCGTCTATTTGCCAATATCTGAATCGTTAATCATCTCTTTTGATTCAAAGTAATATTTAAAAATATGGTATAAAATCAATTCGCTATCATGGCGCCCAACAAAGGAATGAATAACCTATTAATATTGTCCAATTCTCCAACTAAGTACCAATTTAAAAATATTATAAAAAGGGTCCTAGTTGCTTTTAAATAACATTATGTTAAGATCGTCCTATTCGCTTGAAAATTTATTGTTACAGTGTTTACACTCATCGGTATTCTATCCATGTAAATTTCAGTATATATATAATCGGACGTGTATATGTATATATCAAACAAGGAACAAAAAGAAGTGAAAAAGAGAGGAAAAAAGCTGCCGCAGAAAAGAGAGCTAAAAGAAAGGAGAAACAGCAGCATCCCCAACACCTACAGAAAGCATTACCTTTTGTTTGCAGCCACTGAACCAGAGACTGTCATTCGAGGATCGGTCTGTTCAGCCACTCACGTAGCTGTAAGAGAGAGAGAGAGAGAGAGAGAGAGAGAGAGAGAGAGAGAGAGAGAGAGAGAGAGAGAGAGAGAGAGAGAGAATTACATCGTCTAAAATAGACGGAAGGTTGCCAACCATATATATATATATATATATATATATATGTATGTTATGTATAAACTTTGTTCTTGTGAACGTTGTTTTTTTTTTGTCTTTTGAAGCATTGGAAAAAAGAACAAAAACAAGAAAAAAAAACAGAACAATAAATCAGAATTTTAATATTCAATTGTTGTTTTGTTCCTGGTTTGATCAATTCCGATGTTTCGGGTGGACGTTCACCCTTTTTCAAGGTATAAGATAAGAGACGACCTGGAGAAAAAAAAATGAAATGCTGTATATGAGGGCAAAAAATAAATAAATGAAGTGAACGGATTTGGCATTTTTTAGCCGTTATTTTTCTTTCGAAATTGTGTGACGTAACTCATCCGAAATACGATCATGGTAATCGTTCGAAATTCGGCATGACTTTGATCGTGAAAGTCATGCGCAACTTAAAGAAAATTAAAGAATAAAATGAAAAAAGATGGGGAAAATAAATAAAGATATATATATATATATATATATAATATATATATATGTGTGTGTGTGTGAGTGTGTGTGTGTGTGGTGTGTGTGTGTGTGTGCATGTGTGCGTATGAGTAATTATGCATAACTGTATTTACGTATGTATTATATTATTGAGAATTTTTAAAATGTGTAAATTTCTTTGAACTTATTTTGAAATTTAAGGTTGCTTTCTTCTCGTTAGTTAAACTACTTAGCGAACTCCACCTCATGCTAAAAAAATATCTTGTAAGCAAATTTAATGAAAATCGTATGTATCTATTAATAATGGAGATTCGCTTCCGGTTTTTGTCTGTAACAAAAACTACGTCACTGCTTCCGTGACATTACCCAAAATCGTCATAACAGAATAAATACACTCAAAATTTGAACATGCAACATTAGACAATCCTCATTGGTTTTTTTTAAACAAGTCTTAATAAATACATGACTGGTATTATATATATATATATATAATTTGTTTTATTTTAATACATATTTAAAGTTTACATTTCAAATTGTTTTATTTTTTAATCCTTTAATGAATTTGATGATTTTACTTACTTAGGGTACAAACTCGCTGAGATTGAATTTTTAACTCCCTATCCTCAGGCAATATGTTTGAAAAACCTATTTTTACATCGCCCGGGAGGTGTTTTTTATTTTTCTAATTTGTGTAATGCAAGTTATTAGTATGTACATTGCTTAGTAAATGAAATTGTTATTTTTTTTAGATGTAGTGTCATGATAGATTTTAGCATCGTTTTAATTTTGTCCTCTTCGTCTTGCGATTTCTCTTATTACCATATTCTAGGCTGACATGCACTTTGACCTTTAAAGCGTGAAATCGAAATAAAGCATTTAGTCTTTGACAGGATAAAGCCGGCAGATTATGTTACATGACTGATGTCTTAAGTATTTCGATCACGGAAGTTAGTCAGGACTCAAATCTACATTGTTTGCTCTCTTTTTCCTTTAAAAGATCGTGACTTATTCTTTGTTTTTGTGGGCATGTCAGGCATTTGCCTAGAATATGAAGTACGGGTTCAAATTTCACTGGAAGCTACTGCTTTTTTCGCAGTAAAGTTTCATAATAGACGCTCTACACAATGAGTTTTGTATTATTGATTTCTAAATATATTTGTATTATTAAATAATGTACCAAAAAATACTGTCTAATTTTTTTTTATAACAGATTTACCAACTACTCCTCGAGAAATCTGACACAAGTCAATTTTAAGCTCATATATATATATATATATATATATATATATATGTGTGTGTGTGTGTGTGTGTGTGTTTTGTGTGGTGTATTGGTATGTGTGTGTTCTATGTATTTATCCAAACCATCTACACAAGTAGGATGTAACACAAGGTTAATTTCTTTCCGTGCACTTAAACGAGATGGAATTCCGATTTTTCTTTTTCTTAGTCAGTTACTTTACGAACTTTATAGAGTCCTGTTTACTATTTAGCCATAGCTGGAAGGAGAATATTTAGGTGTGAACCCACGAGTATTAGCACAGTGAAATTCAAACAGCCTAATCCATGATTTGAACTCTTCTAAGCCTGTCCATTTTCTACGACGATAACCATTCCACCACACACCCCTTTTATTAGGTTTTAAGATGAGATTCAAGTTGGAATATACATTTGTGCTAAAACGGTCACTGACTTTGAGCCTGGTGTCAGTATTTAGCATTGCTCCTCATATTCTAACTAGCACCAAAACGTTACTGCGCATACAGCTAGGTCTACAGATTGTTTTTTTTTAGTTTGATTTATTGGTTTAATGGCATATCAGCATTCATGGGTTATTTAATACCAAATCCATGATTGCAGAAGAACATTAGAGGTAATTTTTACAACCTAGTTGTAGGCATAAGGGCTTTTATACCTTTCCTGGGGTTACTATTCCGAAAGTGAATGTAATAGCGAGACTGGAGTTCGAACTCGATTATTGTAATGTTGCCGTCCAGCACGTTAGCTACTACATAACGGGGACTTACCTTAAATCTGTTGAGAATTAAGGATGTTGCCTTTGCGTTATCCTGTATTTTTACCAAAAACATACCTTCCAAATATATCAAGGATTGATTACGAATTTAATATAAAATTTAAGCGAAAATGTATGCACAGCTGGCAAATTTACACGAGGAAGTGATCTCCAAGTAAAAGTAAATAAAGTCTTCGGGAGGGGGCAGCTAAAGTCGGTATCAGCCAATCAGTCTATCCCTTTTTTACTAGCACTAGACTAAGGAGTTTGTTTTTGCATCTGGGATGGAGTACCACACCAACTATCAGCTACTTAGTTTACCACACAGATCCGAGGGCCGGTATCGAATTAAGAACCTTGTGGTTTCTAACCAAACGCTCTACCGACTGAGATAACCCGGTCCTCATGATATCTAGACGTATAGATTTATTACAAATCAGGTCAATGCCGTCTTGAAAGAAATCAGGAAGGCGGTGTTTCGTTTTGTCTTGTTTAACGGCATACCAACCATGTGGGTTATTTAAACCCAAATATTTTGTGTGTATGATTTGTAGGGGAATAGTTTGTAGGTAAATATTTAGTTGTGTGAGACAACAGTTGGTAATCAATTTTACTTTGCAGGTGTATTTTCGTAGATGAATATGAAATAAGTCCACGAAACTCATTCATAATTTTCGGTATATCTTTATTTCTCTCAAGAAGTATAAAATGCCATCAAAGTTAACATTTTCAAACTGATATTTCATGTTATTTGCGTTGAAAAATCGTTTCCTGATATGAGCGTAAACTACACATTCTACAAGGAAGTGTTTAACAATGAAGGGTATTTGACGTTATTTATCATGGTTCGTCATCTTGTTTCAGTACAAATGTATACATATGTCTTATGTGGCCAATGCGCAGCCACGCCAGTACTACCTCTTCGGGATTTTCAATTTCTCGGCTTTCCTTCTCCAAGCGTTGGCGCAATGAATAATTACGTGTTTGGTACACTACGATTCCAACGTTGTTGCAATTTTTGTTTGATAAATATTTTTATTTGATTCTTTAGGTTCGTATATGTGTCCTTTAAGTTTGGGTCAATTTCTTTATTCATGGCATATTTTGCAGTTTAATTGGCTTTGTCATTTCCCGTTATTCCAACATTACTTGTGATCCAACACATAACAACTTATGTGACACAGATAGTGAATGGAGTAACTTGAATATTCCTAGGTTTTCAAGTATTTTTTTTTTAGTGAGAAGTGTTTAGATGATTTTTGATGCAAGGTTTTTTGACGGAATGTCCAAGTAGAGCACCCACTCATTCAACAGACCTTAACTTCCTATAACTTTTTCCCCTTTTCCTATATTAAAAAATTCATCTCAAGAGTATGATTTGCGAAGGTGGTGCCAAATAAACATATATCTTACTAGCTAGAAGAGAGACAAATCTACAAAATAAAAATAACAGAAACTAAATTGGGATAAAATTCGTGATATATATTTACCAACGCCACCGCACGGGTAGAATATGACACAGGATCAATTTCTTAAGCTGAGATTTTCAGAGTTTTCTTTCTCCTAGAGTAATTGACTAATCAAGGTTAAAGAGTCAAATCTGCCCTACTATTTACCCATACCTGGGAAAATATTTGGATCCATACGTTTCGCAGGGGTATTAGCGCTAAGTAAAATGCAATCGGTCCCGTCCAGGATTTGAACTCGAGTTGACGAGTCCATTTACTATAATGATAACCATTACACCGCACGCCTCTATAATTCATATATACTATAGGTGAGACTCTACAGTAAAAATCTCAATTAACGTGAGATTGACCCAAATTAGCCGCAAGATTGAGTCAAATGAATAGCATACACTTTTGAATTTGAGCTTTCCTGTTCTGATAAACCTCAGAAAAGAAATTCGTTATTTTTTTCTTCAGGTCGGGAAGCAGATGTATAGATGACTAAAAAATAAACAAAGGTATGTGACAAGTTTCCTCTTGCTACAAAAAAAAAAAAACTCTTAAAGGCAGAAGTCCGAAATCTCCGCTCGGACAGCTTGTGAATGTTACCTGTTTACACATATTTCCATGGCTTCAGGAACTGAGCGAAGTGAAAAACATAAACAATAGAATGCCTCCTTTGTCCATCGAATAAAAATTAAACACATTGCTTATTTCTTTTGTGATACTCGTCCAAGACATTCAAATAAACCTGAGTAGAATTCCTAGATATATGATTATTGTTTTACTGTTGTCATTGGGGTCAGATTAAAATCTTCAAGAACCACACAATATAGGTATTTACCCAACCCTTCCGGCAAGATACGAATTTTTTTATTGGCCGACTACAGCTGTTTTAATTCAGAGTTTTCCTTCCCCTATACTAGTTGCCATAACAACGCTAAAGATCGATTCTGCCCAACTATTCACTCCAGTTGGAGGTAGAAGAAAAAGACCAAGTCTTTGCCAAGAGCATTCGTGTGAAATGAAACGTAAACAGCTTTGTCTATGATTTGATATTGGGTTGCTGATTCCATTTTCTACGATGACAGGCCTCCACAATGCAGCACCTGCAAAACCTAAAATTCCGACACCCTACGTAAGGTGAGTCTTTAGCTACTATACATATTTACCAACCCTTCTTCACGAGTAGGACGTCTATTTCTTAAGTGGAGTTAAACAGGTTTCAATTCAGAGCTTTCCTTCTAGAACGGTTGCCTAATTAAGATTACAGAACCCAGTCTGTCCTGCTTTTTAACCGTAGATGGAGATAGAATACTTGGATGCGTACCTGTCCCAAGGACATTAGCGCTATATGAAATGCAAACAGACTAGTCTAGGATTTGAACTCGTGTCGCTGAGTCCATTCCCTTACAATGACACCACTTTCTTCCATTTAACTAATACAAAATGTTAAATGTTAAAGTTTCTGTGTTTATCTGTGGATTCACATACACACCTACACACTTACTTACACACACACACACACACACACACACACACATATATATATATATATATATATGTGTGTGTGTGTGTGCGTGTGTGTGTGTGTGCGTGTTTGTTTCTGGGGGACTACCGATTTGTTTTTCTCAATGTCGACGATAAGGCATAAATGCGCAGATCAGGAAAAGAAAAAAAAAAAAAAAAAAGAAATGGAAAAATTCTTTAATTCCATGTTCAATACGAAGAGGCTGATCGTTTTCTGGTTCCCTTCTCGGTTACGATAAAATATAATGGTACATTTGATTAAGAAGAAACTATTTTCGAAAAGTCTTTTAAAATGTCTACGTTGCAAACCAATCGCATTTGAAATCGTTAAAGAACGGACAGAAGCGATTATTTGCGCTAAATATATTTTAATAATAATAATAATAATATTAAGAAGAAGAAGAAGAAGAAGAAGAAGAAGAAGAAGAAAGAAGAAGAAGAAGAAGAAGAAGAAGAAGAAGAAGAAGAAGAAGAAGAAGAAGAGAAGAAGAAGAAGAAGAAGAAGAGAAGAAGAATGAATTAGAAGAAGAAGAAGAAGAAGAAGAAGAAGAAGAAGAAGAAGAAGAAGAAGAAGAAGAAGAAGAAGAAGAAGAAGAAGAAGAAAACGGCCATAAGAGAAATAAGAAATGCCCATCAAATGAGAAGCAAATAAACACAAATAACATTATGTTAAATGCTAAATTTGTTTTCATTGAAAAATAAAGCAAAAGTTGCTGATATAAATTCAAAGAAGGAAGTAATATTTAAAAGAAATAAAGAAAACGGAAGGTTTGTGGATTATCTCGCGATGTTTTGTTTTATTTGTTAAATTTGTGTAATGTTTCTACGAGAAAGCTGTCACAAAATATTGGGACTGGCTTGTCAGAAACGAACGCGTGCCACATAACTAAAATGACCAGTGATAAGAAATGAAGAATTTATTCTGTTATACAACCAAAAATAGACTCAATTTAAAATGAGATCAACACACTCGAAATGTTTATCTTTGAAACCAGCAGGTGCACTACTCGGTTAGTATTGAATATCTTACAAACATATACCAAGTGTTCAACCAACTGCCATTAGATTGGTTCATACTGAAAACAATTATATATGGGCAACTTTGAGACATTTGTGGTGCAATTGTTATCATTGTAGGAAAAACATATCAAACCGAGCTCAAATTTAATCATCGTAGGAAAAACATATCAAACCGAGCTCAAATTTAATCATCGTAGGAAAAACATATCAAACCGAGCTCAAATCCAATCATCGTAGGAAAAACATGTCAAACCGAGCTCAAATTTAATCATCGTAGGAAAAACATGTCAAACCGAGCTCAAATTTAATCATCGTAGGAAAAACATATCAAACCGAGCTCAAATCCAATCATCGTAGGAAAACATATCAAACAGCTCAAATCCAATCATCGTAGGAAAAAACATATCAAACCGAGCTCAAATCCATCATCATAGGAAAAACATAGAGCTCAAATCCAATCATCGTAGGAAAAACATATCAAACCGAGCTCAAATCCAATCATCGTAGGAAAAACATGTCAAACCGAGCTCAAATCCAATCATCGTAGGAAAACATATCATCAAAAGGAAAAACATATCAAACCGAGCTCAAATTTAATCATCGTAGGAAAACATATCAAACCGAGCTCAAATCCAATCATCGTAGGAAAAACATATCAAACCGAGCTCAAATTTAATCATCGTAGGAAAAACATATCAAACCGAGCTCAAATTTAATCATCGTAGGAAAAACATATCAAACCGAGCTCAAATTTAATCATCGTAGGAAAACATATCAAACCGAGCTCAATCCAATCATCGTAGGAAAAACATGTCAAACCGAGCTCAAATTTAATCATCGTAGGAAAAACATATCAAACCGAGCACAATTTAATCATCGTAGGAAAACATATAAACCGAGTTCAAATCCAATCATCGTAGGAAAAACATATCAAACCGAGCTCAATCCAATCATCGTAGGAAAACATATCAAACCGAGCTCAAATCCAATCATCGTAGGAAAAACATATCAAACCGAGCTCAAATCCAATCATCGTAGGAAAAACATATCAAACCGAGCTCAAAATCCAATCATCGTAGGAAAAACATATCAAACCGAGCTCAAATTCATCGTAGGAAAACATATCAAACCGAGATCAAATCCAATCGTAGGAAAAACATGTCAAACCGAGCTCAAATCCAATCATCGTAGGAAAACATATCAAACCGAGCTCAAATTTAATCATCGTAGGAAAAACATATCAAACCGAGCTCAAATCATCGTAGGAAAACATATCAAATCAAATTTAATCATCGTAGGAAAAACATATCAAACCGAGCTCAAATCAATCATCGTAGGAAAAACATGTCAAACCGAGCTCAAATTTAATCATCGTAGGAAAAAATGTCAAACCGAGCTCAAATTTAATCATCGTAGGAAAAACATATCAAACCGAGCTCAAATCCAATCATCGTAGGAAAAACATATCAAACCAATCATCGTAGGAAAAACATATCAAACCGAGCTCAAATCCAATCATCATAGGAAAAACATATCAAACATATCAAACGAGCTCAAATCCAATCATCGTAGGAAAAACATATCAAACCGAGCTCAAATCCAATCGTAGAAAACATCAAACCGAGCTCAAATCCAATCATCGTAGGAAAACATATCAAACCGAGCTCAAATCCAATCATCGTAGGAAAAACATATCAAACCGAGCTCAAATTTAATCATCGTAGGAAAAACATATCAAACCGAGCTCAAATCCAATCATCGTAGGAAAAACATATCAAACCGAGCTCAAATTTAATCATCGTAGGAAAAACATATCAACAAGCGAGCTCAAATTTAATCATCGTTGGAAAAACATATCAACCGAGCTCAAATTTAATCATCGTAGGAAAAACATATCAAACCGAGCTCAAAATCCAATCATCGTAGGAAAAACATGTCAAACCGAGCTCAAATTTAATCATCGTAGAAAAAATATCAAACCGAGCACAAATTTAATCATCGTAGGAAAAAACATATCAAACCGAGTTCAAATCCAATCATCGTAGGAAAAACATATCAAACCGAGCTCAAATCCAATCATCGTAGGAAAAACATATCAAACCGAGCTCAAATCCAATCATCGTAGGAAAAACATATCAAACCGAGCTCAATCCAATCATCGTAGGAAAACATATCAAACTGAGCTCAAATCCAATCATCGTAGGAAAAACATATCAAACCGAGCTCAAATCCATCATCGTAGGAAAAACATCAAACCGAGATCAAATCCAATCATCGTAGGAAAAACATGTCAAACCGAGCTCAAATCCAATCATCGTAGGAAAATCATATCAAACCGAGCTCAAATTTAATCATCGTAGGAAAAACATATCAAACCGAGCTCAAATCCAATCATCGTAGGAAAAACATATCAAACCGAGCTCAAATTTAATCATCGTAGGAAAAACATATCAAACCGAGCTCAAATCCAATCATCGTAGGAAAAACATATCAAACCGAGCTCAAATCCAATCATCGTAGGGAAACCTATCAAACCGAGCTCAAATCCAATCATCGTAGGAAAACATGTCAAACCGAGCTCAAATCAATCATCGTAGGAAAAACTATCAAACCGAGCTCAAAATCATCGTAGGAAAACATATCAACCGAGCTCAAAATCCAATCATCGTAGGAAAAACATATCAAACCGAGCTCAAATCATCGTAGGAAAAACATATCAACCGAGCTCAAATCCAATCATCGTAGGAAAAACATATCAAACCGAGCTCAAATCCAATCATCGTAGGAAAAACATATAAAACCGAGCTCAATCCAATCATCGTTGGGAAAACATATCAAACCGAGATTAAATCCAAATCAAGCTGTTTGCATTTCACATAGACTTTATACCCATAGTGAAGATATGAATCCAGGCAATAGGTGAATAGCAGGGAATATTTGTCTATTTAACCTTGCTATGGCACACGGGCTATGAGAAGGAAAACGCTGAATTTAAACCTGTTAGACTACGCTTGAAAATTACCTTTTGTCAAATACGGAGGGTTTTGGTAAATACATACACGGACTAATCTGAAAATAATGCATTCTATTTATTTTCACAGAAACTAGTTCAGACACAGAAAAACCAATGACACCATTGGATGGATCAAGTTGTGAGTCAGTTGGTTATTTTGTTTTATAGAATATCAACTATTGTGTGTCATTTAATGAGAAATCTTTTTTTGTTTATATTGTTGGGAGACAAAACAGAATTGTCTCCCTTTATACATTAGCGGTGGCTGAGGGTCGTAGACCCACAGACACCGCCAACGGGAATCACTTGAAAATTAGTTAGAATCTGTCACTAAGCTGTACCAAGGACACGAACTACAATTGGTACGAGCATCACACATGGTTCAAGTATTTGTCTTACTTATTGTTTTCTTTCATTATTACTCTGTGGTGCACGGGGAAGACAAAATCTGGTCTTATTGTAAATTTACACTAGATCTGGCCATCTGGTCGGGATTAGGAGATCCGTCTGTATCTTAAAATCCCAGAGAATTTGATGAACCCAATTCTCTAGTAACGGATTCCGGTAGGTACATATACCATTTGGCAGCATTGTAAAAATTCAAATTCTTGTACAATTCCAAGTGGATAACCTTTTTTTAGTCTGTATTCTATTTGTGCTAGTTTACTGCATTCGCTTATTATATGATTAACTATTTCGTCTCCACACACCCATCACTTGCTTTTGTAATGCGTCTTATATATTATTGTTTTGATATAGTTTTTTCTTTTGCTTCTGCCTCTGTCACTTCTTCTTCTTCTTCTTCTTCTTCTTCTTATTATTATTATTATTATTATTATTATTATTATTATTATTACATCATACCTAGCGAGTTTTTCCCACTAGCAACAACTGGTGTCTTCACGCAAATGCTAATCTACGACCCTCAGCCACCGCCAATGGGAATCACTTCAAAATTAATTAGACTCTGACACTAAGCTGTACCAAGGGCACGAACTACAATTGGTAAGAGCATCACACTCATATTCTGACAAGGTTCAAGTATTTGTTTTGCTTTTTGTTTTCTTTCATTTTCACTCTGCGATGCACAGGGAAGAAACAATCTTCTTCTTCTTCTTCTTCTTCTTCTTCTTCTTATTATTATTATTATTATTATTATTATTATTATTATTATTATTTACTCCTTTTGAGTTTTCACATCAGCGTTAGCTGATGGTCTTTTACTAGAGTCTGAGTGACAGCAAGTCTCCTCAGGTCTCCAGGAGTCTTCCGAGTATTCTGGCAGATTGCAGCAGTGCAGTGTTCTGGATGGTATTAATCATTCCTCTGAATTCCAGATTTTCAAAACCCTTTTCCAATCCTTTTGGGACCGTTTCAAATACACCAACTACAATTGGTATCACTTTGACTTTCATATTCCATAACGTTTTCAGTTCTCTGGCAGGGTCCAGGTATTTGTCCATTTTTTTCATTTTCTTTCAGCTTCACCCTGTGATCTGCTGGAACTATTATTATTATTATTATTATTATTATTATTACATCATACCTTGGGAGTTTTTCTCACTAGCAAGTAAATGCTAAGGAACAGCAAGTTAGTTCAGGTCTCCATGACTCTTGTGAATATTCTAGCCGGTCGCAATAATGATGTTGTCTGTTTGGTATCAATTCTTCCTTAAATTTCTAATCCTTCCAATCTCCTTTCCAAACATTGGATCCTGTTCCAACAGCACCAAGTACAATTGGTACAACATTTTCCCTCATGTTCCACAGCTTTTTTTTAGTTCTCTGGTAATGGTATTTGTCCATATTATTATTATTTGCTCTTTTTGAGTTTTCACATCAGCATTAGCTGATGGTCTTTCACTGGAGTTTGTGTGACAGCAAGTCTCCTCAGTTCTCCAGGACTCTTCTGAGTATTCTGGCAGATTGCAGCAGTGTTTTGAATGGTTTCAGCCCTTCTTCTGATTTCTAAATTTTCCAGACCCTTTTCCAATCCTTTTGGGACCGTTCCAAGTGCACCAACTACAATTGGTATCACTTTCACTTTTATATTCCATAATTTTTTCAGTTCTCTGGTAAGGTCCAGATATTTGTCCATTTTTTCATTTTCCTTTAGCTTCACCCTGTGATCTGCTGGCACTGCAAAATCCACCAGTTGACAAGTTCTTTCTTTTTTGTATATCAACACTAGGTCCGGTCTTCTTGCTGGGATAAGATGATCCGTTTTTATTTCAATGTCCCAGAGAATTTTATGCGTTTCGTTCACAAGAACTGATTCGGATTTATGCATATACCGTTTTGTTGTATGGTCAAAATTAAATTTTTTGCATAATTCCCAAATTATTTTTAATTATTATTATTATTATTATTATTATTATTATTATTAGTAGTAGTAGTAGTAGTAGTAGTAGTATCAGTAGTTAATTAATCAGTTAATAAACTAGCTTCACTTGAATTATTTTGTCGTCAAAATTCTATACTGTTTCTTGCCTTTTTTTTAATAGATATTCCCTATTACCCACTACTTATTTCTATTTTCATATCTATAATATGAAAAATATAAACTATAAAACTAACATTGTGTCGCATTCTACTCGTACGCACACACATACACACACACACAAATACATACACAGGTATACATATATACACACAGATATATATATATATATATACACACACACAGATACACACACACACACACACACACACACATATATATATATGTATATATATATATATATATATATATATATATATAAGGGAGAAACGTTAAGATGATGGAGTTTGTTCGAATATAATTGAATGGAAGGAAAGAAAGAACGATAAAGGTATTTAGAAGCAAGTAAAATTTCTATGACTCGTATCTTCTCTCTCACTCACTCACTCACTCTCTCTTCCTTTTCCCCCCTCTCTCTCTCTTAATCTCTCCCTTTTCTCTTTCTCTCTCCCTCCCTTTTCTCTCTCTGTAAACCCTTTTCTCTCTCTCTCTCCCTTTTTTCCTCTCTCTCTTCCTTTTCTCTTTCTCTGTCCCTTTTTTTCTCTCTCTCTTTCTCTCTCTCTCTTTCTCTCACTCTCTCTCCCTCTCCCTCTCTCCTCGCCTGAAGATTTTGCAA
>CM042148.1:26586206-26606206 GCA_023376005.1 Doryteuthis pealeii
ATATATATATATATATATATATATATATATATATATATATATAGATGTTTGGTACATGCAAATTTGTAAACTACTAAAAGTAGAGGGATCATATGTAAAATGGGGAGGTAATATTTTATTATGAGTTAAAATAATAAAATAAAAGGGGATACGAAGGCCTTTTCGACCGGTACTTTTTCAAGTATTTACACCGGTTGACAATTAAAAGTCAGAAATGTAAAGAATTTGTTAAGAACAAATGGGATAAACAAAAAAAAAATTGGGGAAAGAAGGGTATGTATACATACCCTTCTTTCCCCAATTTTTTTTGTCCCCCCCCTACTCTCTGGTTTACCCCATTTGTTCTTAACAAATTCTTTACATTTCTGACTTTTAATTGTCAACCGGTGTAAATACTTGAAAAAGTACCGTCGAAAAGGCCTTCGTGTCCCCTTTTATTTTATTATTTTAACTCATAATAAAAATATATATATATATATATATATATATATATATATATATATATGTACTTATTAGTCATGGCTTAGAATACGCTCTGTATAACCTCCAGAATGGTAAGACCCCCAAAATGGGTGTCTAAGGTATGAAAATAAGATTCATCTGATTGTGAAGCTCCAGTTCTGGAGGTCTGGATGAATATCGAATAATTCTTAATTGCCATTACTCATAGATTCACTCTTACGAGAATTGGTGGTAATTGTCACGGTCTAATATTGGTCAAAAAGATCAGTTTAAGAATTGTCAATATATATTTACCAACCCCTCCGTACGAGCAGGATGTGACCCAAGTTCAATTCCTTAAGCAGAGTTTAACAGGTTTGAATTCAGAGTTTCCCTTCTCATAGACTGGTTACCTAGCCATGGTTAAAGATCCCAACACGCCTACTATTTGTCCATAGCTGGAGGGAGAGTAGTTGGATTCATACCTTTCCCAAGGGTATAAGCGATATGTGAAATGCAAACAGCTTCGCCCAGGATTTGAGCTCGGGTCGACGAGTCCATATCCTACGACTCTAACCATTACATCATGCGCCTCCACAAAAAATTGTCAATATAACCATTTGACAAAAAACCCATAAAAACAAAAAAAAGTCAATCATATCAATATGAACATGCTATGAATCCGATTTATAAATCTGTAGGCATAAAATAGCCCTAGATTGGTTGAAATGCCATTAAAATCAATCTGAATCTGAAACGATACTTTGAACTATATTTTTTGGCAAAATAAATGGATGTGTAAGTGGTGCACCGTCCTTATTTACCGGACCAAGCTCCATATTTTATTCTTTCCGGAACAGAATGTTCATCTCAACAGTATCATTTGAGGCCCTGAACGACATTAAAATATACATGGCACTGAAGATTCACGCGCAGAATGTGTAAAAATTTAGACATATACTAAATAGGGGGACCATGAGGGAAAATTGCGATATTCTAAAACGTACTTGATACCCATTACTTAAGCATAACGTTTATTATCTAGAAGTAGATATAGTATAAATGATTTATCTACATAATAAATTAGAATAATTTATCATAAATTATTTCATTTTTAAATGCATA
Source organism: Doryteuthis pealeii (assembly GCA_023376005.1). Taxonomy (NCBI): domain Eukaryota; kingdom Metazoa; phylum Mollusca; class Cephalopoda; order Myopsida; family Loliginidae; genus Doryteuthis; species Doryteuthis pealeii. The sequence continues at coordinate 26,587,773 of CM042148.1, forward strand.
TCATCATGTCATCTTTTCTATTAACATTATCTTTTAACTTAACTAATCAACTCATTTTAGAATTTAGTAAAGATAGACAGCTCATTCAACTGTGGAATATGAAAATCTTGTACATTTCAATGGAGTTATGAGAATTATAATTAATTAGAATAATCTTTTGTCTTTTGTCATAGTCTAAAAGAATTATAATGGTTAAATTATAAAAATACTAATACTACTTTAAATATACTAGGTACTTTTTACAATATCACAATTTTACCTTAAAGAGACCCACACTTTTTCTGTCCGGGGTCTAAGCTTTGAAACCTAGCTTCACATCCTAGAGAATATTGAAGGGTGTTTCGAAGGATTGAAACGCACTGAAATAAGTGTGCCAAATTCTAAAAGACAATTTTGAAGAAAATCAATGGTTCTATGTTGGTATATACTGCTATAATCTCGGTACTTATTAATAAAAAAACTAAACGAATCATTGTGAAAATGAAAATAGTTATTTTATCGGAGATTTTTCTTGGCGGCACGTTCGATTTATTCTTGAGACAATTTTCTTATTTCAGTAAATCTGGAGAAACCTCTTAGCCCTGTCACAAGCTTCCTTCTGACGATCCGGTCTGACTGAATTTTTAACCCTCAGATTGTATTTTATATAGAAAAAAAAATGTAGCTGCCATCGTGTCAAGATCAAGTAGTGCTATCAGCCAGCCACCACCCAAATAAGTCTACCCCTTGATTTCTGAGACCTTGATAAAAATATCATTTTAGGTTACCTCAGTGAATAAATCGAACTTGCCGCCAAGAAAAATATCCGATAAAATAACTATTTTCATTTTCACAATGATTCGTGACCTAAAATGATTTTTTTTAATCTGTAAACACAATAAGTAGAATAAACATTTATACAATATTTTGATTTTCTCATTAAAAAAAACACATTTCCTTTAACTAACAAAAATAACTTTTACACTTTCCTCTTTCGTTAAAAATTATTAAAATAAATTCGCTATAATCTTGATACTTATTGGACAAAAAACTAAACGAAACATTGTGAAAATGAAAAGGAAAGAATTATTTCGCTAACTTCTGGTAGAAAAAACAAAAAGAAAGAAAAAAGGAAGTCTATATTTCAAGTGACCTAAAATGATATTTTTATCTGTAAACACAATAAGTAAAATAAACATTTATACAATATTTTGATTTTCCCATTAAAAAACACATTTCCTTTAACTGGCAAAAATAACTTTTACACTTTCCTCTTTCGTTAAAAATTATCAAATAAACTCACAATAATCTTGATACTTATTGGACATAAAACTAAACGAATCATTGTGAAAATGAAAAGGAAAGAATTCTTTAGCTAACTTCTGGTAGAAAAAAGAAAAAGAAAGAAAAAAGGAAGTCTATATTTCAAGTGACCTAAAATGATATTTTTATCTGTAAACACAATAAGTAAAATAAACATTTATACAATATTTTGATTTTCTCATTAAAAAAAACCACATTTCCTTTAACTAACAAAAATAACTTTTACACTTTCCTCTTTCGTTAAAAATTATCAAATAAACTCGCAATAATCTTGATACTTATTGGACAAAAAACTAAACGAATCATTGTGAAAATGAAAAGAAAAGAATTCTTTAGCTAACTTCTAGTAGAAAAAGAAAAAGGAAGTCTATATTTCAAGTCACTTGCTCTAAAAAAAGAAAAGAAAAATTAATTCTAAACGTCAAGTCACTTGCTCTAACTATTGGTAAACTAAAGGAAACGAGAAAGAAAATGAAAACTGAATCTATGCCTCAAGTGTCTTGCTTTTGGGACCAACATGGACAGAGTTGCTTTTGTCTACAAAAATAAATAAATGCATAAACAAATAAAACAAAAAAATATACAAAAAAATGGGGGAAAAAAGGCAGACGCATTTAATATTTTTGCCACGTTTTCCGACCACTAACTCTTTTCACTTTTCCTCAGTCTGTAAGAAAATCTAGACGAGAGATGCAGTCGTTCATTCTTTATATGTCGACATAAGGGAATTGAAAAAACGTTGTTATTAAGCAAGACGTTGCCAGAAGTACTGGTCGCCAGATAATTTATTCATCACACGTCCATTGACAAAGTAATGCAAAATATCGACACCGAGCCAGGATCAAGTTAACAGGATCAAGACAGCCCTAGTCGGCTAGCAGCAGCAGCAACAGCAGCAGCAGCAGCAGTTTCTTCTTCTTCTTCTTCTTCTTCTTCTTCTTCTTTCTTCTTCTTCTTCTTCAACCCTTTTATGTCATTTTTAACTTTCAGCCTTGAGACTTTGCCTCTTATTGATATGTAGTATGTTGTGTTAAAGAAAATACAATTTTCGTCGTATATTTTCTATGGCTAAAATGTCTTATTGAATAGAAATTCCGCCATTTAGCAAAGAAAAGTTATCGCTTTGCTTTTTGAAATTCATTTTTCTTGCGGCAGCTGCTACAGAAGATAATTTCGTGATGAGTTTCAGAAGTTACTATGAAAATACAATAAGAAATCAGGTTGGATTGAGTCTGATTTCTTTGATTAATGACATATCAACCTTCGCGGGTTATTTAATCCCAAAATGTCCTTGTAGAAGATCAGGCCTAATTACGTGCAACTCTGTCTTCTATTATCTAAACTAGTACAAAATAAAAAACGCCACACGGGTGAGATAAAATCGTATTTCTAAAATCTGTTAGTTACTAATATACAACTATGAAAATTAAGTCTAAAACCACTCTCAAGATTTTGGGTTAGCGTCATGTCTGATTATCATATATTGTCTCTAATGGCGAGCAAAATCAATACTAGCAAAATAAAAAACGGCCTCTGGGCGATGTAAAAATAGATCTTTGAAACATATTGCCTGAGGGGTGGGAGTTAAAAATTCAATGTCAGCGAGTTTGTACCCTAAGTAAGTAAAATCATCAAATTCATTAAAGGATTAGAAAATAAAATAATTTGAAATGTAAACTTTAAATATGTATTAAAATAAAACAAACTATATATAGATATATAATACCAGTCATGTATTTATTAAAACTTGTTTTAAAAACAATGAGGACTGTCTAATGTTGCATGTTCAAATTTTGAGTGTATTTATTTAGTTATGACGATTTTGGGTAAAGTGACGTAAGCAGTGACGTAATTTTTGTTACAGACAAAAACCGGAAGCTAATCTCCATTATTAATAGATCTATGAATTTTGGTAGAAGACGCCATCAAACAAATTGTACACATTGTTATACACATTGTTGTATCCATGTTTAGATGCTCATAAAATAAAGTTTTTTATGAACCCCTCCTTGCTTCTCCGACAGTGTCCAGCATGTCTTGTTCTTTATACCCGTATGCTTTGTGTGATAAGAGGCACGTGGCTGTACAGCTGCTCTTTTGTGAGGTGCTGCTTTCACAATATTTTCAAGACAGCATGCAGCATCCGTGTTTAAATTCCATCCGGTTTTCATCCAACCGCTTCGTTAGAGTCCAAGTGGTGCAGCAACACAGTAGCACTAACACAGCTAGAACGGGAAGAATACTTGCTTTATACCTGAAAGCATGTGGTCGTCTACAGGAAGAAAAAAAAACGCCTTTTCCTAATAATTCATCTAGATTTACTTTCATGTTCGTGTGTTGATTCATTCAAAGCGTAGTATTTTCTAGAACGAGACTGTATTACGAATATACAGGAAAACTAAAATCAGAGGAAGCCATTTTGTTAACAGGAGGTCAAATGATTTTCTTTCTCTCTTTTTAGAACTCATTATATTGCCAGTGAGTGGTGGGTGAGTAGAAGCCATGTTTTAAATCTTTTAAATCGTATTTACCGGAAAAAAAGATTAGAGTGAAATTCAATAACTTTTGAAGATACGAGAAAACAATGAATGCAAATTAAGTAACGCATTAAATATCGAAGAGGAAACTGTGTGTAAAACCATTGAAAGATGAAAGGAAGATTGAATGAAGGAAGGAAGAAATGAGGAAATGAAGAGAAAACTAGACATTTAAAAGCTTTACAATTTAAAATACATAAAGAAATTCTCCGCGATAAAAAAAAAAAATAATTAAAAAGGTCTAAAAACAGTAACGCAAAAAAATAAATAAATAAATAAAAAAATAACTTAATCTTTATAAGAAAATGGTGAGCAGAAGATGAAAGACAATTTTTAAGGAAAAAAAATATTGTTTATGCTCTTGGATATTTGCAGTTAAAGAAGTGCCGAAAATGTCAGTTCTGATTTTTTTTTCCCGGAAAATTCTTGGTGGATTCTTTGTTTTTTTTTTGTTTTTGTTTTTTTGTTTTTTGTTACTGAATATCAAAGTACGAAACCCGTTATAGCTCACAGATCTCCTAAAATAGTAAGACACCCCTAATGGGGCCACTTGTTGGCCGTGGGTGGCGACCTGTGATGCTTAATGATAGAGCCCAGGTGGATGAGCAGTCCATGACTTGCAATACTCCACTTTGGCCCTTTCTTAGGCTATACGGGCGGTCGGAGAAGCTCCCTCCGATCAATCGGCTGGTCACATCAAGCCCTAGCACCTACATGATTTTCCAAACCCTATTGCCCTTATGACAATCCCCAACCCCTTTTTATCATATGGGTGCTAGAAGGTGGTGGCTGCGGGTCTACATGTCCTGGGAATGAGGTTAAACTCTATCTGATGGTGAGGTTCCCGTTTTGGAGGTTTGGGGAATGTGGAGCACCCCTTCATCACCATTGCTCCCTGGTCCACTCTGACACGGAGTGGTAGTACCTGTTAGGGTCCCATCTATGGGTTAAATAGAAAAATGTATTTATAAAAAAATTGTATTATCCATTAAGAATTGATTTATTTCAAAACTTTATCGGCATTAAATGACCCACTGAGGTTGATATGCCGTAAAACAAAACAAACCAAACCATTGTTCTCATGAGTGAAAGTAAATAGATTCACAAATTTCAGTCTCCTATTTACATTGCTTTTTCATAAATCATAAATATTTCGGAGTTCCAGAAGGTATGTGATGAAGGGATATATCATATAGGATTATGAGGAGGCGTGTGGTGTAATGGTTACTGCCGTAGGAAATCGGCACGACAAGACGAGTTCAAATCTTGGAAAGAGACTATTGGAATTTTTACATAACGCTAATACCCTTGGGAAAAGTATGAACCCAATTAATATTCCAGCTATGAGAAAATAGTAGGACAGACTGGTCTCTTGGTTCAGCAACCAGTCTGAGAAAAGGAAAATTCAGAATTCAAAGCATGTTAAACTCCAGCTAAGAAATTGACCTTGTGTCATACCTTGTTCGTGTGGTGTGGTCGATATATATATATATATATATATATATATATATATATATATATATATGGTGTTAGGACAATTACCTAACGGAAAATTTAGGTTTGGTTGTTTCGTTGTTTGATTTTATGCTATATCATCCCTTGTGGGTTATTTAACGCCAAATCCTTTTGAGGGAAAGGTATGTATTATTTGTAAGCGAGTAATTTATTGCTATGTATTTTTTTCATCATGTATGTTGGTTGGTTGGATTTTACAACAAATCAACCCTTGGGTTATTTTATGCCAAAGATGTTTCTCTTTTATTAGTTCTTATTAAGTATCCAACTTTTCAAAACTCATTCTTTTAACACCTTTTTAAAACTCATTTTCTGATCAATTTAACTCATTTAGTGAACCCTAATAGGTACTACCACTCCAGGTCAGAGTGGGCCAGGGTTTAATGGCAATGATGGGGTAACACACACTCCCCAGAGCTCTATAATTGGAAACTTGCTTCTAGATGCAGTTGAAATTCATATCTAGGAAACTAAGACCCTAAGGAAACTATGTACTGCATTCTAGCACATATACAATCGAAGAAGTTGGGTCTTTGTTGTAAGAACTATATAGTTGGAACAATCATATAGTGCTAGAACTTGACGTAACAAGCAGATTGGTCGAGAAGTACTTGTCCGACCTCCCGCCTAGCCTAAGTAAGCCAAAGAGGAGTGTTGCATGTCATGGTGGCTCCAATGAGGGACCACCTGCATTGTACTCTACAGCTCCAGCCTTGAAAGCAACTTATACATTTAGGTATTGCACAAGATATGTGATGAAGTGTTATATCATATATTATTAAATGATCATTGAGACAAGGTATAATCAACAGTGCTAGGACAATTCGGCAACGGACAATTTATTACGAAATGGGGGTGACACATAGCATGGTTTGATTGGACGAGCGAATGAGACGTGACGAAGAAGAGGAGTAAGAGGCCAGGGTATTAATTGAGTCTGTAAGAAAGTGCTGACAGAGTAAGTCATGCATATCCTGCTCTCGGTAGTTGTAATTTTGGTGGAAATAAAATACTCTTTAGAATAAAAATTTACATGGTCTACAGACTCCAAACATCATAGTAATATCAGTCAACTGAACAGCAGCTCAGCAACCCGGATTCGGAGCCTCTCTAATTGTAATACCGGCCCAGAGAGATAAGTATACAAATATTTCTACTATCAACACATCATTGCTTCATTCGAAGAAAGAGCCGTAACTTAAAATACGTGATACATCATCTCTCCATTCCGACAAGGATAGCATAGTGTTACAACATTTGTACCAGACAATTCAATATAGGATAGTTACTCTGATTATATTTTTTAGTTTTAGACCTTTTAATGATAAGTAATGTAAAAAGAAGAGGATTAAAAATAGTTTATTAAAACATTATATCTTAAAAATATATTAGTATATAACAATATCATACTGTTGTGATTGAATTATTAAACAACATTAAATCGGAAAAAAGTTTAACAAAAACAGATTTAGTAACTTTTGATACAGGGAATACTATAAAATAGAATCAAACATGCAGTTCTCCAACAAGTACTCAGTAAGTAAGACTAGCTACTCAAAATACCCTCGTGTAGACCGTATCTTATATGTCTTTCCTTGGACGAGTTCAACCTTCTTAGTGAATAAATATTCTCCCTTACATTCTTTAAAAATCAATTGACAAAGTCAATTTAGTTATTTTTGTAACTTAACTTGATACAGGAAATACAATAAAATAGAATCAAACATGCAGTTCTTCAAACAGTAGTACTGGCTACTCAGTAAGAAAGGCTAGCTACTCAAAATACCCTCGTGTAGTCCGTATCTTCTATGTCTTTCCTTGGACTAGTCCAACCTTATTAGTAAGAAAATATTCTTCCTTATAACACATCCTTTTAATAATCGATTGGAAAAAAATCAATTTTAGTCTTTATTCTTGTAACTTAACCCTCACCCTAAACCACAGAATACAATATAAAAGAGTAAAATATACTTTATCCATTCAATGTATCTTATCTTCTAAACCATGACGACGGCAAAAAGGATATAAAATTGGACGGTACCTCTCAAAGTAAATTTTGACTAAACAGAATAGAGACCCTATAGTTTGAATTCCGGCGTTTTACTTCTCCATGGCCGGTTGCCATATCAAAGTTAAAGAGTTCAATCTGCCCTTTTATTTACCCATAGCTGGAGGGAGAACTGTTGGATTCGTACCGTTTGCAAGGGTAGTAGTCCTATATGAAAGTCAAACAGTGACGTCCTGGGTTTGAACTCGTCTGGCCGTGTTCACTTCATACTATAGTAACCATTTCACTACGCGCCTCCACCCCCAAAAAGAGAACAATTATATTACGTGCCTGTGGAAGATTACAATTAAGGCTACATATATGTCTGTACATTTAATCACTTGTTAATTTTATGATAGCTCTGCTAGTTTTGTATCTTTATCCTGAGAAATATAGCTTAGTATGGTATTTTAATTTTTGATGATATCGTAGAACTTTTCAGGTTGAATGAGGTTCCGTTGGTGAATCGTATGAATCACTCCAGCAAAAGAGCAAAAGATTGCAGACATTGAGTTAGGCTTTGCTCAGTCAAATGTTAAATGCAAATAAGAATCAATGCAAATATATGCACTAATAACTGCAAGCCTTCTCCCAAATGACCAGACATACAAAGTTAAATAAATATTCGCGTGTATAAGGATAAGAAAATTGATTCCAGATCTCGTTTCGAACCATCGGAGACGCCAGTCGACTAAACTTCCGACGCCAATTCAAACACAGGCAAAAAATTAATCCGTCTTAAGACATGGCAATTTCATTTTGCTAGTAGAGCGAACATTTCAAAGAAGAGGCGTAATTTCTATAATATTGTATGGATTAACATATTTTTAGGATGGATTTTGATGTGCCAGAAGCTCTTGCGGACACACATGCACATATATACATAGCAAAGCAGTGACGCCAAATTAGACAGAAATATTTATCTTAAAATGTATTTGTGTTTATGCGTGTATGTGTGTGTATGTGTGTGTATGTATGTATTGATCTATCGTATCCCTGATAAATAAGTATGTTCCAAACAATTTCTACAAATAAAATATAAATTTTCGTTCTTTTTTTCTTTCTTTCTATTTATCTACAGTATTCCTCATAAATAAGTATACTCCAAATAATAAAAAACAACAAAGAACCAAAAACAAAAACAGAATACGTATTTTCTATCAATCATAAATAATTACACTATAAACAGTTCTATGTATGTATGTATGTATGTATGTATGTAACCCCTGCCTACTTTCGAATCCCAAAACAACTATTTCACGGGGAAATCTCAACTGGCAAACGTCGTCAGTGCAGACCCAAATTGAGGTTTAAGGATTGCCTCAAGGACACTCTGAAGAACACTGCTATTGCTGTGGAGGACTGCGAGAATCTAGCTTGTAATAGACTTGGCTGGAGAGTCACCATCTACCTGTCTGTGGAAGAATTTGAGTCCAACCGAATTAACCACCAAAAATTGAAGCGGGCTATTATAAAGGGTAATTTTCAGCCCAGCAACATTCAAAGTGGAGAAGTTCCAACATGTAGTTTACGTGGAAGAGTATGTCTCTCCAGGGCTGGCCTGGTGAGTCATCTGAGAAAACACTAGGATAGTGTGTCAAATGCTACTGGCGCCTAACTATGATGATAATGAAAAACAGGAAATGGTCTTACTCGAATACGGGTTGACAGCCACTATGTATGTATGTATGTATGCTTTTTATGGTGAGCTCCTTTTTGGCAAAAGACCACAACACAAGTAAAAAAAACCGGTTTTGTGATATTGTGAAGGGGTGTCTAGTGTGCTTTGGTATTCTCGTCGATAATTGGGAGTCCCTGACATTTGATCATGGGCAATGGAGGGCTGCGACATATAGGGATGCAGAACTGTTTGAAGCTGGAAGGGTGGACCGAGCAAAATTCAGGAGAACATGCCAAAAAACGTGAAACGCTGCCGCCCAATTCTGGTGATTCTGTGAGGAGTGTGAGCAGGCTCCGTTGTCAAAGGCAGGTTTGGTCAATCCCGTGAAATCACATGAGAGCTACCCGACTGTAATTGTTGTCTCTACCATGCTACACTCTGATTCCCAACATGAGGACTTTTTATGATCCTGCTGCACAAAAGTGTGCCGAACAGCTGGTGGTCTCAATCTTCACATGAAAGTTCACAGTAATGAGCATACAGCACCTGACGACTCAGTAAACACCGATCGTTATGTGTGCCAGATATGTTATAACATTGGTAAGACTTTGGCAGGAATTAAAAGTCATGAACGAGCTCACAAACGGACAATGAATGAGGGAGTGGCAGTCGTCTGACAAGACATTGCGATCAATAAGCATATATCTAACTAACTAACTACTGACCGAACTAACTACTTATCTACGGTATCCTTCATGGATAAATATACTCCACGCAATCTTTTAAAATTAAACGAACATTTTCGTTCTTTCTATCTATCTATCTCAGTCCTATGGACTTACAAGGTGCGTCAAAAAGTATCGATATTGAAGCTATTACCAAGATAGAAATGAAGAATGTATGGAACGTTAATTTCTTTCAGAATACAAGGCGTGTCAAAAAAGTACCAAGTTTAAAGCTGTATTTACCAAGATAGAAATGAAGAATGAATGGAACATTATGTTTTTCAGAATGCAAGGTGTGTCAAAAAGTACCAAAAATATCGATACTTTTTGGCACACCTTGTATGTATTTATGTATATATACATCTATCTATCTATCTATCTATCTATCAATTAATCTATCTACAGAATCTCTCATGAATAAATATACTCCAAACAACTTTTAAATAATATAATAATACCTTATCAAACAAGAAAGTCGAGACAATTTCTCTATACAGGCTCAAGAATTGGAACTTACAATTACATAGAGTTTAACGTCATACCCAAGACTCTACGAACCTCAACCACCGTCCTCTAGCACATATATTATAAAAAGAGTTGGGGTTTGCCATAAGGGCCATAGGGTTGGGACAATGGATATTGGGGTGCAGACTTGCTGAGATAGCAGATTTCCAATTTGTATCTGATCAAACCAGAGTAAAAATGCAGTATAGCGTGCAAAAGATATGATTAGAATTGCATTTTATGTATAAATAGCATTAGATTACGGAAACTCCTGAAGTAGCCTAATACTAAACCTAACACTAACAATCTTCCTAAACCTAACACTAACACTAACCCTAACACTAACAATAACCCTGATCTCAGCGTCGCAATGGTTTCCGTTATTTCTGTGAAATATAATGCTTTTTATACGTAATCTAATAATAGTATATCTCTTGCGCGCTGTTCTGCATTAGTACCCAAACCTGAGTATTTTTTATTTATCTAATAAATTTTAGCGGTAATTTTTTTAATTTGCATTCCTTCTAGTTATTCATTTTTATTATTATTATATTTTTTTTAGACAGTATCTATAAATCACCATTTTATTATATCAACTGCCCGGCTATTACGTCTCGATACATTTTATAAGACCTTGTATGCGATATTTTTCTGAATATTTGAGATGAGGCTTGATACTTTGTATCATTTGGATTTTTCGGACTGTTGTCCTTATATTTATTGTTATATACTGTGGGGTTTTAAAATTAAATAAAAAGTTCTGAGCGTCTGAACGCTAGCGTTGAGACTTAACGGAAAATAAAAAAAAGATTGGTGAACCCGACGTGATCATTACGACATTGAACATTACAACTGATGTAATTACCCCCCCCCAAAAAAAAAAAACACCATAAAACAAACAAACAAAAACGTACAGCAACAACAACAAAATTTTGACACCGTATATGAAATGTACATCTAGAAGAAGAAAAAAAAAGGAAAATATCTGTCCTCTACCGACGACAACAAAATTGTTTTTGCAAATAGCCTGCCTCCCACTACAAACATTTACGAAATAAAAGAAAAGAAAAGAAAAAGGGGGTTGATGAAAAAACCAAAAAAAACCCAACTCACTGATGCATCCTTACGGTAGCTCCGCTACTTGGGTAGGGATGTATTGTGGGGATTTAAAATTAAATAAAAAGTTCTGAGCGTCTGGACGCTGGCGTTCAGACTTAACGGGCAAATTAATAAAGTCTTGATCTATACTTCAAAACAGTTGTGTCTTGTTATTTCTCTTCATCATTTAATTTAATATACCCTATAATACACAAAGTTCCGCTCGATGTACCCTGCGGCCTTCTTCTGTTGTTTCTTGTCGAATTCCTGAACCTTCTCGTCGAACTCAGATAGACTTAATGCCGTAATCGGGAGCCTTCACGGGACTTCGAACCGAACCCTTTATTCTATCCACCGGAGGAGCCTGTTCACACTCCGTTAGCCAAGTGTTAAGCTATGTTGAGTATTTTCTGCTTTTATCGCTCGTGGTCAGAGATTGAAATGGAACCTACTGATAATTTCCTCTTAGAATTGTATTAATTCAACCTCTATATCCGTTGCGCCATGTGTCCAACTGTAGATTACGGGTTCGATCCTGACGACAGGCGATAATAGCATAGAATACTTAACATAGCTTAACACTTGTACCCGTTCATGGTTAGCGGAATATAACAAGTCGGTAATTTTCACCTTTAGTTGGCTAAATTCCTAGCATAAAATTGTGCGTGCGTATTATCTGAAACGAACTTAATTGTTATTAAGAACACATTTTATGACATTTTTGTGTTAAAACATGCACTTGTATTGTTTTCGAAAAAGTTTCTAAGATTTGAGTATTTCGCACGGAGACTTTCAAAATGGCTACCGGCTTGTTTTCAAAGTGAAAGTCAGTTGGCTAAATTCCTAGCATAATATTATCTGAAATGAACTTAATTGTTATTACGAACACATTTTATGATATTTTTCTGTTAAAGCATGCAGTTTTATTGTTTTCGAAAAAGTCTCTAAGATTTGTTTATTTCCCACGGAGACTTTCAAAATATCTACCGGCTTGTTTCAAAGTGAAAGTCAAGGGAGGTTACTTATTTGCTAAGAATTTAGCCAACTAAAGGTGAAAATTACCAACAAGTCTACGCCGGTGGATCAAACGGTGCAGTTGATGTTCCCTGAAGGTTCGTTGTACGTTATATTATTTTTACCATACATTTTCAACTACTAAAAGTGTTGTCAACATATGCATAGGCAAATGATGGAATGCCATTGAGAGTTTATCAAACATTTTCCTGGCTAAATAGAATGGGTTTATTTGTCTCATACCCCACCTGTATGGACTGGGCACAAGGCTCCGTTTTAACGTGGGCCCACCCACAAGCCGAAGCTAATGGGTGGGAGAGAACAAAAATTGCGTCGATCCCATCGGCATTCCCCCCTAAAGGGGGCGCCTCAGGCGCTGGGCAATAAACCCAGCCCTGCCCCCAAAGGGGCAGGTATTGCCTGGAGGGATGGCCCTCTGGGATCGACGCTAGAATGGGAATTCTTTCAAAATGTAGCCATGGGAATAGTACTTTACACAGCTTATACTCAAACGAAACACATGGGTGATACGAACAAGGCATCCTGGATATTGCTGGTGAAGTAAGAATGTACTCATAAGCGATGTTTATCTATGGACTACTACTCAAGGACGCACCAATCTTAACCAACCAATGCCGTGCGAATGCTGGATGCTTTCTAGAGGACCTACCGATAGGGACGGATGGCGAGAGAGAGTTAGATAGATAGATAGATAGATAGATAGATAGAGAGAGAGAGAGAGAGAGAGAGAGAGAGAGAGGGAGATAACGAGAAAGAGATAGAGAGAAAGAGAGGGGGAGAATTCGTGCCATTAGCACGACATGATGATGATGATGATGATGATGATATATTCTATTCTATTCTATTATATTATATTATATTCGGAATGAAATAACGTCTGCGTTATTGCCTGAAGTCAAGCAGAAGTTATTTTTCTCCGGCATCTAGAAATTTGCCTGGAAGAAAATAAAATTGTGAGTCTTTTGTATTGAAAGTGAAAAATATACAGATACACTAATAAGATGAACACATTAGAGATTCAAACCGGTTAAACACCGCTTAAAAATTGACCTTGAGTCGCATCCTGCTCGCGCGAAGAGGTTGATGAATACTTATATACATACATGTGTGGAAAACTTAAGGAGAAAGAGAATAACAAAACACAAACTATTACATTCTATTAATATTTCATCCCAGTGAATTATAAAAAAAAAGAAAAATCTGAGCCACGTAAACCCGTTTTAACACATACTCTGAACGCTGATTGGCTTTAGCATAAACCAATCAGATGGTCAGAAGCCGAGGTAAGCGTTGGCAAAAACTCCATTTAAAGCCAGTCCCTTTCTGTTAACGTTGATACACGGGTAGCGCTTTAGAGGCTGATCATCTCTAAAGGGGTCTAACTGGCGAGGGGGTATTATGTTGGAAGACCCGAAACCCCCAAATAAAACCAGTTAATAACATAAGTGACGCTACCCAGCGATATTTTTATCAGGCGTATCTTCAACATTACTCCTCTGTTGGTTTTCGAAGCTTCATCAGAATATTTATCTCTTAAAAACAGAATGCTATATATATGCGATTGGGAAGTGTGTAGTGTAATGCTTAAAGCCATGGGAAATGGAAACGTCGCCCCAAGTTCAAATCCTGGAAGTGGTAATTGCATTTCACTTAGCGCTAATACCCTTGGGAAAGGTATGGATCCTACTCTCCCTCCAGCTATTGATAAATAGTAGGGGCAGACTGGGCTCTTTAACCTTGGAAATGTACGACGTTTTATGCATTAATTTAACTATAACACATGATTGTTCAATAATAGAAACCCTCATTAATAGCTACTCAATCCCCATGTAGACAAAGATACAAACATTATTTCTCTATTTCTCTATCAGTCTGTCTTAGGTAAATAATACATTGGAAATTTTGCAATGATGTGACATTTTATTCTTTTTCAACCTTAAATTACACACCGGTCTAAGAAAAGTTTTTTTTTTATCCCAAGAAAATAGATAACATCACTAGAGTAAGTAAATCATTTTATCTATACAGCCCAGATTTTTTGCAGAATATTATCGATTTATGGCAAGTATCTGGACATAACCCATAATTTAAAAGATATATGTTTTCTTGACAGTCTATCTGTCTATCTGTCAGTCTATTTATCTCTCTATGAAACTATGACTATTAGTTTATCTGTATTTGTATTCGCCTGCCTCTCTGTAAATAAATGTATTGATTTTTAGACATTTTAGTCTCTTACATAACATAAGATATTTCCATAATTTATAACTCATATAATGCATATATATTTGAAAAAATATTTAACTATCATATTTACATATCTGTTCAGATATATCTAGTCTGAGAGTGTATCGAACTGAAAATTTCCAAAAAGCCGAAAAATGAAGCCATTGTGGACGACATCATTTGTATTCAGCCGGAAGACTTATTCTGACGTTGGATTTATGTCAGTATATATCTTCAGTTTAGGTTAATGTAAATCTAGACGACAGGATTTGCGGGAATTAAAGGCAGTTATGCGAGAAATTCGAGTGTTTTTTTGGCATGGACAATTTCCAGTATGATAAGAATGGATATTATATAAATCCCATTATTGCATACACGTTACAGTAACATAGCAAAAAGTGCAGATGCTGCAACTTCGAGAATGAATTAATCTCTAACCCAATTTGATACTTTGAACTGTATAGGAATTTCGTTCGCGCTCAAGCTGATTATTATAATTTATCAGATAACTTAAACTAATAATCACGCCATAGGTGAAAATTTAAGAATGAATTAATCTCAAACCGAATTTGATACTTGAACTGTATAGGATTTTCATTTGCACTCAAACCGATTATTATAATTTATCAGATAACTCATCATAATAACCAGGTCAGAGTTGCAACTTTGAGAATTAATTAATTCCTAACCCAATTTGATATTTTGAACTCTATAGGATGTTTGTTCGCGCTCAAGCTGATTATTATAATTTATCAACGAACTCCTCATAATAATCAGGTCATAGCTGCAACTTTGAGAATGAATTAATTCCTAACCCAATTTGATATTTTGAACTCTATAGGATTTTTGTTCGCGCTCAAGCCGATTATTATAATTTATCAACGAACTCCTCATAATAATCAGGTCATAGCTGCAACTTTGAGAATGAATAATTTCCTAACACAATTTGATATTTTGAACTCTATAGGATTTTCGTTCGCGCTCAAGCTGATTATTATAATTTATCATTGAATTCGTCATAATAATCAGGTCATAGCTGCAACTTTGAGAATGAATAATTTCCTAACACAATTTGATATTTTGAACTCTATAGGATTTTCGTTCGCGCTCAAGCTGATTATTATAATTTATCATTGAATTCATCATAATAATCAGGTCAGAGCTGCAACTTTGAGAATTAATAATTTCCTAACCCAATTTGATATTTTGAACTCTATAGGATGTTCGTTCGCGCTCAAGCTGATTATTATAATTTATCAACGAACTCCTCATAATAATCAGGTCATAGCTGCAACTTTGAGAATGAATTAATTCCTAACCCAATTTGATATTTTGAACTGTATAGGATGTTCGTTCGCGCTCAAGCCGATTATTATAATTTATCAACGAACTCCTCATAATAATCAGGTCATAGCTGCAACTTTGAGAATGAATAATTTCTTAACCCAATTTGATATTTTGAACTCTATAGGATTTTCGTTCGCACTCAAGCTGATTATTATAATTTATCAGATAACTCATCATAATAATCAGGTCATAGCTGCAACTTTGAGAATGAATAATTTCCTAACCCAATTTGATATTTTGAACTCTATAGGATTTTTGTTCGCGCTCAAGCCGATTATTATAATTTATCAACGAACTCATCATAATAATCAGGTCATAGCTGCAACTTTGAGAATGAATAATTTCCTAACCCAATTTGATATTTTGAACTCTATAGGATTTTTGTTCGCGCTCAAGCCGATTATTATAATTTATCAACGAACTCATCATAATAATCAGATCATAGCTGCAACTTTGAGAATGAATAATTTCCTAACCCAATTTGATATTTTGAACTATATAGGATTTTTGTTCGCGCTCAAGCCGATTATCATAATTTATCAACGAACTCATCATAATAATCAGGTCATAGCTGCAACTTTGAGAATGAATAATTTCCTAACCCAATTTGATATTTTGAACTCTATAGGATTTTTGTTCGCGCTCAAGCTGATTATTATAATTTATCATTGAATTCATCATAATAATCAGGTCATAGCTGCAACTTTGAGAATGAATTACTCTCTAACCCAATTTGATACTTTGAACTCTATAGGATTTTTGTTCGCGCTCAAGCCGATTATTATAATATATCAACGAACTCATCATAATAATCAGGTCTTTGCTGCAACTTTAAGAATGAATTACTCTCGAACCCAATTTGATATTTTGAACTGTATAGGATTTTCGTTCGCACTCAAGCCGATTATTATAATTCATCAGATAACTCATCATAATCATCAGATCACGTTGTTTGCACAGATCTCTATGACAATCCTTCGCCAAACGTCCCTGTCGGTCATTGCTCATTGTAGACCTTCGGCCCGTCATCTAGATTTTTCTGATTTATTTAATATCTAATAAGAAACATTTTTCTAGGAAATATAATCGTATCCATTTATTCATTTTTTTAAGATTAGAAATTTTAATTCTAACGTCTAGAACCTTTTATTATCTAGGCATTGGCCTCTGTTTCGAAGTTTAGACATTTTGATTCCCTCGACATTGATTTCAATGGTGTAAATTATAGAAATTTTAATTCTCTTGGTAGTGGTCTATGTGATTTTAATTTAAGAAATTTCAATTTAATTAGGATTGGGCACTAAGTTTTAAAGTCTAGAAATTTCAATTCCGAAGGCAAGTTGTAAAATGTGCATATTTTAATACGTTAGACGTACATGCTTTAAAGAAAAGACATTTTGATTCTCTTCTCTTTGCTCCTCCCTTCATAAGATGTCTTAAGGTGTTCAATTTTTAATTTTTTCTTGGAATCCAATTAGCCACTCCTGTTCCTGAATATTATCTAAACCTATGGGTTAAGTTCCATAATGATTGGATCACTGACATACACGCCAAATGGTTATTTATAGACATGCATACATTTCCATTTATTTAATTGATTATGTTTGTATATTAAATAAAAAAATCACAATTTACATATTTAACTAAATTGAAAAACTGACAAATGTCGCTGTATGTAGATAGAATGAAGAGTTGAGAGAGAGAAAGAGAAAGAGAAAGAGAAAGAGAGAGAGAGAGAGAGAGAGAGAGTATATGCGTTAAAGTATTTGCCTCTCATCCCACTTATGAGGGCGTGACACAAGGACATTTTTATGTGGGCCCACCTCCGAGCCGAAGCTCATGGGTGGTACACACTGAAAATGCGTTGATCCCGTCGGCATTCCCCCTCAAGGAGGGCGCCTCAGGCACTGGGCAATAAACCCAGCCCTGCCCCTTTAAATCGAGGGGGTAGGTGTTTCCTGGGGGAATAGCCCACTGGGATCAACGCTGTTAATTTACATTGACAAACACAGGCCCAGAAAGGCCCGTGCTTTTAATGTCTTGAGAGAGTATATGCGTTAATGTGTGTCGATGAGAGATGTGGAAAATAAAAAAAAATCTATTTACCAAATTATCTGCACGAGCAGGGCGCAGCACAAGTTTAATTTCTGAAGTGGATTTTAACAGGTTTGAATTCAGAGTTTTCCTTTTCCTGGACAGTTAAAGGTTAAAGACCCAAGTCTTCAATACTAATTATCCAATCGTTCAGGATTTGTACTCGCTTAATTAAGGAATACAAAAGAGAGAAAGCAAAAGAACGAGAAGGAGACATAGACTCAGAGATCGATTCATTGGAAACCTGAATCTTTTAAAAACAATATAAACAAATACATCAAGCTAGCAAAGACAGACAGACAGACTGTCTTCTCAACAAAAAACAAAGGTGAGAATAAAGTACATAAATTATTCATTATTTTAATATGCATAACTGTATATAA
>CM042148.1:26611206-26623706 GCA_023376005.1 Doryteuthis pealeii
CAGCAGAGTTAAAGACAGGAGACTACTGCCGAAATGTACATACAGAGATCGACTGTTTCTCGATTTGTTTACGCCTATACATTTGAACAGATATGCTCGCCTAATTCATTAATTATCAACTAATTAAATTTCAATTAGGTATGACTTCAATTAAGCACTTATTCTCTCATATTTATATATATATATATTTATTTATTCGTCCTATATATAAGGGGATAGACTCCCTCGCTGCATGGCTGATACCGACACCAGGCCGCCCCGACGACTTACTTTATATATATATATATATATATATATATATATATATATATATATATATATATATATATGAAATAGTAATTATCTTGGGAAATTTAAGATCAGAAAAATTTAAAAAAAAACGCTCGTTGATAAGCCAAAAGCAAGGATACTCAAACGGGAATACGAATCGTGTTAATGAAAAACAAAATATAAATACGTCAATATTTTACAAACTGTGTTAAAAACAAACATGGTGTCAGATTCTTGCTCTGATGAGTTACTAAGCGAAACTGTTAGTAGGTATATCTGACTCATTAGGATATATATATATATATATATATATATATATATATTCTTATAAATGAATGAATAAATACAAGATCGGCTCAACGCAATGTATACACCTATATACTAATATAATTGAATTAACATTCTTTGTAATGTTGCTAACAGTCGCTGTAATGTTTTTCACAGGCACTTTGTCCTTATGATAAGTGGCTAGTACTGCTTTGAAGTCAATGGTAAGAATCGCCTTTTAAATATATTGTACATTAGTACAAATGGACATAGCAGTTACACCTGTAACCGAGCGCTTTAATTTCATTTCTCTTATAAAGTACCTCCATATATATATATATATAAGATATTTGGATGTTTGTTTATTTTAGAAACGTTGCTGAATAAAGTATATATTAAATTTTTACTTGAAGACACTTACAACGCATGTATCGCATAAAATTCGATACTTTTTTTCTTATAGAAAATGAAATTGACAAGTGTAATCCGGCAAAGGATCGCTCGGTGTGTAGAATGCCGTACAGACTGTTTCGACTTTATTAAGTCTCATCAGCGACATATCTAACGATTCCCTCCGATCGAAACCGGGACCTCAGCGAGCATAGTGAACCACTATATCGCCTCGACCACAGTACACAGCTAACAATCCTTAGCGAAATTAAGCTTGTCAAATGATACTACACACTTCTACCATAATAGGTAAGGGGCGGTTTGAGAGAATAATACAACAAACAGACCGTGTGCCCTTCGGCAAACTGAATAAGATATTTGGATGTTTGTTTATTTTAGAAACGTTGCTGAATAAAGTATATATTAAATTTTTACTTGAAGGCACTTACAACGCATGTATCGCATAAAATTCGATACTTAAAATAAACAAACATCCAAATATCTTATTCAGTTGCCGAGGGCACACGGTCTGTTTGTTGTTATTATTCTCTCAAAAACGCCCCCTTACCTATTATGGTAGAAGTGTGTAGTATCATTTGACAAGCTTAATTTCGCTAAGGATTGTTAGCTGTGTACTGTGGTCGAGGCGATATAGTGGTTCACTATGCTCGCTGAGGTCCCGGTTTCGATTTCTGTCGGAGGGAAATCGTTAGTATATGTCGCTGATGAGACTTAATAAAGTCGAAACAGTCTGTACGGCATTCTACACACCGAGCGATCCTTTGCCGGGATTACACTTGTCAATTTCATTTTCTATAAGAAAAAAAGTATCGAATTTTATGCGATACATGCGTTGTAAGTGCCTTCAAGTAAAAATTTAATATATATATATATATATATATATATATATATATATATATAGGCACAAGTGATAACCTACTCGAGTTTGACCATAAGGATCTTCAGGGTAAAATCCACTGAATTAATCAAGATATTGATTAATTGCAGTCGACTACACGTGTGTGTAACGAACCGTTCATCGCAAAGGATACACACGTGTAGTCGACTGCAATTAATCAATATCTTGATTAATTCAGTGGATTTTACCCTGAAGATCGTTATGGCGAAACTAGAGTAGGTTATCACTTGTACCTATATTGTAATAAATTTGCTCTACTAACGTATTGAGCACTTTGTATTTGTTATATTGCTGTTTTACCTTTCTGAATTTTACATTAACTAACCATTGTGACCATATTCACCGGTAAGTCACCTTTTCCATAATATATATATATATATATATATATTGTCTCATAAAAGTATTGAGATTGAAAGTGTATTTGCCAAGATAGAAATGAACAATGAATGGGGCGTTAATGTTTTCAGAATACAAGGCGTGTCATGAAAGTGCCAAGTTAGAAGCTGTATTTACCAAGATAGAAATGAACAATGAATGGAACGATTTGTTTTTCCGAATACAAGTTATGCCAAACATCATTTTAAAAATCTGGATACCTTTTTGACAGACCTTGTATATATATATATATATATATATATATATATATATATATATATAAGGGTTATATATATATATATATATATATATATATATATATATATATATATATATATATATATATTATATATGTATATAGATCTATATACTGTTTTAAGATTAACTGTAACTGCTTTTACTTTGTTCAAATATTTATGCTCATAGGAAAATTGCAAGAATACCGTTTTACTTTTAGATAGAATATACATAACAGTCTGCCAGAGACATACTGTCAACTTACAAAAAAAACCCCTGAAAATATGTAATTATCTTGGGAAATTTAAGAACAGGATTTCTTCTGAAGAAAAAAAAAAGTAAAAGAAAAAGAGAAAGAAAATATTTAAAAAAAAACACCCCGTTCGTTGATAAGCCAAAAACAAGGATACTCATTCGGGAATACAAACCGTGTTAATGAAAAACAAAAATATAAATACGTCAAGATTTTCCAAACCGTGTAAAAAACAAACATGGCACTTTTCTAGTAACTTCCAAGACCTCCGATCTCTATTTTCAATTTGAATCTATTTTTGGGAAGTGTTTGTTTGTATGTCCTCTAATTTGACAGTTAGTTGTATAGATACCACATGCTTGGTATGCATGCTTACTGGACAACACGGACGGAAAATATGACTTGCAATACTCCGCTTTAGCCCTTACTTAGGCTAGACGACTGGTCAGAGATGCTCCTTTTGACCAATCGGCTGGTCACGTCAAACCCTTGCACTTATTTCATTGTCAACTATTGCCCTCATGGCTGACCTCCAGCTATTTTTAACATATATATATGCGGTAGCTGAGGGTCTTAGTATCCTGGGTACGACATTAAACTGCACCTAGTGGTGAAGTTCAAATTCCGGGGCTTTGGGGAAAGTGGAGTAACTATTTCTCCCAGCTCCTACTCAGAGTGGTAGTACCTATTAGG
Source organism: Doryteuthis pealeii (assembly GCA_023376005.1). NCBI lineage: Eukaryota > Metazoa > Mollusca > Cephalopoda > Myopsida > Loliginidae > Doryteuthis > Doryteuthis pealeii. The sequence continues at coordinate 26,614,611 of CM042148.1, forward strand.
GTCAAATCTATAGGTTAAATAGATAAGAATTGCGTCTTAAAATATGTTTAAAAATGAGTTTTAAAAATGAATACTTAACAAGAATGAATAAAACAAAAGGGCTTTAGCAGAAAATAATCCAGGGGTTGACGTGTCGTAGAATCAATCAATCAACCCTCCAATCAACCAGCGAACGAACCAACCAACCAACCAATCAACCAGCCAGCTGACCCATGTTTATGGATAGACTCAACAAAAAATGCATCAGTTTTAACAATTATTTTTCAAAGAATATCTACGCTGTTATAATAGAAATTACATTACAATACAATCAATGCTGTTATAATAGAAATTACATCACAATAAAAAAAAAAATCATTTAATACAGTTTTTAAAAACTAACCCTTCTTAATGTTGTTGTATTTTCTTTTTATTAAATCCGCTACTATATCTTCTATCTTCTAATCTTCTTTTCATCTTGGTCCGTTCCTAGCTCTCTTCGGGCTGGGGACATCTTCACCCCAGTTGTATTCCTCTGCGTTCTGATTTCCATTTCGTTTAGTTCTTTTGAATAATGAACACGGAGATATATTTGATGTACACATGGTTTTTATTCCCCTGATACATAACGACGCGTGGCGGTTTGCGCGTCTCTCAGTAATTCTAACTAACTTTTCCAGGGAGTCGCCAAGACCACGTGATTCGATCCACCAATCGGATGACCCCGGGGGGAAAGCCTGTCGATATATGAGTTTACTTACGGTTATATTTAAATGCTACACTACAATTAATTACAGAAAAGATAGGCCATGCCTATTCATTATGTAACAATAGTATCTAATGCAAAAAACTTTATTAGGTACTCGTTTGCACCAGTTTCTCCGATAATTTAGTTGTGATGGAAACGTTTTGTTCACGGTAATGCATTATGGGATATATATATATATATATATATATATATATATATATATATATATATATATATATAATCTAAATGGATTCTAAAATTACAAACGCACGTGAAGGGATTAAACGGTTATTACAAATATTTTACAAACGCTGCCACTGTCGATTTGAACAGTAACATTGACAAAGGGTATCTAACGAACCTGAAAATTTATGTAAAAAATAATTAAAAAGTAGTGAATCCAATACTCCATAATATCGAGTATTCATTTATTTATTTTTAATGCTTCACACGCCTAATTTAAAAAAAAAAAATATATATATATATATATATATAGTGTGTGTGTGTGTGTGTGTGTGTGTATTTGAATGCTTATCAACGAACAGTTATGAGCATTTATCTACATATTTCCAACTCAAGTCATTCAAAACCATCCATCACCTTTTTACCAACAAGAAATCTGTATCTCTTCTTTTTGTCATATTGTCCTGAAGATGGTTTTATATAAACCGAAACGATTTAACGTCAACATAAACATAATAATTCATATTTTTTGGAAACATTTTTGTTTTCCTATTCAACTCTCTCTCTCTCTCTATATATATATATCACACACACACACACACACACACACACACACACACACACGTGTGTGAGCGTATTTAAGTATAAAAGATAATTTTTACCCTACCCCCAGGCGACCCGTACATTAAAGCTCAAACCCTAATTTGCCTTCCACCAAGTATTTGACCAAGAATCAATCCTCTTTATTCAGAGCCATCTGGATACTCTCTTTGTTGCTTTCGTTGCAGACCTAATACTTATTCTCTTTGCAAGCCCACTCATTTCATGTGTTGTAGACATTGAAGTGTAAGGGAAAGCAAATCCTTTTCAGATAAACCCCGAAGGGTGGCAGTGTCTTTGACAATCTATCTATGGCACCGATCCAAGAGACGCTGGTAATTTTCATGCTTTCCTCTGAATATAGTACGATTAATAAATAAGTATATTCCAACCATTATTGATACAAATGTTATATTTTATTCTAAACCAAAGCCTTGCGCTGAAAGCAACCATTTCTCGCTATATCACCAAACTTAAGTAGTGATTAACCTCTGCAATGCTTATTTGGGTGATAACGCAAGTAATAGCCGGTACTGTAATCAACCGGAGGCCTGTGTGCCATATCTGAGCAAATACACACAAAGTTAAAGAATCCATTTTTCAAAATGATTTGAGTCAGCCTTCAATTACGAGAAAAAGATTGATATGACGATATGTTGGATATTGTTCAAACGGAAATATGAATTTCCGTTTAAATTAAACAAGGCAAAGAAAAGACGACAAAAATGACTTTTTCCCGGTAAAGCGAACAAAAGAAGCATGGGTAACAATAAGTTCGGAAATAGTTATCAGATCAAGAGATAAAGATGCGTAGGCGGTCGTCAATACAAAAGCCAGAGGGTCGAGACCGAGAGAACAGTCAGGAGATAGACAGCCGACGGGAACGTGCGTGACCGGCGCGGTCGCGCATCATCGCTGCCAGCAGGCAGTGAGGTTGGTCCACCCTTCCACCCCACCAAAGTTCGCCACCCACTAACGCACCGAGGGAAAGAATAAAAGTTCAATCTCCTACTACATACAGCATATCTTGTGTCTTCGTTAAGCGACCCCTACATATATCATCTAAGGGTTAGAGACGATACCCGTAGTATACCCGCTACGTATGCAGATACACGAAGTAGGGCTGTGAATTCGAAAACCTCGCTATGCAACAGAAATACAAAACAACTAAACCAAACATACGAGATTCTTATAATTTTTCGTGGTACATTAAACAATTAAAAACGGATATGTTGTATTATCTAGATTTTTTGGACTGTTCTACTCATATTTATTGTTGTATATACAACCTTTCGGCCGACGTGACCTACGGCCTTCTGGCGGTATATCTTGTTGAACACGAGAATCTTCTTTGTAACGGGTATTGGCTTCGAGTTAATACAGTTCTATTGACCACAGATTAAAATAATATAGAATAAATGAATTGTTGTTCTTCGTCATGGTAAACGGAAGAAGAACAATCTATCCGAATTGATGAGATAAAGGGTTTGGTTCGAAGTTGCGTAGAGGCTTTCGATTACTACATGAATGTTCTCCAGTTCGACAAGAAGGTTCCCGCATTAGAGAAGAAACACCCGAAGAAAGTTGGAGGGCACATTAGCCGAATAGTTGTATATATACATTAAAATAGTTTTTATTTAACCAGAAGAGAAATGCATGCAGATATGTCTATTTCAATAGTTTTTTTGTTGTTTTTTTTTAATAAAAAAAAAAAAAATTTTTTTTTGCAAAACCTTTAAACAAAAAATAAGTTTACACGGGAATAGTTAACAGTTTTATGGGACAATCCTAAATCACACTCAATCGCCGCTCTGGCACCTGAGCATTACTTTTAATAAATCAAAAGTTTTGCTTATTAATCAGAAATTGATTAATATTTTTCAACACTAACAATTTTTTTTTTTAATCAGGAAAAATATTAATTTTTGATTCTTAATCTGATAAAATAGTTTTTGATTTTAATAAAAAAAATTAGTTATTTCATGTTGTTGTTAGCCAATGTGAAAAAAATAATTTTACACTAAAGATAAACTAATATTGTTATTTTTTAAACTTAAAACGAAAGACATGTTTATTTATTTTCCATGTGCCTCTACGGATAGTTAATATTAAAAAGTATTTATTTAAAAAAAGATTTTGTTGGGGTTAGGGTTATCAGTTAGTTTTATAATTTAAAAAAATACATCTAAAAATATGAGAACAACAGTTTGAAAGATCTAGATAATACAAATTATCAAACATCATCTAAAGAATTCAGCAAAATGGGTATTATTAGGTATTACCAAACATTACGGCATGGACATTTTCAAACAAACAAAGAGTAAGTTTGTTTGAAAATTACTTTCGCTATTGAAAACTTTATGTAGAATTCGGTTTAGTTCAGTCGGTAGAGCACCCATCTACGAATCATAAAATTCCTGATTCGACATCGGTCCCCGCATGAGTAGCACATCTTGGGTTATCTGATCTGTACAGTAAAGTTGGGATCTGACGGTAGATGTAACTCTCTACCTGTGCAAAAAAACACTATTCAATGCTTAGTGCTAGCGGCAAGGGGATAGACAATAGGCCATTCCGCCAACTTTTATATTCATTTTCACACAGCTACATTTTGATACTTTAAGTTAGAGAGTTATAATTAAGTGGAGTTTGGTCTTAAATCATATCTAATGTTATCAGTTTTAGTGAGTAATATACCACTATAAATTAAAACCTGGTATATCTAGTTTCTGTAGGGTATCATCGGCTTGTTGCCTTTTTTTATTTTTTTTAGTGTGGACCGCCCCCTATTGATTGGTCGCCCCCTACTGCGATTCAAGGATGTCTGCAAAAATGATCTCAGGTGCTTTGGCATTGTCCCTTCCAGCTGGGAAAATTTGGCTCAAGACCGCCCTCGGTGGCGGCAGAATCTCCATGGAGGCCTGTACACGTCAGAATTCACCCTGATACAACATCATGAAGCTAAAAGATCCATAAGAAAGCAACGGCAACAAAGCATCGGGACATCATCATCTACAGGGACAACCTGCAAATGCAAAATCTGTGGTCGAGAATGTTTCTCAAACATAGGACTTCATAGTCACAGGAGGCGCTGCAACCTCAGGGGCACAAAACACTTTTATCATAGTCTTTTGAGAATGATGATGATGATGATGAATTGCCAATGATCATCGGCTTGTTGCCTTTTTTTATTTTTTTTAGTGTGGACCCTTTTTCTTTCATTAGATCAAATGACATTCGTATTACGTTGGCAGATGATAAATAGAAATGCTGTTCATGTATCTCTTTGAAGGACTCCAGCATCCTGTCTTGAAAAATTCTGGAAAAACTATCCCCAAAAAATCAGCGCTACGGCCACTTATTTTCTATCACACTAAACCATCTATATTGGATGAACAAAACATCCTGAACACTGGTGGCGAATTAAGGACGAACTAATAAGTGACGTTCCTCCAGTGAACACCTACACATGAATTCATCAGTATTGGCCGATCACTACCAGTTTTATATTCATCAGCCCTGTGGGGACACTGGATGCTGTTCGGAGGATTTGCCAAGAACAATGAATGATAGGGACCGTTGGAGAGAGAAAAATGGGGGGGGGAGAATAAGAGAGACAAGAAGAGAGAGAGAAAGAGAGAGAGAAAGCGAGAGAGAGAAAGCGAGAGAGAGAAAGCGAGAGGAGGAGATAGATAGATAGATAGATAGAGAGAGAGAGAGAGAGAGAGAGAGAGAGGAGAGAGAGAGAGGAGGAGAGAGAGAAGGGGTAGACATACATACAGTCATGGGTACCCGTGCTGTCAGCATGACCTGATGATGATGATGATGATGATGATGATATATAGGATTATTTTTCTTAGTCACAAGGAAGGTCAAAATGTGTTCAATTTTTTTCTAGCTTTATCGTAGTCTTTGGTCGAGTGAATATTAAGAATTTGACTGGATAGTTTTATGAAATAATTTACAATTATATTTGAAACGTAGCCAGGGTAAAGCTATAATTTTCAAAATAAACAATTATAATAGTGATTGGTCGTGATTATTCACACACACACACACACACACACACACACGCATACATACGCGCACACACACACTCATATATATATATATATATATATAATATATATATATATATATATGAGGAAAAAATGAGTAAAGAAAAGAATTGTAGATGGATAAAAATGAATTTTATCGATATCACTTTTAGTCGATATCACTTACACATGTGTTTCGGTCTGTTTATCAAAATGTATACGGATTTACTTTATTATTATTATTAAAATAATCAGATGGATAATAATAATAATAATAATAATAATAATAATAATAACGTAAATCCGTATATATTTTGATAAACAGACCGAAACACATGTGTAAGTGATATCGATTAAAAGTGATGTCGATAAAAATTCATTTTTATCCATCTACATTTCTTTTCTTTACTCATTTTTTCCTCATATTGTCGGATTCATTTCCCATTCTCACACACACACACACACACACACACACACACACACACACATATATATATATATATATATATATAATATATATATATATATATTCCTCCCCATCAGCAGGATGCGACACAAAGTCAATTTCTTAAGCAGAGTTTAACAGGTTTGAATTCAGACTTTTCCTTCTCCTAGACTGATCAGCTTTCCAAGGTTAAAGAGCCAAGTCTGCCCTACTATTTACCCATAGCTGGAGGGAGAACATATGGATTAATACCTTCGAAGATGCTATTAGCACCATGTGAACTGCAAATAGCCTCGTCCATGATTTGAACTCAGGTTGACGAGTTCATTTCCTACGACTCTAACAATTCCACCACGCACCTCTATAAATTACTATATGCATTATATATAGCAGTTTTTCTTAATACGAATAGAATCATCCCAATTCAGGACTACTATAAAGCTATTAATTCTAAAAGATTCTGTATTGTTCGTGTCAGTATAATAAATATTCATATAAATAGAAATTATTAACGATCGCTGGAAACATTTTTATCTTACTAAGAGGATTAGCTTATCAATTCATTTGACAGATCTCCATTTCAGTGTTTTGTGAATCTAAGATGTTTATATCTGGATAAAAATCTTTTAACTCGCCGACTTATCACTGTGAGTTAGCACGTTATTCTCAATTATATCGAATTAACTGTTTGAAGATGCACATACATATTTACCAAACCCTCAACACGAGCGGGATGTGAGACAAAGTGTTTTTTAAGGTTAAAAGATCGACCAAAAATAAAGTTAAATATCTTTATCTATCTATCTTCTATCTATCTCTATCTCTCTATCTATCTATATATATATATATATATATATATATATATATATATTAAGATAGGAGGGTTGGAGTAAAATCCGACAGTATCAGGTAGGTAAAAGGAAAAGTGACAAAAAATAATGACTTAAACAAGTAGAAGTAGGAGAGAAATATTTCGTTCTTCTTTACGCGAAGAACTTCATCAGTCTAATTTATTGAAGTTCTTCACGTGAAGAATAACGAAATATTTCTCTCCAACTTCTAATTATTTGAGTCATTTTTTGTCCACTTTTCCTTTTACCTTACCTTATATATATATATATATATATATATATATATATATATATATACCAACCCCTCTGCATGAGGTCAATTTCTTAAGCGGAGTTTAACAGGTTTGAATTCAAAGTTTTCCTTCTACTAGACTGGCTGCCTAATCATGGTTAAAGAGCCCAGTCTGACCTGCTATTTACTCATAGTTGTAGGGAGAGCAGGTGGATGCATACCGTTCCCGAGGGTATTAGTGCTATGTGAAATGTAGACAGCCTCGTCTCGGATTTGAACTCGGGTTGACGCGTTCATTTCCTACGACTCTAGTCATTACTCCACGCGCCTTCATGCTGTTTGATGATGTAGGGAGACAAAGAATTAGAATGGGCCTGGCTTTACACCTTACGTGTCCGTTTATCATATGATAATTTAGCCCTTTAAACATTTCTAAAATGGGGTAGAATGGTTGAGACCAAACTTTTTCAGTTGTCGCTCGTAGAGCTATTTTTTCAGACTTAGCTCGTAGAGTGAAAAGTACATGTTTTTCATTTCTGTTCGTAGAACTAAATATAGACACTTCGTCTCAAAGTTCGGCAGGGCATTTTTATTGCAACACGCTGTGAAAATTATTGAAGGCAAGTAAGCCTTTGTTCACCATTATGTACATTTTATTTAATATGATATTTTGTTGTTGTATGTGTATCTTTCATATGTGGATTGTTCCGGCAAGTCAGTAGTATGTTTTTCCTTATCGTGTTAATGTATACAAGGATGGACTAATGAAATGTAAGGGTATTTGCTTGCTCATCCCACTTATGAGGGCTGGACACAAGGTCTCGTTTTACGTGGGCACATAAAAATTGCATCGATCTGGGGGGGGGGGGGTGGCCCCCTTGGATCGATGCTATTAACCGTACTTTACCGGTCCAGAGGCCGAAGCACACTGGACCCCCAGCCGAGGCCGGGTATAGAAGGTAAGTATTGGACTAATGAAATGTAAGTGGTTATAAGATAATACACATGATTTTTTTAACATTAATGTTTATAGTTTCATTTGCATATTTAGGATTCTTCTGGTATTTGTTTTGGGAATGTATTTTCCATAATATTTCCTCAATGTTGGTTTATTCCATTGTATTTATGGCATGTAAATAAATTAATTAAGATCAAATCTAGCTTGTTTAGTATTTCATGAATCCAAAATGAATTGTCCCAAATTCTCTTCATATGATAATTTAGCCCTTTAAACATTTCTAAAATGGGGTAGAATGGATGAGACCAAACTTTTTCAGTTGTCGCTCGTAGAGCTTTTTTTTTCAGACTTAGCTCGTAGAGTGAAAAGGACATGTTTTTCATTTCTGTTCGTAGAACTAAATATAGACACTTCGTCTCAAAGTTCGGCAGGGCATTTTTATTTAATCATCTCTTTTTATTTCAAAGACATTTTCATGTATTCTTTTTTTTTGCAGATCATTTACCAGCTCCATCTCACATGCATGACTTCCCTCTAATTACCGTAAAATTCTGAGTGAAAACACACACATATTAAACAAGAAAGAAAACAAACAAAAACTCCATTTCTCCAATCCAACTTGAATAAGATTCATTTAGAATATAGCTGGTATATTCTCAAATGTTTATAACACATTTCCCGCCAATTCTCCTCCTATTCCCCACACCCTTTCATATAATTTCTATGAGTTCCTCTCCCATTTCCTCCCACAAAACTAATCAGTAATATTGGATCACTTGGTCTAGCTTGCTAAATATTACACCACACAGAACACCGATAAATATCCAGCTCTTTCGCCACGGGTAGGATGTGACACAAGGTCAGAAGTATGGAGCATCTGTTGAGGATCAAAATCGCTTATCCTTGAGAAAGGTCTGAATACAACTAATCTCCCCCCCCCCAGCTATGCGAAAATAGTAGGGCAAATTGAGCTCATGCTCCTTGGTAAGGTAATCAATGTAGGAGAAGGAAAGACGTTCATAGTTACAGTAGAAATAAGGAGGACTTAAAAGCGACACATATA
>CM042148.1:26628706-26641206 GCA_023376005.1 Doryteuthis pealeii
CACATACAAACCAACACACACACACACACACACACACACACACACACACGCGCGCGCAAACACAGACACAGACACAGACACAAACACCTTTCTTTTTAAAATAAGTCTTTGGTCCGTGTAACCAAATTTTCCGCCTGAAATTCGATGTCAAGAGAGATTTTAGGAATCGTTATCTTTTTATTTATTTCATCATGTCCTTCGTTGATCTTCGGTAGAACAACGTTGGATGTTGGTGGGTTAATTAGATTTTATGGCATGTCAACCTGTGTTTGGCAATTTTATGCCGAAGACGTTTTGTGCTATTCATTTATGATGGGTATTCAAAAATTCAAGTATTTAAACCCATTGTTTCTATTAAATCCATAGATGATTGCCTAACACGTAATTCCACTCCGAATCAGTGGATCTGGGAGTAATGGTGATGAAGGGGTACTCCACACTCCCCTGAGATACAAAATTCGAACATCACCACTTGATGCAGTTTAACGTCATACTCGATTTGCTAAGACGTGAAAAGCTGATTTTTTCGGATGGAGCCTCTCCAACCACCATTATCGCCTAATTAAAGATAAATGTGAAGTGTTACATGTCATAGACTGCTCAGCCACTAGGATTCCGTCCTCTAAGCATCACTGATCGTCACACACGGCCAACAGGTGGCTCCAATAGGGGATTTTGCCCATCTACAAAGGTGTATTCTACAGCCCCAGGCGACAGGGCTAAGCAACATTGGAGCCAGTTAAAATTCCAAAATAATGCTAACAGTGTGTGAATGGAGCGAGTTAAAATTCCCAAATAAAGCTAACAGTGTGTGAATGGAGCCAGTTAACATTCTGAAATAATGCTAACAGTGTGTGAATGGAGCCAGTTAATATTACAAAATAATGCTAACAGTGTGTGAATGGAGCCAGTTAATATTCCAAAATAATGCTAAAGTGTGTGAATGGGCCAGTTAACATTCCAAATAAAGCTAACAGTGTGTGAATGGAGCCAGTTAACATTCTGAAATAAGGCTAACAGTGTGTGAATGGAGCCAGTTAATATTCCAAATAATGCTAACAGTGTGTGAATGGAGCCAGTTAATATTCTGAAATAAGGCTAACAGTGTGTGAATGGAGCGAGTTAAAATTCCCAAATAAAGCTAACAGTGTGTGAATGGAGCCAGTTAACATTCTGAATAAGGCTAACAGTGTGTGAATGGAGCCAGTTAATATTCCAAAATAATGCTAACAGTGTGTGAATGGAGCCAGTTAATATTCTGAAATATGCTAACAGTGTGGGAATGGAGCCAGTTAATATTCCAAAATAATGCTAAGAATAATGCTAACAGTGTGTGAATGGAGCCAGTTAATATTCCAAAATAATGCTAACAGTGTGTGAATGGAGCCAGTTAACATTCCAAAATAATGCTAACAGTGTGTGAATGGAGCCAGTTAATATTCCAAATAATGCTAACAGTGTGTGAATGGAACCAGTTAATATTCCAAAATAATGCTAACAGTGTGTGAATGGAGCCAGTTAATATTACAAAATAATGCTAACAGTGTGTGAATGGAGCCAGTTAATATTACAAAATAATGCTAACAGTGTGTGAATGGAGCCAGTTAAAATTCCAAAATAATGCTAACAGTGTGTGAATGGGGCCAGTTAACATTCTGAAATAAGGCTAACAGTGTGTGAATGGAGCCAGTTAAAATTCCCAAATAAAGCTAACAGTGTGTGAATGGAGCCAGTTAACATTCCAAAATAAAGCTAACAGTGTGTGAATAGAGCGAATGGAGTGTGTAAGTGGCGATCAGTGATGCTTTAGGACGAAATCCTTGTGGCTGAGCAGTTTATAACATACAACACTCCACACTTTTCTTTAATTAGGCGAGAACGATGGTCGGAGTGGCCCCCTTCGAACAATCAGTTTGTGGTGTCTTAATGTGCTGTGTATGACGTTAAACTGCATTACGTGGTGAGGTTCGAATGTTGAGTCTGTGGAATACCCCTTCATCTGCATTACTACCTGGTCCACTAACCTGGAGTGGTATTACCTGTTAGGGTCCCATCCATGGGTTAAATAGTAGAAATGGGTTAAAATGAGTTTTAAAATGAGCTTAAAGAATTGAATATGTTCTAAGATATATGAGTGTTAACGAGTTACATTTTAGAATCGCTTAATATTATAAGTTTAATACGTATTACAACCATAATGCAAGCGTAGTTGACATTTGAAATATCACATGTTTTATCAGCATTTTGCTATTGATGATAGTGTATTGATCGCATACTTAATCAGTATTTTTTTTTCTGTAAACAAAATGTTCTATCCTACAAGGCGACAACATCTGATTTGTGACAAATCCTCTTTGCTCATTGACAGATGTTGAAAAGCAGGTGCGTTTACTGCTGCCCAGAATCTGATTTGAACATCCGGCATTGTTTTCAGGAAATAAAGAATTCGATTGTTCTCCGGTTGTGGCAACACGTCGTTGGTATTGTGCGAGGTTTTCTCTCGTAAATGTTCTTTTGCTTGGAATCATACAAATGCCATTGTTCAATGATTATTATTCTCCAAGAAGATTGTTTATCAGAAATAATAATTCCAATAATACAATACAAATGATAATGATGATGATGATGATGAGGGGGAGGAGGAGAAACCGAGAGGAGGAGGAGGAGGAGGAAGGGGTGAGTAGTAGGATGGCTGGGATGTTAGCGAAAGGAGAAAGTAGAGAAAGATAAGAAAGCGTAAACAATGCAAGTAAGAGATAAAATGTCGTTGGAAAAAGGTGAAACAAAGAAAAACAAATGATTATCACTGAAAATTTTTTTTTTTTAAATAAATGGAAAGAAGAAATAAATTGAAATCGGAAGAAAAGATAAAGATATCTAAACTATTAAGAATACATGAAACATAATAAGAAGCAGCTGAAAAAAATACAGTAGTACATTGGCTTATGATATCCCAAACTTATTATTTATTAATACACATGGAATCATATATATATATATTTACCAACCCCTCCACACGAGCAGGATGTGACACAGGGTCAATTTCTTTAGCGGAGTTCAACAGGTTTGAATTCAGAGTTTTCCTTCTCCTAGACCGGTTACCTAACGAAGGTTAAAGGGCCCAGTCTGTCCTACTATTTATCCATAGCTGGAGGGAGAGTAGGATTCATACCTTTACCAAGGGTATTAGCGCTAAGTGAAAATGCAATTACCACATCCAAGATTTGAACTCGGGGCGACGAGTCCATTTCCCATGACTTTAACTATTACACCACGCGCTTCCTATTGAATCATATATACAGTGGTACCCTGACTTAAAAGTGTCCCTAATTACGAGTTTGCGATAACGAGTTTTTACACTGTGTTGTGCAATTATATTTGTGATACGAGCGAGCTTTAGATACGCTTATGTTAAGAAGTTCACTAAAAGCATTAACATGTCCAAAGAAAAATTATACCAATAAATTTTAGAAAGAAAATATTATCTATAAAAAATTTACGTTTTTTAGATAAAAAAATTCCCACTTTAGTGTATAAAAACATAAAACAGAATCTAACGAATTATGAGCTGTATTAGCTCATAATTCATTACATTCTGTTTTATGATGTTTTTATACACTAAAGTGTGAATTTTTCTTATCTAAAAAACATAAATTAAAAGGTATTGTTGAAGTGGGTGCTGGAACGGAATGATAGCATTTTAGTTTATTTCATTAGGGAAAACCGATTCGATATACGAGGAAATTGAGATACGAATGAAACTTGTTAGTCAAGGTACCATTGTATGAGAAAACAGGGAACATAAATTGGATAAGGAAAATGATTCTTGTATTGCCGACTACTGGACTTCAAGAAAACCACATATAAAAATATGACCCGTCTTTATTTTCTTCGGTGTGTGGGTGGTGAGAGGCAACGAGTGTTCACAATGAACTTCCGAGGGTGGTTGATGACGGGAGTTGATGAGGTTACCTTCACGGCTGCTCACAGGGGACTGACTAACACCCTTCATCCGCTAGCCTTTATATACAATAAATATGCCCACGCATTTTTATCTTTTGATCTGATAACGGACATATATATTTTTTTATCTTTCCCTCGGCCTCCTCACCGGAAGACTCCGCTTCTGTTTTCCTTTTTTTCTTTTATCTATTTCTTCATCTTCTCCCTGCATCTTGACCAGAAGACCTCTCTTCCGTTCTCCCCCTTTTTATATATATATATATATTTCTTTCTCTTTCTCTTTTGTCTCTTGACCGGAAGAGGAATCTGCCGTTGCACGATATGCAACATTCTGATAAATTTCCAAATTCATTGAACTTCCATATTGAGCATTTTGTGCATTGGGAGAACTTGCATTAATGATAACATTGTTGATATTATGTCTTCCTCTCATGAAAAAGTACTATTGTTGCGTTATTGGTAAATGCGGGTTAACATGCATAAATACCCGTTGTAACATTTTTAAAATAAGCACATTTAGCGAAGTTCACTACTATCAAATTTTAACGAATTTGAGATTTAACAAACATCTATACTTAAATTCATCAAGATACTATATAAATCCAGCTAAGTCGGTTACATAGAGCTCGTGTTATATTAATAATGTTTGACTCGGAATCAAACTGAAGCCGGCCTTTAAGCGAGATGTATAATTATCCTCATCATTCGGTCGACAGTTTATACATATTTCCATGACTCCCACTTGACCTACACTGGTGTGTTCATGTGTACGTATCTACAGGAGAACGTTGCTTATGATTGTGTTCTTGCTTCTCCCGCCCTGTGGCTGAGGCGTTAGAATGCACCGAATGCACCGACTGCACCTCTGCAGAAGGCTAAGACTCCCCCAAATGAGTTCACCTGTTGGCCGTGGGTGGTGATCCCACCCTTGATGCTTAAGGACGGAGTCTTTGTGGAAGAACAATCCATGACTTGCAAAACTCCACTTAGACCCTTACTTAGGCTAGATGGGCGGTCGGAGAGGCCCCCTCCAATCAATCGACTGGTCATGTCAAGCACTAGCACCTATATGATTGCCCCAGTCATATTGCCCTCATGGCAACCCTCAACCCTTTTTATCACAGTGGTGCTAGAAGGCGGTGGCTGCGGGTCTACATGTCCTGGGAATGACATTAAACTCTATCTGATGGTGAGGTTCCAGTTTTGGAGGTTTGGGGAATGTGGAGCACCCCTTCATCACCATTGCTCCCTGGTCCGCTCTAACCCGGAGTGGTAGTACCTGTAAGGGTCCCATCTATGGGTTGAATAGAAAAATGTATTTATGAAAAAAATTGTGTATCCATTAAGAATTAATTTATTTCAAAACTTTATCGACATTAAATGACCCACTGAGGTTGATATGCCGTAAAACAAAACAAAACAAACCTTGCTTCTCCAGCGGTTTTTCGGCATGTCTTCTTTGCCTCCCCCAGATGGATCTGTAATACATGGCAGGTATAATACAGAAACGTAATTTCAGAGTTCAGACAAATATCATTATCCCAATATACACTACGGGAAATATGCACGGTACTACAACTAATATTACTTTTACTACCACTACTACTGATGGTAATTTCCTGACTACAAAATAATAATACATTTTGCTGATGATCATTTTGTACACACTATAGATGCCCGGATGTAATTAGTGTAACAACTCTTGCGTTCAGAGAGACACAGCAAACACAGGCAGAATCCGGTACTATTAAATCTGGTGTGGCTTTATCTCATCAAACGAAATATTACTTTATTGACAAGCTATTCAAATTGATATCTCTTCGAGCATATCATGAACTGGCAGCCATATCTGCCCGCCCGAAGACCAACAGCGACCCCTAATAGATTTCCACACTCGGCTTATTGCATTCGAGTCAGCTAGCCATAATACCAACTCTGTGCCAAAAATTTGACGGTCAGCGCGTGGTTGTTGTTGGAATTAATACATTAGCCGGTGTCAACGCTTCAATTTCTCGGCTCAACTCTGCCGTAACCGATTCTATTATTGGGTACTGAATGCTGAATCAGCTCATCTAATCAATGTTAAGATAGAAAGGTCAGCAGCGGGATACAAGCAAAACGAATGTAACCTACGCTGTCCGCTGGGCTTGATCGAATGTTTGACCATCAGAGCAATATGCGGTAAGCACACACACACATATATATATATATATATATATATATATATATACAAAGATATATGTAACTGGTTCAAGTGTTATGTTTTGTACTATGCAAGCATCTATTTTGTCACGAAATGTCCGCATTAGACAGTAAACCTCTGAAATTAGTAAACCTGTTCACATACCTAAGTAGTTGGTTGCTTGCTTAGATCTTACGGCATATCAAACCATGGGTTATTTTATGCCGAATACGTTTCTTGTTTTATTCAGTTTTGTTTAGTACTCAATTTCTTTTTAAACACATTTTCTAAAAGTTAATTTATGTCTATTTAAACTATAGATGGGACCCTAACAGGTATTACAATGAAGGGGTACTTGACACTCCCAGGAGCTTCTGTATTGCAACATCACCACTACCACATCTTGTCAGAGGGGACCTGCATTTAATAGCAATGAAGGAGTACTTCCCACTCCAATGAGTTTCTGTATTGTAACCTGACCACTACCACATCGCGTCACAGGGGACCTGGATTTAATAACAATGGAGGGGTACTTGACCCTCCCAGGAGCTTCTGTATTGCAACCTGACCACTACCACATAGCGTCACAGGGGACCTGGATTTAATAGCAATGAAAGGGTACTTGACCCTCCCAGGAGGTTAAGACGAACATAACATTCTGGACACTGCTGGAGAAGTACGAACAAACTCATGTGACATTCTCCTATGGGCACCAACAGTTTGGACCCCCCATCAAAATCTTACATGGACCAGTTCTGCACAGATACCCGATGTTGTGCAGAAGACCTTCTCTGACCGATGGCTAATAGGTGCGGTTGGCAGGAAAGAGTCATGGGAATATATATATATATACATATATATATATATATATATATATATCTATATAATATATATACGGTCACCTATAATGTTCTTGATATATATATATAATATATATATATATATATATAATATATATTAATTTAATTTCCTAAGTCTATAACTGGTAGATGGCCACGCCTCTTAATATACTAACATACTTCTTATATACACGAAAAATAAAGTATATTATGCTCTATGTATCAAAAGAGAAATTACGATTAGGTTCCTCAATTGATACATACATAATGTATAAGAAATAAGGCCAACGAAACATATTTTCTTTTTTAGATAGAAATTACCAAACGTAATAAAACGATTTATATTGCTATCTATAAACTCCATACGTGTCACATCGACATATAATATATATATATATATATATATATATATTATATATATATATATATATATATTAGTAGAGAATTATATAAATATATAGGTTTGGTTTAGATTCTTTGTTTAATGACACATTAACCTCCGTGTGTTATTTAATGACACATTAACCTCCGTGGGTTATTTAATGCCAAAGCCATTCATGTACAAAACAATAGTTGTACTATTTAACCCATAGCAGGTAGATCAAAAGGAACCAATCAATTCCGAGCAATATACAGAAACAAAATAAATATCAGGATAATAACACAAGACCGCGTCCATTTCAAAAACAGTCTCTGAAGATGAAGTTTCTTCGAAATTGATTAGACACTGGACATCATTTTATTTTTTATACGCATTGTAATATAAATAAATAAATATCAGGAGAAAAAAGACTATAATCAAATATTTGTTCAAGTATTGAATTTATAAAAATCTAAAGAAAAATTTGATCATCATAATTGAAGCTTTTTTATTAAAACCATCAGTTTGCTAATTTAAAGCTAAGTATTCATCCAACCCGTTAAACACAGGTAGGTTGTGACACAAGGTCACAAGTATGGGACACCCAGCGAATATCAGACTCCCTATTCAGTAATACGAGATCTCTGAGACTAACTTGCTAACCATTATATCACAATAGAATGCCTGTCTAATAATTGAAAGGCATTCGGTAATCGAAATATTAATGCCATAGTAAAATGAAAGTCGTATTTTAAAGACATTTAGTAAGACATTTAAATGGAATTGTTTAATCAGTGAAATACTGTACGAATCTCTTTTTCCACGTTCTGTATGTTTGATTAAAAATATCGGGACTTAATCTTAAAATGGTTAAGTTTTAATTTTCATAAATTTAAACTTTGAACATTATACATTTAATGTAAAGATATTTGCTTTGGTTTCTTTGTTCATTTCGCATGTAAAACATCGTGGGTTATTTTATGCCAAAGCCAATTTTGTTGAAGAAAAGTAGTGGTACTATTAAACCCATTTTTCTTGGAGATGAGGGGGTTTATACCTTTCCCAAGGGTATTAGTCCGAAATTGAACGTATTAGCATGACTGAAATTCGAATTTACTTACTATGATGCCGTAATCCAACAGGTGAGTGAATGCGCCACAGGGACGTACCCCAAATACAGATCTTCAGCTGAGCAACCTATTTAATAAAGTGATGCCATCTATTCTGCTGTCTAGAAAAGTTTAGACGAGTCAGAGCCGATATGAAAAAAAAATGGCGACACGCTTCTCGATTGTTTTTGACGGAAAACTTTTGATGAAACATAAGTACATATTCAAAGGAATTAGCTTCCTCATCAAGAGAAACTTCATCTTCCATGTTTGAGGACGTAGAGGACCTTACACTATACATGCTTCTCACCATATCCAAAAGGTTCAAGAGATGGATTCATCAATAGAGAAATTGCTAGATACAAAAACAGTCTTGAATACCAAGGGATGTACGAAGGTGAGTTAAAAAGTAATGCCATTTTGTTTAGGACAGGTATAATTACCAACACAGGAACATGTATCCTACATCAAAATGAAGCTGGTCCTCTGAGGATCACATCCTTTTCTTCCACCTCATGAAAGAGTATTTGAGGGGCAAACATTATTCCAGTGACGAGGAAGTTGAATCTATAGTGAAGAAGTGGCTCCAAGAACAGTCAACAGGATTTTACGGGGTAGGGATACATTCTCTTAATCGGAGGTGGAACATTGCTGTTGAGAGAAACGGTGACTATGTGGAGAAGTGAAAGAGAGAGAGAGAAGAGAGAGAGAGAGAGAGAGAGAGAGAGAGAGAGAGAGAGAGAGAGAGAGAGAGAGGGGGGGGGGCGAGAGAGAAATGTGATCCACGGAGAACTAGCTTCATTTTGATGTATGATACATGATTTTGTGTTGGTAAATATACCTGTCCTAAACAAAATGGCATTATCTTTTGACTCATCCTTGTATTTAAAAACATGTTTTAATTCGTTTTTTTATCTTTGCCGTGTAGGGACCCATTTTGTTTGGGGTGTGAATGGTTGAGGAGTTGAAGATCCGAGTTATGGGTCCCCACAATTTATATGTATAAGGACTACGGAAAATGTAGTTTCCATAGGTAACAAAAGAAGAAGACATTGATAAAGGAAACAAACTTTATATACATAAATACAATTAATATAGTTTCATTGTTCTTTCAGTGGTGTTGCAATCTGATTGTGTCTGTGTATAGTTGTGTGTGACAACTATGACATGGTGTTTATATTAGTGTGATTGCTTGTGTAAACATATTAGTAGTTTGTCTGTGATTGGAACTTGTGATTGAAAGTTGAAATTATTGTTGTTGAGCGAGAGAGAGAGAGAGAGAAGAGAGAGAGAGAGAGAGAGAGAGAGAGAGAGAGAGAGAGAGAGAGAGAGAGAGAGATAGGAGACGAAAAGATAGACGGACCTGTTGAGTCGTATTTGATGTTTTCGGACGTTCCCACTGTCGAGTTAGGAGCATCCTCTCCAACTCTGTTGAGTCAGGAAGAGCAAAAGATCCTCACTGTCTCTTTGTCTCCTTCTTTCAACTAAAAGGGTCTTTTTATAATTTTCCTATTGTCTTTGTCTACGTGATGATTAAGCTAAAATATTCCTCAAATATCAGGTGATTTGCAATGATGCAATATCGAATGATTTTGGTACATGTGGAATTCTGGTGACGTAAATTATCGGATGAATTTAAACCATTGTTTCTATTGTTCCTAAACTATTTCTAAACTGATATTCATTCGATTTTCTTTTATTTACCTAATTCTAAACTCATGACATACTATTGTAAACTAGTTAATTATTTTAATTTGGTTAATTCCACATGCCGTAAAAATATAGGGGCCAATCCCTATAGCCGTTGGAAATGCAGATTACGACAAAGTTAAGCTGAAAGAAGCGGTTTCAAAATAAATCACCAAAATTAAGGCAGCGATAGGACTGCTCAATACTTTATTGGGTGACCACATAAATATCATCTGTAAACAACATAAATTCTTTGTTTATTTAAATGACTTGATTCGGCATTAAATAACCCGAAAGATTTTAGTTGCCATTTTTAGCGTTCAAGAGAGAGCACTTTATGGTGGAGATCCCTTGTGTTCCTTAATGATGAATCCCTGGTTGTTCCTTGGTGTTAGGTGGAATCCTTCGGTTGTTCCTTAGTGAAGAATCCTTTAGTTGTTCCTTAGTGTTAGATAGAA
The DNA here is from genome assembly GCA_023376005.1 of Doryteuthis pealeii. Lineage (NCBI taxonomy): Eukaryota > Metazoa > Mollusca > Cephalopoda > Myopsida > Loliginidae > Doryteuthis > Doryteuthis pealeii. Next base: position 26,639,308 of record CM042148.1, read on the forward strand.
TCCTTTAGTTGTTCCTTAGTGAAGAATCCTTGTGTTAAGCAGTGGCTTATCCGCTCGTCCGTGTTGAACACGTGCAAATGAACGGCTTTTAAGATTGTAGTTAACTAACCACGTATTCGAGCATGTTGTTTGGCTGGCTTTAATCCACGCACCCAGGAAGAGTCTCTAAGTTTAAGTGGTGGACTCCAGCACCCCTTATGTATAAAAATATTCCAACAGATATGCTGTAAAATATAGCAACCAACCAGCTATAGTAAATGCAGCTTCTGTCTCGATATATTTTGAAACACCTCTTATTTTTTATTTATCTTTTTGTAAAAATGTTTTCGAATACTTTGCGCACAATGAGCCGTTGTGTATTTTTCTTACTTTATATAAATAATTTAATTTACCATGTTGGAGACAGACTAATTTGACATGGAAGATTGGTGTGAAAGTTATCAGTTATTGTTGGTGATGCATTTCTTTATCTATCACTGTCAGGCTTTTTGTCACGTTCAAAATATCGAGGCGCTATTATCTTAACACAACAGAACTGTAACTTAAAAAAAAAACTATCTGAAAAAATTATAGTTTATAAGGATATGTTTTTAATATAATGTTATGTAAACAGTTTATACATATTATTCTGACGTAAACATTATAAATACGAGGTGTATCAAAAAAGGGATGACTTCTGAAGACGGTCGGAAAATTAAAACGGAAAGGTTTTTGGTGGTCCCCAATGACAGTTTAACTACAATTTATGAATTAATAATTTGCGAATTGGGTTACGGTTTTAGGGGATTAAGCTTGTTTTTAATTACGTATTGCTTAAAAAAAACCCAAATTACTATACATCTAATTAACCATTGAAATTAATTATTTAATCTATTATTGAGACAGTTGTTTGTGTTAGTATTGCAATGTATAATTTCAATTAAACTTAATTAAAAAAAAATATTTTTCAACATTAAATGTATAGTAGTTTGGTTTATTTGTTGTTTATTTTTTAAAGCTATACGTAATTAAAAACAAGCTTAATCCCCTAAAACTGCAACCCAATTCGCAAAATTTTAATTCATAGACTGTAGTTAAACTGTCATTGGGTACCACCAAAAAACGTTCCGTTTTAATTTTCTGACCGTCTTCAGACGTCAGCCCAAAAAAGAATCGACGGAAATAAGTAACAAATAAATATTCATCTACTTCAAAATGATATTCTTAAAATTTTCTTCCAGTGCATTTTTCATTGGTTGAAGCACCCCTAAATCTCTCTCCTTTGATATATTTCTTTTAAATGTTATATATTTCTTTTAAATGTTTACATGTACTCAACTCTAAGGATTCATATATATTTTCTGTTAAGCTAACAATAAAACGACCAATTGAGTATGGTCTGATGAGTATGGAAGCTGTTGCACTAGCAGAATACTGTGTCTCACCAAAAACCGGTAATGAAAAAGGTATCGATGATTACCACTGGTGTATCTCTACGGGGCAGTCTGAACCTAATCATCATCAGGATCATGATCAAGATCATGATCATGATCATCACCGTCATCATCATCATCACCATCAATTTATGATATAAATTGATCAACAGTACACATAGGTACATTTAGATTTTAAATTTCAAGACGAGAATAGATAAAAGTTCAGTCTCTATATATTTTGATAACATCTCATATTGTTTTCTGTAGGAATTTAATAAAAGGCAGTGGCCTCGCTGTGAACGTAAACAAAACGGAATTCATGTGTTTTAAACATACTAGAGACATTAACACATTAAATGGTAGCCCTCTGAAGATTAGTAGACCAGTTCAAATACTAGTTAGTAATATCTCATCTATAGAAATTGATGTTATAAGAAAGGCATGAACTGCTATGGACATGATATTGATCATTTTGTAATTGATT
>CM042148.1:26648706-26668706 GCA_023376005.1 Doryteuthis pealeii
TAAATAACCCATAAGGAGTTGACATGGCATTTAACAAACCAAAGTAAAGGAAATCGACTAGGATTTGAACTCTGGTCGCCGTGTCCACTTTCTATGACGATAACCATTACACTACGAGCACCTCCCAAAATCAAGTTCTGGAACTATTGTAGAAGAATACTGATCATACCTCTGGAATAAATGTCCTCGATTTAGTCAAGTACATAACATCTGTTTGGATAACAGACAATACGCCTTTTTTATTTTTTCGTTTTCGTGTGTAATTGAAATAACTTCTCTATTGACGACGTGTTATTTGTTTGTATATTCAAATATATTTTCCATGTCTTTGGCTGGAAATGATTCCGATTGTCGGTTCAAATTATGCAGAAATTTCCATCTCTTGGCTTGGCGGATATCCCGTAGGCATTAATTGATAAGGCTGGCGAGCTTAATCTGTTGAACTGTCCGGAATAATCCATCATCTTATCAGGACATGTAAACACATTTTACTCCCTTGATATTTATATATTATTTAACGTCTTCAACAACGAGGCTCATTATCGAACAAAGTATGAACTTTTGGCCAGCGTTAGGCTGGTTGGCTACACTCATCTATTAAATACATGGTTTCTCCAATCAATTACGTTGAACTAGAGGTATTTTGATCTTTGGCAATTAGATTTTATCAATATTCTGCTTCTTGCATAGAGGATTATTTATTCTTAGTCAAAAGTAATGCAGAAATTTATTTATTTATTGTTCCTTGCTCAATCGTAGTGTCTGGTCGCGTAAAGATTTTTCAAGATAGTTTTACAAGATAATTTACAATTGTAATAAAAAAAATACCCAGACTGAAGCTGTAACTTAAAACTAAAACTTAAAGATTAAATGAAGATCGTTACGTTATAAGTGTTCTTTCTTTGTTTTGCTAAACGAAATTAATTTTCTATTGTATATGTATCATGTGTCATCTGTATATGTATAAAAGAAGTCGCCTCTGTTTTGGTATGTACGTGTCGGCTTATAACTCAGAAAAGGGATATCATTGAGCATTAAAATCTCGTATACTCTTTAATATTTTTATAATAAGAAAAAAGTACACAATTTGTATTTCGATTTTTACTGATTAAATGATATCATTAAATAATTAAAAATCTGTCGATTTGGGAACTCTTTACAGTTCTTTATAAAAGGAATAATATTAATTTGAATTAACACGGGAAATTTTCTACATACCTCTTTGCAGTTTTTTATAAAAGCAATAATGTTCATTAAAATCATTACGGGTCATTTTCTTCGTACCAAAAACAACACGTTTAATTCATAGCTTCTTTTTTTTGGTAAACTTTTAGAGATCAAAAAAGAAACTAAATCACGCGTATACATTTTTATCTCTTTATCTCTACAAAAACTATCTATTTTGTTTTGGGAACTTTATACAGTTCTTTATAAAAGGAATAATATTCATTTAAATTAACACGGGAAATGTTCTACATACCAAAAAGAACAAAAAGAAATTCTGAGCTTCTTTTTATTGCTAAACTTTTAAAGTTGAAAAATAAATAAATCATTTTTATCCCTTTATCTCTACAAAAACTGTAGCTATGTTTTTTTGAATATGTAAAAAAATTGTAGAAAAATATTTTTTTTAATAATATTTTAAATGAAAATTACAAAAGGAAAGAATTCTTAAAATAAATGAACATTGTAATTAATGAATTTTGTTCGATATTATCTAATTTGATAAGGAATTTGCTTTATTATTTTTGTCTTACAACATCTCTAACACCTGTCGTCCCCATGCTCTCGCTCGCTCTCCGTCTGTCTGTCTGTCTGTCTGTCTCCTCTCTCTCTCTCTCTCTCTCTCTCTCTCCTCTCTCTCTCTCTGGTGTGGATGGACTGGTTACTTCTGCTAGTAAATAATATCTATTAATAATGGAGATTCGCTTCCGGTTTTTGTCTGTAACAAAAATTACGTCACTGCTTACGTCACATTACCCAACACATAATCCAACGTCATAACATAGAATAAATATACTCAAAATATGAACATGCAGCGTTAGACAATCCTCATTGTTTCAATAAATAGATGCCCGGCGTTATATATTTATATATAGATTGTTTTATTCTAATATAATATTTAAAGTTATCGGAATTGTTTCCATTTCAAATTGTCTTTCTTTTTTTTTTTACTCCTTTAATAAATTTGTCGATTTTACATACTTATGGTACACACTCTATGACATTGAATTTTCAGCTCCTATCCCTCAGGCAATATCTTTCAAAAATCATTTTTACATCGCCCGGAGGGTGTCTTTTTATTTTGCTAGTAAGATTAATACATTCTCCACAGCACTATTAATACTCGGAATTACCTAATATTTCTTATTTGGATTGGTATTATAGGAAGGACTCCTATATTTTTTACAAATAATCAGAGATCTTAAAACAATTATTTTAGTAGCCATAAATTAGGATTTAGATTTTTTTAATTGTGATTGAAAGAGAATAGAAAGAAAATTAGTTTGGAAATATTTTAGAAACAATAGATAATTGTTTACAATGTAGATAATCTAAGGACAAAGATTGTTTACAAACGAGAAATAATAGTTGAAAATTCCAATGATAATATTTATATCAATAGAAAACTGAACGGTCATTGGATGCCACAAGTAACAGAATCAGCTGATATTTGAACATTCCGATGGCAATATCTACGTCATTAGAAAAAAGCCGATTTTCAATGGAATGCACAAAGATCAGCTGATTTTTGATGAATAATTAAAATTATAAAAAAAGGAGTTTAGGGGGAGAAATGACCAGACAGCATCGGAACATCACCAAAATCACACAGAGACTTGAGACACGTCAAACAAAGGCTTCGCTCAAAAGTCACAACAACCATCCGTCTCACACCTTTTCTCTCTTTCCGACTTGACAGTGCATAAGCAAAAACATTCTTTACTTACTTTGTTTTGGTTTGAAATCACGGCCAACCACTCTTATCAATGTAAGTCTTTTCTCATTCATAAATACAATATAAACAATACGGACGAACTCAGCATACACTACTAACTACAGACACAGATCGTCTGTCACCTCGTTGAAAGAACAAAGCTATACCACTTGTATTTATGTATATAAAATTGTTTATTGTATCAATTTTGTCTTCTCTTGTTTTTTGCAGAGACTACATTTCCGTAGTAATATACAGTTAAATTGTGGGGATCAAAACTCGGATCTTCTTTAACCACACAAACACCAAACAAATCGGTCCCTACACTATCCATAGGTAATTACTTTTTTGAAATAGTTTCCTCAACTCAAAGTAATATGCAACTTCTGTTAATGTAAATGAAAACATCCCTAATGTCTAATATAATATTTAAAAGTTATCGGAACTGTTTCCATTTTAAATTGTCTTTCTTTCTTTCTTTCTTTCTTTTTATTCCTTTAATAAATTTGAAGATTTTACACACTCTATGACATTGAATTTTCAGCTCCCATCTCCTCAGGCAATAACTTTCAAGAAATTATTTTTACATCGCCCGGAGTGTGTCTTTTTATTTTGCTAGTAATATAGATATAAATCTTGTGAAATGAATACCCATTTCATGGATTTTAAAAGGTATTTAATTTCCTGCCATCCAACCAAGTTGGATTAAGACAAGGTCTTTTTAACATGGGGCACCACGCACAAACCGAAGTTCATTCAGTGGCCAGTGCAAAAGGGTATGACTGACATTTCTTCAAAAAGTATAAGATAAGCAAAAAAAAAAAAAAAAAAGCACTATATCACTAATAGAAGATGTTCTCAGAATTATTTTTATATATATAACATGTAACATTTGGATGAAGCCTAACTACCAGGGTTTCTTCGTTTGGAAAAAAAGAAACTTAAAATTATGAGAAATGTAAACAAAACTCAACACATGCAGGACCAGGTTTGTGTAATAACATATGTAAATAGGTATTCTATTCATTGTATGTAATACTCGGAATGACCTAATATTTCTTATTAGGATTTCTATCCATAGGTAATTTGAAATAGTTTCCTCAACTCAAAGTAATGTGCAACTTGTGTTAATGTAAATGAAAACACCCCTAATGTCTCACTAGATTCTAAGATCTTACTTCCAAGAAAATATCGAATAGAGAATATTCTAGTTTTGCCGAGATATATATTAAATTGCATGAAATTCCTATCAAGTAACGGATTATGAAAGGTTCAGTTGATGATTGTAAAGGAAACGTTTGAGAAAAACAAATGCAGAATCGAAAAATACAAAGACGCTATAAAGAATGTCATTTAATCAAACATTTACAAAAGCACGAATAAAGAGAGAAAAAGGTAAAAAGACTAATGCTTTAAAATGGCTTCCAGACAAGACGAAGAGGTTTACTGATTTGCAAATGCAGAATTGGTCGGAAAGAAATTACAAAGAATGAGAAGGAGAAAAAGTGTTAGAAGAAAAGCAGGTGCTGAATCGTAAAAAAAAATCCCAAAACATTCTTGTGAAAGGAGAGAATTCCAATTGTTTGTTGGCAGATTTAAAAAATAAAAATAAAGATGAAAACAATAAAAGGAAAAGGAATAACATAAAAGAAAAAAAATCTAAAATAATAAAAGATAATGCTAGAAAATGAAAATGTAAAAAAATCGATAGCGGTTTTTGACGAAGTTTGCAAAACACTATTCCAAGATCAAACGTAGATAATAATAATAATAATAATAATAATAATAATAATAATAATAATAATTCTCTGTGACTTTGAAATAAAAACGGATCACCTTATACCAGCAAGAAGACCAGACCTAGTGTTCATAAACAAAAAAGAAAGAACTTGTCAACTGGTGGATTTTGCAGTGCCAGCAGATCACAGGGTGAAGCTAAAGAAAAATGAAAAAATGGACAAATATCTACACCTTGCCAGAGAACTGAAAAAGTTATGGAATATGAAAGTCAAAGTGATACCAATTGTAGTTGGTGCACTTGGAACAGTCCCAAAAGGATTAGAAAAGGGTTTGGAAAGTTTGGAAATCAGAGGAAGGATTGAAACTATTAAGAACACTGCACTGCTGCAATCTGCCATAATACTCAGAAGAGTCCTGGAGATCTGAGGAGACTTGCTGTCACTCAGACTCCAGTGAAAGACCATCAGCTAATGCTGATGTGAAAACTCAAAAAGAGCAAATAATAATAATAATAATAATAATAATAATAATAATAATAATAATACAGGACCATTCTTAAAATGGACAAAAGAAGAACTCAGACAGATTGACCAAAGGACGAGAAAATTAATGATCATGCACAAGGCTCTACACCCTAGAGACGATATTCAAGAAAAGAAGGGGGAGAGAGATTTTGCCAACATAGAGGACTGCGTAGAAACCACAATACAACAACTCGATGACTATACAAAAAAGAGTAAAGACAGATTACTTATGGCGGCCAACAATAGTAGATGTGAAATATGGACAAACAGAAAAACAACAAAGACGAGAAATCACAGATGGGAAGAAAAACAATTATATATATATATATCAAACGACAAATTGGAGAGGTTGCACATGAAAAGACCAGGACGTGGCTAAGAAAAGTAAACCTTAAAAGAGAAACTGAATCACTAATAATTGCTGCACAGAATAATGTCATAAGGACAAACTATATCAAAGTAAAAATTGATAAGACCCCAAAAAATAGTAAATGTAGATTATGCGGTAATAGAGATGAGACTGTAAACCATGTACTATGCGAATGTAGCAAACTAGCAAAAAGGGAGTACAAAACTAGACACGACTGGGTTGGGAAGGTGATCCACTGGGAATTATGCAAAAATTGAATTTTGACCATACAACAAAATGGTACATGCATAAACCAGAATCTGTTCTTGTGAACGAAACGCATCAAATTCTCTGGGACTTTGAGATAAAAACAGATCACCTTATCCCAGCAATAAGACCAGACTCAGTGTTGATTAACAAAAAAGAAAGAACTTGACAACTGGTGGATTTTGCAGTTCCAGCAGATCACAGGGTGAAGTTGAAGGAAAATGAAAAAACATGGACAAATACCTGGACCTTGCCAGAGAACTGAAAAAGTTATGGAATATGAAAGTCAAAGTTATACCAATTGTAGTTGATGCACTTGGAACGGTCCCAAAAAGATTGGAATAAAGTTTGGAAAATCTGGAAATCAGAGGGAGAATCGAGACCATCCAGAATACTGCATTGCTGCAATCTGCCCGAATACTCAGAAGAGTCCTGGAGTTCTGAGGAGATTTATTGTCACTCAGTCTCCAGTGAAACGCCATCAGCTAATGCTAATGTGAAAACCCAAAAGGAGCCAATAATAATAATAATAATAATAATATTCTCTGGGACTTTGAAATTAAAATGGATCACTGTATCCCAGCAAGAAGACCAGACCTAGTGCTGATTAACAAAAAAGAAAGAACTTGTCAACTGGTAGATTTTGCAGTTCCAGCAGATCATAGGGTGAAGCTGAAGGAAAATGAAAAAAATGGACCTTGCAAGAGAACTGAAAAGTTACGGAATATGTAAGTCAAAGTGGTACCAATTGTAGTTGGTGCACTTGGAACGGTCCCAAAAGGATTGGAACGTCTGGAAATTAGAGGAAGGATTGATACCACCCAGAACGCTGCACTGCTGCAAACTTCCAGAATACTCAGAAGAGTTCTGGAGACCTGAGGAGACTTGCTGTCACTCAGACTCCAGTGAAAGACCATCAGCTAATGCTGATGTGAAAACTCAAAAGGAGTAAATAATAATAATAATAAAGAACAAGAACAAGAAGAACAAGGATTGAGACCATCTAGACTACTGTATTGCTGCAATCGGCTAGAATACTCAGAAGAGTTCAGGAAACTTGAGGAGACTTGTTGTCACTCAGACTCGAGTGAAAAACCACCAGTTAAGGCTGATGTGAAAAACTGAAAAGGGGTGATTACAACAATAATAAACACGTATGAGAAGGTAACAACTTCTATAAGAGCTCAAGAGAAACAAAGAAATACTGATAGCGCGAAATAGGATGGGAAACGAAAGAAAATAATGAATAAGTAAAAAAAAGAGAAGAAAAAAATGCTATCACAGTCCGATTAAAAAGGTTGTGTTTGCGAGAAATAAAGAAACCCAAGACTAAAATCAGAACAAGTCAACAGTGAACCATGAAATGGACAAGGGAAAAGGAATCTGACATTAACGAAGAGATGATTTTGTACCCCAGAGGTTGGATTCAGTTAATATAAATGAATAGAATAGAATATGAATAGCGGACTGACAGATTTATTCTGTTTTGTCTATTTAAAGAGAAATGAAGGCAGTGTTATTGGTGGTGATTGTGGTTATGTGATAATACAATACATTTCAGTGATTATAGCCCGGACAAAGAATATGATATGGTCTACAAAATGGGATCAGATTCTGCAGAGGGGTAAGACTACCCCAATGGGGCCACCTATTGGCCGTGGGTGGCGACCTGTGATGCTTAAGGATAGAGCTCAGGTGGATGAGCAGTTCATGACATGCAATACTCCGCTTTGGCCCTATCTTGGGCTAGACGGGTGGTCGGAGAGGCCCCCTCCGATCAATCGGCTGGTCACGTCAAGCCTTAGCACCTATATGATTTTCCCAACCCTATTGCCCTTATGGCAAGCCCCAACCCCTTTTTATCATATGGGTGCTAGAAGGCGGTGGCTGCGGGTCTACATGTCCTGGGAATGACGTTAAACTCTATCTGATGGTGAGGTTCCAGTTTTGGAGGTTTGGGGAATGTGGAGCACCTCTTCCTCACCATTCCCCCCTGGTCCACTCTGACCCGGAGTGGTAGTACCTGTTAGGGTCCCATCTATGGGTTAAATAGAAAATGTATTTATAAAAAAATTGTATTATCCATTAGGAATTGATTTATTTCAAAACTTTATCGACATTAGATGACCCACTGAGGTTGATATGCCGTAAAACAAAACAAACCAAATCAAAAAATCGAAAACGACGAAAAAGAAATAGGCGTCTGCCGTAACAAATAGTTTGCTAGGTAGAATCGCCGTTCATTAGTAGTATAATAATAGTAGGTGGCCAATTCCATGACAAATCTTCCAGAAAAATGTTTGGCGTTTTCCCAGAACAGAAGCTACAACATCAGTTAAAATCTTGCAAATCAGAAATCATTGAAGTTAGAAATTTTAACACATTTTAACAGAATTTTGTAGCTTTGGTTCTGAGGAAAAACCAAACTATCTTTTTGGTACAAATAATGTTCAATAGATATGAAATAATAATAGAAAAAATATTTGTTATAGATGCAGTACCACATCAGGATATTGATCTTGCTATGAAAAAATAAAAAATCATCTATAACTTAGAATTAATTGACTATCGGACGTTCTCGATAGCTTTTACGGATTCCTTATGCAAAAAGGCTTTTATAAACCAAGTTTTAGGAGTAGGGAAGCTCTAGAACTCATTTTATAGACACAAATAGATTACAAAATGACGCCATTTTTCGCGACCCCTCAGATTTGGAGAGCTAAAAATTGACATGACTCCACCAATTCTTAGAATTGGAAGCTCACATTTTGGGAATTGTCTAACTTTAACATCGTACACAACTATACAAGATTTCAGAAAAATTAAAGGGGGTGAGTAACATGGGCTGGATGATTTGACATGGTATTAGTCTGAAACCAACACTAATTCCACACAATGAATTAATACACCTATAGGATACAGTAACACTGAACATTCAGTAAGCAAACAATGCACATATGAACTTTGATGATTGGTTCATTGATTTTATGGCAAATTTACTTACTTACTTACTTTTAGAATGTGACACAAGATCAAGTTCAAAAGTGGAGTTTAACAGGGTTGAATTCAGTTTTCCTTTTCCTAGGTGGGTTGCCTAACCAAAGCAAAAGGTACCAGTCTACCCTAGAATTAGCTATATAGCTGAAGGGAGGTTTGAGATTCAGTCTAGAAATGATTTGAATAAATATTGTAATTTTGTCTGTTTCCAGTTTAGGTGTCATTTAGGCTATATTTAAATTTGAGATGACAAAAATCAACTGACAAGTTTAAATATACTTTTAGAGTTGTAAAATAAAATAAATTTTAAGATAAATACTTTTTTTTAACCATTCATGTTGGGTATTCATTTTTTTTCAAAATCAATTTGAACACATTTTTAATAGTCATTTTTTATCTATTTAACCTATAGATGAGACCCTAATCGGTACTACCACTCTGGACCTGGGAGTAATGGCGATGATGTTCTACTCTACTATCCCCAGAGTTCCAGAATTCTACAATATGTTCCATGATCAAACAAAATGTAAGGAAAATATATTTCAGAAAGACTTAGATGGTTTTCCATCGTTTTCATTGCGGGATACACTAAATATATGCAAAGTTTGAGACTAATTATCTCTATTCTGTTCTATGAACAGAGCTGGGAAATTTATCCTTTTCGCTCAGTGACCGAGAAACAAAAACCGAAAAGTGTTAACTTTTCAAAGGCCCGGTAAAGAATAGAATGTTTGAAGGGGCTGAAGTATCACGTGGCGAACGGACACGTGACCTGGGATTCATAACTCACAATCTAACGGAAGACAACTATCTTTGTCCCCCTACCGTAGTGAGTTTGATTTCAACTGAATAGCACATACATCTAGCCTTGTGTCAAACAATTCTAAGCTTAGTAACTGGCAAATACCTTAGTTATTTTGCTAGGGCAAGCCACGAACTTATATACAAATACATCTACATACTCACACACCTATATCATACTGGTGGGTAGGTTGAATTTTGAAGACCTACATTATTGGCTAATTTACCATTGGCTTGAGAAAATGGATTTGGGGGTGTCCAAATTGGGACGAGACGGTTCGAGTTTCACTTCTCGCTAATGCTCTTGATGAAGGGATAAATCAACCTCTTCTTTCACCAGTTATTGGATATTTAGCATTTGTAGTGTAAAGGATCTACTCCTTGATTATGAATATAAATGGTGCCAATGTATCTCCTTGCCCTAATCAAGCTACAATCTCAAAGTAAACAGTGTTGCTATCAGGTGAGTCTCCTCGAGTCTCCAGGACTCTTCCGGGTGTTTTGGCCGATATTAATACGCTGTAGTTTGGATCATCTCAATTCTACCAGACTTTTTTCAAACCTTTGGGAACTGTTCATAAGGCACCAATTACAATTGCTACGTCCTTTACCTTCATGTTCCACAGTTTTCTTTGTTCTCTGGCAAGGTCCAAGTACTTGTCTATCTTTTCGCTTTCTTTCACTTTCACTTGGTAATCTGCCGGTGCGACAAAATCCACGTGATACCAAGTTTTCTTCTTGTTAATTAAGACAATGTCTGGTCTTTTGACCGGGATTAGTTAATCCCTCTGTATCTCAAAATCCCAGAGAATTTTATTCGTCTCATTATCTAGGATATATTCCGGTTGGTGCATATACCATTTAGTAGCATGGTAAAAATTGAATTTCTTGCACAATTCTCAGTGGATCACCTTTCCCACCCAGTCATGCTTAGTCTTGTACTCTCTTCGTGTTCATATAGAGCATCATTATAGCTGTAACAAGTAATTAATATATTCGCTCCATCGTTCATCTGAATATGGAATTTGTCCCATATTTTATCTGTTTGGTTTTGTTTGTTGGATTTTACAGCATATAAACCCATGTTGGGTTATTTTATGCCGAAGACGTTTTATTCTATTCCTGCTTGATGGACATTCAACATTTTTAAGACATTTTCTTCTATTTAACCCATAGATAGGAACATAACTTGTACTACCACTCTGAGTCAGGATGAAACTGGAAGTAATGGCGATGAAGGGGTACTCCATACACCCCAGAGAATCTGAACTTCACCACTCAATGCAGTTTAACGTTCTACCCAGGACACTCTTTTTTTTCTGTGTATTGAATCAAATGTCTTATAGGAATCTACAATTTATATTTGGTAGTTCTTTCTGCTAGTCATCGAGCTGAAAATGAATTAAAGGAAAAGACAGACAAAAGATACTTTTAGGTTTCGGATTTTATTTCTAGGTCCACAGATATTTCGTGGAAATATTTTCTCCTGAGCCAGTCAATGTGTTCCCAGTAAGGTCTGCTTTTGAATTTTTTAAGGGGGAGGGTGTAAAATCTATTTTTTTCGATGAAAATGGAGGTGTAATTAATCTACATTTGTTTGCCGACAAAAAATGACTAACACGACTCTGAAAGTATCTAAGTTGGGCCAGTAATTCGGTTTGACGCTGAATCGCTAAAATGACATTTAATATATATATATATATATATATATATATATATATATATATAATAAAGATTTATTTTTATTTTTATAGTGTGTTAGAAGCATTAATTAAAATGTAATAATATATTTTTGAAGACGAAATAATGCAAATTTATGTTTAAAAACATATTTATTTAATTTTTTTTTTTGTCCTTAATATTTTCGGTCTATGCCGATCTTCAGAGAGTCGAAAAATTTTCATCTGTGTTTGTTAGACTCAACTGTGATGTTAATCGATTGAATGCTTTAATGTAAATTCAAACGCTCGGCAAAGATTGTAAAGTTCCGCTCGGTAAAGATCGTAAAACTCTGTCAGATCCCGTCTTTTTTCGAATGATGAAAATTTTTCAACTCTCTGAAGATGGGCATAGCCCGAAGATATTAAGGACAAAAAAAATTAAATAAATATGTTATTAAACATAAATTTGCATTATTTCGCATTCAATATATATATATATATATATATATATATATATATATATATATATATATATATATATATATATATATTATGCTTTGTTAATTGTTTAGTTTTCGTATTTACAGATGGACAAATAGTCAGAATCTGAAAAGTTGTGAATCGATTTCTCCGAAAACCGATCCGATTTTTCTGTGAAAATGTTTTACTTCATATCAAATAAGACTTATACATCTTGGGTGATTCCTTTTTTTAAAATACCTACACGTATTTAGAACCTCCGAAAATCTTAAGCAATTCGCTAGTATTTTTATACAAAGCTATGGTGAGCTTTTCCTCCATCCATACGAGGCAAGCTTTTTTACCTGCCTTATATTTAGGGCATTAAAAAAATGATTTCCCATTTAAAAATCGGATCTTTTCCTAGTTTATTTTTTAATATTTCCCACACACGATTAGGCGAACTAGTGCCATATTTGTACCTTTCATGTTTCTACAGGAAGGAGAGGATTTCTATATTTCTATATTAGGTTTTACTTATACATCGCATCACTTACCCGAAGAAGTATGTCATCGAAATTACTTGTCTGAGGCCTGTAGCTTTTCTGCTTTTAATCGCTCTCAGAATCGTATCGTATCCATCCATCATTAAATATCCAAGGTTAATAGCTAGTTGGTGATGTAAAATTTATTCGGCTTCTTTAGCGGTGATGTTAGAAACCTTTCCAAGCAGATTCTTGAAATTTTCTTTCCACTTCTAGCGTTATTCTTCTTGTCTGGTAGCTTTTAGCTTTGATCTAGAGGTGGTTTTGTACTACCACAAGATCAATTAAATTGATAGGTATATACATATATACATATATAAACATATATGTACATATATATACACACATTTATACATATATATATATATATATATATATATATATATATATATAGACACATGTATATACAGACATATATCATACATATATCTATACACATATATCTATACGCACACACACACACACACACACATATATATATATATATATATATATATATACATCTCTCTCTCTCTCTCTGTATATATATATATATATATATATATATACATATATATATATATATATATATATATATATATATATATATATATAGCACTAAACCTATTGCTCACCGTTGGTCGGTGGCGCTCTCACATTAGCTGATTATCACTATTTGGCGTCAAATTCTTTGAGGCAATACGTGTTTTTCTTTTGATATTTTCGCAATTGGTTTCAAATAAGAAATTGAGAAAATGACACACTTATTAATTCGTGGGCAAAACTCTATGGAATCATAGAAATAAATCCGAGAAACCGACTAAAAACTAGATTAAGAAAAATTCAATTAACTGAAAAGTCCAGAAATGTGTATGTGTATATGTGTGAAGTCGGTTTTATATGGTTTCTTTTTTTAATAGCATATCAACCTTGTAGAGTACAGTAATGCTACTACTTAACCCATAGCTGCAGGAAATGAGGGGGTTCATATATTTCGCAGGTGTATTGAACGTAATAGAACGACAGGGCTCAAACTCGCTTACTACCCTGTCACAGTTCAGCACGGTTGCCATTACGCAACCAGGATTTTTCCCGTGTGCTTGAAGATGAATGGAAATTAAATTTAGTTACGAAAGGTGCATCAAGTAAAATGTTTGACAAGCCCTGATATAAAGAAAGGTTTTAAACTGGAGTAACTAAATATGATTAAACAAAACACTTTTTTAAATACAGTGGTACCCTGACTTACATGCTTAATTTATTCATTTATTCTCGTAACTCAATTTCCTCGTAAGCCAAACCAATTTTCCCGATAGAATAAACTGAAATATCATTAAGCCCTTCCAACCCCCACAAGAAAAAACAAACAAAACAAAACAAAAAACAAATTGTTTTTTAAAGATTTTGGAATAAGAAAAATAGCACTGTGTTGTATAAAAAATATAATAGAATGCAATGTATTTTGTGATGTAATATGTTTTAATATTTATTTTTTTTATAAGAGTTTTATAATTTGCTTGAAGCATTGTACATATATTGGTTAGGAGGTTGATTTAGAAGGCTATAACAATGCAGGTGTAAAAAAAAACAATAATAATACGGTAACAATGGTGTTGTGTGTTAACCTGTATTTTTTTATAAATAATAATTATCTTTGGTATAATAGATTTGGAAACGTAAATGCTTTTAGGGAACTTAATAACATAAGCGTATCTGCAGCTCGCTCATACATAAAATTTTAGCACACAAAAACTCGACCGAGTGACAGCTCATAACTTCGAAAACTCGTTAGTTCGGGTACTCGTAATGTTGCATAGGGTCAAATTCGAGTTGTAGTAGTAGTCGTTAGTAGTAGTAATCGTTGTTAGTTTAGAAACAGCATACGCAAGTCGTATACTCACAAAGGGGTTGTTTATTCCTTTCTAGGCTCGTGGGTTCTTTTTCAGAGACAAGGGGAGGGAGAGAGAGTGAGGTGAAATTATTCTATCGTAAATCATGTTCGGTAGTACTATGCGCAACACATCACGGGGGAACTCGGGACGCCCCGTCTGCCCCTTGCAAAGGCCCAGTCAAAAAACAGCGATTTTTCTCTTCTTCCGTTTCTCGTCCTGTGAATGCCAGGGTCACCAAACATCCGCTCCTCCGGAGAAACTAGAACTTCAGCTTTTATTTTTAATTTTAGTTCGGGGTCATTGATTCGGTCAGTGGATGGCCCCCCGTTGAGTTTTTACCGTTTCAAACTTTAACCTTTCTCTGTTCTTATCTCTTTTTCTTCTCTTTCTCCAGAAAACCGATTACCGTTTTCTTTGCAATTCCCAAATTCCCCGTAGACAGTAATAATTACGCTACAGAGTACATATGTTTCAAAAGAAAAGGAGACATAACCACACTCAACGGTAAGTCCCTTAAGCCAGTAGAACAATTCACATACCTAGGTAGTAATATCTTATCCACAGAAAGCGATGTAAATACACGAATAGGAAAAGCGTGGTCGGCCACAAACAAATTATCAGTAATATGGAAATCCGATCTCACTGACAAGCTAAAGCGACATTTCTTCCAGGCGGTGGTTGTATCAGTGTTGCTGTACGGATGCACCACTTGGACCCTAACGAGGCGCCTTGAGAATAAGCTGGACGGGAGCTGCACAAGAATGCTGCGTGCAGTCCTGAATAAATCGTGGAAGCAGCACCCCACAAGGAAACAGCTATATGGCCACCTGTCCCCCATCTCACAAACCATTCGAGTGAGACGGACAAGACATGCCGGGCACTGCTGGAGAAGCAAGGATGAGCTCATAAGTGACGTTCTCCTGTGGAAGCCAACACACGGACATGCTAGTGTGGGCCGCCCAGCAATGACCTACATTGACCAACTAAGCAAAGATGCAGGTTGCTGCGCAGAGGACCTCCCTGGGAAAATGAATGATAGGAAAGGTTGGCGAGAGATTGTCATGGATATCCGTGCTAATAGCGCGACATGATGATGATGAAGTCAAGGTACCACTGAAAAATTCTATTAGGCACCATCCTCCTTTCGAATGTTATTGACCCTCTTTTGGACAAGATATTTAGTGTCGAATCGTTTCTAACTGCAGTTAAATTCTTATATCTCGAAGATCTTCATAATATCTCGCTTTAATACATCAAAAGACATAAAAAGTGAGAGAAATTAGTTAAGCAATGACCGAAAACAGAAGAAGAGAAGACCCTAAAGGCTTTCTGTTTTTGTGTGTGAATTCAGCCGAGTGTTTCAACCATGAATATTAAATCAGATGTGAATCCTAATTAGAGTTTTATAGTGAGAAATGACTAAATGAGTTAGAATTGCTGATGTGTGTCTTTTGATCAGACCGATTGATGCACGAAATAGTTTAGTGTTAATGTGCAATTTCCCAGCTCTGTTATTCGATTATTTATGGTCCGTTTAACAGAAGGGAAGACATTATCCTACATTCCTAGGGGCTAACTTAATAAATACAACGAATGCACTACTTCTGTGGATTATTTATGTGTACAAAACCGTATGTAAAAAAAAAATCATGTTCGTATTATTTGATAGATAGATAGATAGATAGATAGATAGATAAATATAATGAGGAGAATAAGTGTGCATGAATAATTGTAGATTTACACGTTTTGTCACATAAACACATAAGCTGTATTCAAACTAATCAAGTTTTATCTGAGAGTGTTTATAAAAATTATCAATTTATCTGATTTTTTATTAATACGTATTTCTTTCATGTAAAAATGACTCGAAATCTGCGATTAAATATAGTCAACTCAAACTCATTCAACTCAATTAACTAATTCAGTTAAAACGCTTTATATATATATATATATATATATATATATATATATATATATATATATATATATATATATAAAGATAATCTACTAAGTCAGACGAACCTACTATTTGTTTCGCATAAAGCTCTTCAGGGCTAAAATCTGACTCTTGGCTCTACTTAGGTATCGAGCACTTTTTACAAATTAGCTTCTCCTAGCGGTTATATGAATATATATAAATCTTATATACATATATATACATATAAATTGTTTTTTCTTTTGGCCAAATACTATACCAATAGATTATTTTTTGTTGGTACGAATATCTTGGTCTTTTCTTTTTTTCAAAAATTTTTTTCTTCCTGGTTGATGTTTGGTAGTATATTTTTACAATCAAACTCTCTGCCGGGTTTTTCTCTCCGCAAGGATCTACCAACACACTTGGTATATTATATATATATATATATATATATATATATATATATATATATATATATATATATGTTGAATTTTTTAAAAATACAAATGTTTTTCATAAGCAACTACCCAGGTTTCAGGTTATTTCACCATCGTCAGGTGCTAATAGATCTTCTTTTGTTTCATCAAAAAAAATTTTTAAATCTCTCTCTCTCTCTCTCTCTCTCTCTATATATATATATATATATATATATATATATATATATAATTTGCTTCCTTCTTTATGAGTCCTGACACTGGAAATAACAGTTCTTTTTGTTTTAACCCAACCCCTCAGTCACGGGCATGACGAGACACAGTCAATTTTTAAGCCACGTAAAATTAGTTTGAAATCTGAGTTTTCCTTCTCTTAGGCTGGTTGTCTAACCAAAGTTAAAAGCAACAACCTGGACGACTATTTACTCATAGTTGGGGAGAGATTATATTGATTTATGCCTTTCCCAAGAGCATTGTATGAAGTGAAACGCTAAAATCCCGTTCAGGATTTGAACTCTAGTCACCGATTCCAATTTTCCGACAATAACTTATTTATGATCCGTTCAACAGAAGGGATATAATACATACATAATTATATATATATATATATATATTATATATATATATATATATGTGTGTGTGTGTGTGTGTGCTGTGTGTGTGTGTATGTGTGTTTTGTTTATATATATAATATATATATATATATATATATATATATACTTCTTAGCGGTGAGGGCTATTTTTTCTGGTGGCAAATATTACTTAGTTCAGCAATTTAATGTCTCATGGTTCTTCTGACTGGCTCTACTAGACTGACTGATTTCCTCTGATTTCAGCCATTTCCTATAGTATGCCGCTCACAGCGGCTCCCCCATCACCGAGAGTCTATTATAATTGGCTTCAATACTAGTCCATTATAATTGAGCCGAAAGACTCAGATTACAATGATAATAGGAATTTATTTGAATAGTATGAGTTCTGAGATGAATCGATATTGAACTTTGAAATATCCCATCAGACAAGTTAAAATACCAGGAAATGTTAATACTGTCGTGTGGAAAATTTGGTAGGAAAAGAGTTAACATCTCAGATCGTTATTGGCCAGCTAATGAGACCCCAGGTTTCATCAGGAAGTAAGATGTTTTGACTTTGTATCGCATTTGAGGGGTAGGGCCACAAAATCCAACATTGAGCTTCTTTGTTTGACAACTGACAATTATGTCAACCAGTGTCAAACAATGTTATTCGCCAGACCCGGAAATCAAGTCCACACCTGAGACCCACGACAGTTTTGATAAACATATCAGTTTAGTATCTTGCAGTGACCTTTGATTGAATCTGTAAACAGTCAGCAAGAATAATTCTGTCTAAAATGAAAAGAATTAAAACCAAATAATATCCACTGACTTACAAATGTATTTTTATTTCTCGTTAATAATTGGTAAACCCCAGAAGAAAACCTCACCGTGTCACAGAAGGAGTCTCATTATTATTTATTTCTCTTTTTTTTTTTTGCGAACCACAAATTGTTCAATTTTAGCACTAGACCTAATTTGGTGCAAATTATTTCTTATTTTCTAAATTGAATATTCATATCATAAGCAAAATTTCAAAAAACATTGAAATAAATAAGTGTGCTGAATGACTATTTAAACAAATTTAATCTTTTATTCATGGTTAATGCTTGTCAGGGTGAATACAACTTAAATTAGGTGTGGGTCTTATATTAGGTCCCTCACATGTATGCCTAAAATCAAGAGAGACTTAAGGGAAAATTATGATATTGTAAAATGTAAACGTTACCTATTACTTCAGCATAATAGCTTATTATCTAGACTAGTACAAAATAAAAAATGACCTCCGGGCGATGTAAAAATATATTTTTGAAACATATTGCATGAGGGGTGGGAGTAAAAAATTAAATGTCAGCGAGTTTGTACCCTAAGTAAGTACAATCATCAAATTTTTAAAAAATAAAACAATTTGAAATGTAAACTTTAAATATGTATTAAAATAAAACAAACTATATATAGATATATAATACCAGTCCTGTATCTATTAAGACTTGTTTTAAAAAACAATGAGGACTGTCTAATGTTGCATGTTCAAATTTTGAGTGTATTTATTCTATGCTATGCCGATTTTGGGTAACGTGACGTAAGCAGTGACGTAATTTTTGTTACAGACAAAAACCGGAAGCGAATTTCCATTATTAATAGAGATGTAGATAAAATAGTGGGCCGGGTTAGCTCAGTCGGTAGAGTGTTTGTCTAGAAACCACAAGGTTCCTAGTTCGATACCCGGCCCCGCCAACTCAGCGTATGAGTAGCACAGGGATCTGTGCGGTAAAGTAAGGAGCTGATGGTAGGTGTGGCGCTCCACCTCAGACGCTAAAAATAATCTCCTTGGTCTAGCGCTAGTGAAAAGGGGATAGACTCTCTCGCTGCATGGCTTATACCGACATTAGGCCGCCCCGACGACTTTTTTTAGATAAAATATAGATAATTTATTTATGTAACTAGATAATAAATCAAAATGATTTATGATAAATTATTTTAATTTTCTAAAATGCATGTCATAGCATATTTTTCTATTAATTTAACTAATCAAGTCATTTTAGAATTTGATAAAGATAGAATATCATTGAACCGGGGCATATGGACAACTAATATATTGAAATGGAGTTATCAGAATAATATCTAATTAGAATAATTTCGTTTCTTTTCTTATTGCCTAAAAGAACTACAATAGTTAAGTATTATCTGCGTTATTCGGACTATTGTTCTCATCTTCATTGTTATCTGTACAATGTTTCGGCCGATATGCCCTCCGCTTCTTCAAGTATTTCTTTCGATCGTAAATAACAATGATAACAATTCAGGCATTTACACAAACAAATGTTTTAATCATCTCAACTTCATCAAAATACAGCTTAAATCAGGTGTGGGTCTAAGATTAGGTCCCTCACATGTGTGCCGAAAATCAATACCCTAATACGCTAATACCCTTGGAAAGGTATGAATCCAAGTACACTCCCTCCATTTATGAGTAAGGAGTTGGGCGGACTGGGCTTTTTAACCTTGGTTAGGCAACCATTCTAGGAGAAGGAAAACTCGGAATTCAAACCCCTTAAACTCCGCTTGGCGAGTCACTACTAGAATATGCTCAGTTCTAATTAGTGATCTATTTCACTAATTTTAGTTGACCTGCTAGTAGTTCTCTGATTGGCTGATTTAATCCAGTAACCATCCGATCGGGAGAAAGTGTTGGAGAATTAGAATAGTTTCAGACGGCGTAGCGAAAGGCCGCATGAAAGCCATTTCTCTCTTCGTGTGGTGGAAGCTTGTTTTGAAATAAAGACGTCTAAAATATAACTATTCTTGTATTTATGTATATGAACAAAAAGATTAAGAAACACCCAAGACCCACCCAAAAGGTCTTAAGAAGCCCCAATAATACCGGAAGACCAGAAAAGAGACAGAGAGACAGACCGACA
>CM042148.1:26676206-26683706 GCA_023376005.1 Doryteuthis pealeii
CGTAACAAAGAGTATACGATCGCCCGGCTGATGCAAGAAAAGGAACGTCGACTACTTACAAAGTAGATAGTAACACAGTAAATGATATCACAACTCATGCCGATGCTTATCAACCCGTAATTCACTGCATTGTTCAGTGTACATTACCTTCCACGATGCTACTTAATAACCGACGAACAGGTCTACCATTATTGATACAAGGTCGCTGGTTACTACGTTCTAGGTTCTTAATGTAGTCCACATGGAAACTGTGGGGTCTATGCAACTTTCCGGGGTCCAGACACACAGACAAAGAGAAGCACGGTGGTGTACTGGGTAGAGTCGCAGGAAATGGACTCGTCGATCCGAGTTCAATTCCTGGACGAAGCAACAGTTCATATAGCGTTAATACCTTTGGGAAATGTATGAATCCAACTATTCTCCCCCTCCAGCTAGGGTTAAATAGTAGGGCATGCTGGGCTCTTTAAACTTGGCGAGGCAACCAGTCTAGGAGAAGGAAAACTATGAATTCAAACCTGGTCACTACTAGAATAGGATCAGGCCAAGTTATTGATCTATTTCAATTTTTTTTTAAAATTATGCATTGACAAAAACCGAACTGGGGTTATTGCGATATTTTAGTGATTGCAAATAAAAGATGATGCTTACTGGAGATGCCGTTGTATCTCCTTTCTTTTAACTCTCTTTTCTGCAGCGGTTTCTTTCCTCTCTTTTTCACTCCTTTCGTTCCTTGTTTGACGAGGAGGCGCCAGGTCATACGGTCTTCTGCACAAGCCACCCATGTGTTTATGTCGATGTGGCATGTCTTCATGTCTCTCTTGCAGACATCTTTAAAGTGTAGGCGTGGTCTCCCTACCGGTCGGGTGCCCTCTGCTAATTTACCATACAGTAGGTCTTTGGCATGTCCAAGCCAGCGCAGGCGTCTCTCGCAGATGATGGCGGGCATGCTGTTTATGTTTGCTTGGTCCTGCCAGCGAATGCGTAGAATGCGGCGTAGGCATCTGAGGTGGAAGCTATCCATATTACAAATACATTTATATATATATATATATATATATATATATGTGTGTGTGTGTGTGTGTGTGTGTGTGTGTATATATATATATATATAATTTATATTTATGCATATATATGTTAATTATATATATCTTATATTATGTATATATTTATATATATATTATATTTATGCATATATATTATATATTTATATATATATATATATATATATATATATATATATATATATATATATATATATAGATATATGCAATTTATATTTATGTATATATATATAGATAGCATATATATATATATATTTATGTATATATATATTATATACATATGTATATAATATATATGAATAAATATAGGAATAATATATATATATATATATATATATATATATATATATATATATATATATATATATATAGAGAGAGAGAGAGAGAGAGAGAGAGATAGATATAATCAAATATAAATAGCTCTATAAAATCATTATATTTTTATGTTCAGCTATATTTTCTTATTTATATATGTTAAATATGTATTCATCTACGCATACACGTATAATGGGAATTACGTATCTGAGAATGCGACAGTTTATATATATGTCATTTATATTATTCACATATATACATATGCGTTTATGTACATTTGTATGTGTGTGTGTGTGCGTGTGTGTGCATGTGATATTTACTTAACAACCTGGCATCGATTTAGTTTGTTTTACTAGTTTTTCGATTGGTATTCTTAGATTTCAGACTACAGCACATTTTATAAAAAATGATGGAAGAGCCAGTATCTTGTGTCTGATTGATGAGATATCAGACGAATAGCAAAAAGAAAAGTTACAACAGAAATTGAATGGAGTCAGTTTAGCTTATTTTGCAAGAAATATTGCAAACATGAAAACTGATGTAACAAAACAGCGAGATACGTACAATCATGGAGACAAATAAACTGCTGCGATTGTAAAATAGTTTGTTTTTTTCGAGTTTTTGGACTATGTCCAATATGATATCCGACTAAGAATGAAAAGTTCCGTATTTGACGGCATATAGGACGCACATTTTTTTTCCAAAATCGTGGCTCAAAAAATTGCCCTGCGTCTTATACATCGTAGGTGAGGTTTGAGACAACCCGTAGGCACAGGCTAATCTTCTATATGATGCTCACTAACCCAGCTTACGCTCAGTACTTTTACCTACCCTAAACTCCGTGCATCTTATTTTATTGCTGGTATTGTTATAATCAAGGTTAACAGAAGCGTATGGTGGCGAAAAAAACAAAACAACAAACACAAAAAAACTTTTTTTCCTGAATCTGACCTGCTGAAATGGGGGTGCGTTTTTATATGCCCGTGCGGCTTATATGCCGTTAAGTGGGAAATGGACTCGTCGCCCCGAGTTCAAATCCTGGATGTGGTAATTGCATTTCACTTAGCGCTAATACCCTTGGGAAAGGTATGAATCCTACTCTCCCTCCAGCTATGGACAAATAGTAGGGCAGACTGGGCTCTTTAACCTTGGTTAGGCAACCGGTCTAGGAGAAGGAAAACTCTGAAGTCAAACCTGTTGAAATCCGCTTAAAAAATCGACCTTGTGTCACATCCTGCTCGTGCGGAGGGGCTGGTAAATACATATAGCCTATTTCAGGAACCTTAGACAAAGTGTCTAAAACCCCCAATCATCAGATGCGAATGAAAAATTCTTTATTACAGTTGAGGCTTAAGAAATTGACCTTATGTCACATCTAGCTCGTGCGGAGGGGTTGGTATATATATATATATATATATATATATATATATATATATATATATGCCGTTAAATACGGTAATATTGCCAAATTCCTTATCTGTCTTGCAACACAAAGATGACTGACTGTAGCAACCAAATTTTGACTCCTCACCCGCTGTCGGCTGGGGCTACTGGATATGCCGACCGCACCTCTGAAGAGGAGTAAAACCTCCTCATGGAGCTACCTGTTGGTCGTGTGTGGTGACCAAAGAGGATTAAGGACGGAGTCCTGGTGGCTGGACAGTCCATGACATGAAACATTCCATTTAGTACTTATTTGTCGGAAAGACCTCATCTGATAAATCGGCTAGTCACCTCAAGCCTCATCTCAAACATTCAGAGAAATAAGTCGCTGTAACGTTGTCGTATATGGTCACAGTACCCAAAGCGTATATATTCACCGTACAAAAAATGTCTCCGGCACATGGCGGTCATCTTGTTGATAAAAATTACAACGCGAGAAATATGTAGTCACAACTGCTAGCCTTTATTTCCAGGGTAGGCTCGTCTCGTGGGCTGTATCGGAGAGGATGAAAGTGCAGAGAGAAAGAGAGAGAGAGAGAACACTGCTAGATTACTGTGATCCCATAAGGGACCCAAGGTCAGATCCGTACCCTACGACGTCCCAAATCGAAAAGAGACCGGTCCCTTTTTTCGTTATTCCACGTCACCATGTGAGTTCCGGTTCTGGTCAACACCCGAAACTTCTGGTTGACACTCAATTCTCCGTTCGGGGGTCACGCTCCGGTCAAACTGTTTTGTATTCATTACTCTTTTTAAAACCTTTACTTTCTTTCTTCCTCCTCCTTCCATTAGTAGTCCTTGCCAAATGCAATCTTGCTACATCGCGCTTCTGTATTATAAATATTTTACTGACGATTACGCCTAGATGGGACACACTTGGTATTTACCCAACCCGTTCGCCATGGGTGAGACTTGCCATAAGATCACAAGGTTGGAATATTCAACGAGGATCGCTGTTCAGATGTAAAGTAAGTAGAGTCATCGGGGTGGCCTAAAGTCGGTATCACGTATGATTGTTTCGACCATATGAAATGTATGATTGTTTTGCTCATATGAAAACCAACCAGCCTTTTATCATATATACGATGAAAGGTAGTGGCTTGGAGTCTTATAATCATTATAATCATGTATATATATTATATTTATGTATATTTAAATATTATATTATATTTAGGAAAATATATATATTACGTATATATATGTATATATTATATATATATATATTATATTATATATATATATAATATATATATATATATAATAGATAAGAATAAATAAGATTATAATATGATATATGATATATATGGTAATATATGTAATATATATATATATATATATATATATATATATATATATATATATGGGAGTAAATATGGAAATTAAATCCGACAATATAAAGAAAATTTGAAAAAACAAGTGTTCCGAAAATGGGATGAATTTAATTATCGATGTTTAAAACATTTCGGTTACATTGAACCTTCATCACGATGTCTCTTGGGGTGAAGAAAATGATGGATGTTTTTATATACTTTTTCTCGTCTTTTGCATTTCTTCGAGTTGCGTCACGCGTCATGACACCTTCGCGTGAATAGATCGCGACTTGCCTTTCAAAAATAAAACGCTGATCAAATACAGTTACATAACTAAAAAGATTTTCATCTCCCGTCACATATAAAAACATCCATCATTTTCTTCACCCCAAGAGACATCCTGATGAAGGTTCAATGTAACCGAAATGTTTTAAACATCGATAATTAAATTCATCCCATTTTCGGAACACTAGTTTTTCAAATTTTCTTTATATATATATATTATATATATATATATATATATATATATATATATACATGTGCTAGGGCTTGACATGGCCCTTACTTGCTCCTTCCCGATTTAGTAAGTTAGGGCCAAGTGGACTGTTGCATGTCATTGACTGCTCAGCCACCAGGATTCCGTCATTAAGCATCACCGATCGCCACCCAAGCCCAACAGATAGCCTTTTGGGGGGAATGCGAGCTCTCATCCTTCTGCAGAGATGCCGTCGGCGTATTCTACAGCCCCAGCTGACAGAGTGGTTTGTTTTGTGTTGTGAGCAAAAGAATTGAGATAGGAACGAGTTTCAGATACGCTTATATTGATAAGTTCTCAACAAACATTAAAGTTTCCAAATCTATTACGCCAATGAAAAATATCATTTATAAAAAAATAAACATTAAAACATATTCAGAATATAATTCATTACATTCTATTCTATCATTTTTGTATACAATACAATGCTAAGTTTCTTATAAAAAAAAACATAATAAAATAATCTAGGGCGTTTTTGTGTGGAGCTCTAGAACGGATTAATGGCATTTCAGTTAATTACAATAGGGAAAATTGATTTGAGATACGAGAAAAATTAACAAAGAGGAACGAATTTAACTCGTAAGTTAAGGTGTCATTATATATATATATATATATATATATATATATATATATTATATATATAATATATATTAAATATACTAAACTTATTGGTAAATCCTCGCGCTGATAAAAAAAACAGCAAATAGTTTGATTGTAAAAATATACTACCAAACATCAACTGGGGAGAAAAAAAATTTGGTAAAAAAAGAAAGAACAAGATAATCGTACCAACAAAAAATAATCTATTGGTACAATATTTTGGCCAAAAGAAAAAACAATTTATATGCATATATATATATAAGATATATATATTCATACAAACCCGCCAGGAGACTAAAGTTAATGAGTAAAAAGTGCTCAATACCTAAGTAGAGCAAATAATAAAGATAAATCTAATGAATCAGATGAACCTACTAAAAGTTTCGCTTAATGCTCTTCAGGGCTAAGATCTTAGCTAGAGTCAGATCTTAGCCCTGAATAGTATTAAGCGAAACTTTTAGTAGGTTCGTCTGACTCATTTGATTTCTCTCTCTCTCTCTCTCTCTCTCTCTCTCTCTCTCTCTATATATATATATATATATAATATATATATATATATATACATCCTCGCTTAAAAGTTGATTATTTACAAAGCGGTTAATGCACTTAGACTAGGTTAAATATTTCGTGAGCACGTGAGCTAAATTTAACTTTATTTTCCTTATCTTCAGCATGCTTCGTGATTTCTTGAAAATAGTCACAGCCTTAGTATCATACCATTTAATTTTAAATCATTCTATTTAAACTTAGCTTAAAAATTCTAGAAATCCCGCCAGGCAGTAATGGCTGTTAAATATTGTTACGTTCATTGTCAACTTTGACAGAGGTCTCTTCGACATATACAACGAATTAACATGACAAGCGATTTGGTTTGTTATCGTATATTGGCCCATATAGCCCCTGTGGAGGTGCGTGGTTTAATAGTTAGATTTTTGGGAAATGGATTCGTCGACCCGAGTTTAATTCCTGGACAAGGCTGTTTGCATTTCACATAGCGCTAATACCCTTGGGAAAGGTAAGAATCCATATATTCTCCCTCCAGCTATGGGTAAATAAGGCAAACTGGACTCTTTAACCTTGGATAGGTGACCAGTCCAGGAGAAGAAACTCTGATTTCAAACCTGTTAAACTCTGCTTAAGAAATTGACCTTGTGTCGTATACTGTTCGTGCGGAAAGGTTATATATCACCTTCGTTCGAAGAATAGTGTAGATTTAAACAACAACACATCTGTTTTATATTACTGTATTGTCTTAACCACACACATCTTTCATTGAATTTGACTTACATTCTATTTCGTCAGATTTTAACACAAACTTAAAAAAACAAAAAACAAACAAAAAAAAAACAACAAAAAACAATATACACGAACTAAAACATTTAAGTTTATATACATAATATTATTCAAAAGTGCATTTCCAAAAAAATATATTCATTTTTTTAGATGAGGAAACAAAAGTACATACATTCATTTACTTACGAATTTATAAATTAGATAAATTTATATATATATATATATATATATATATATATATATATATATATATATATATATATACCCGCCCCTTCTCACAACTTGTGCCCCCCCCCACAAAAAATCCCTACTGCATCGCTCGCTCGAACCACTACCATTCCTACAACCTCCCACTACCAATTGTTATTACCTCCACTTCTAATTCCTTGCTACTACTCGTTCTTGTTAAAAACGAGACACGAAACCATACCATCGTTTCCTACTGATGATGGCAAACTGTATTGCCAAAGTGCTCGTTTTCAAACCTTTCGTGGACTGTTACACCAGTTACACCTTGACACCAAAAAGATGGCCAGAAAATTAGAAAGGATCAACCAAAAACTTGTCCGACAAGAATTGTCTGTACAGTTCAACAAAACTTGTATGTATGTATGTATATATATATATATATATATATATATATAATAAATAGGTAATCCACAGACATGTGTTTCAAGGTTTCACCTTTCATCAGTGTGGCTATACGGTAACAGCTACCTCTGGCCGGGTTCGAAACCCGAATGAACTTTCGTTTGCCAAACCTCTAACCCGTACGGCCAGAGGCAGCTGTCAAATATAGGAGAATAAATAATCGCTACATTTCTAAGCGGAAATGAAATTCACTTGAGTCCTCAAACGTTTTGTAAACAAACGCGAGGGTTAGCTATACGCCGTAACGGTGAATCTGTAATTAAGTCCCTATTCAGAGAACTCAACCATTAGT
>CM042148.1:26688706-26711206 GCA_023376005.1 Doryteuthis pealeii
CTCCTGTGTGTAGCCCGGTCCTCAGGTGCAACCGACCGATCCGGCAATATATTACATTTAAAAGTAATCATACAGATAGTAGATTTCCAGATATCAAAAGAAAGAAAACATCTTACTAAAATAATTATTCATATCTAATTTTAAATTACCGACGGGATCAACGGATTTTTTCTACCCGCTAACCCTGAATCTCGGCTCGGTTTTGAATACAGAGTTTTCCTTCTAGATGGTTTGCCTTATTAAGTATTTTTACTAGAAGGGTCAGATTAGCTCAGTCAGTAGAGGGTTCGATACTGGTCCTAGTCAACTCAGCGTAGGAGTAGCACAGGGATCTGTGCGGTAAAGTGAGGAGCTGAAATTAGGTGTGGCGCTTCACCTCAGATGTCAAAACAATGTTCTTGGTCTAGCGCTAGGGAAAAGAGTATAGACTCCGTCGATGCCTGGCTGATACTGACTTTAGGCCGCTCTGACGACTTTGCTTACTAAGTACTAGCCTAGGTTTTTAGTAGGTGTATTATAGGGTGCAATGGGGTTCGCATTCCCTCGATTTTGATTTAAGAGTTTTTCTTCTCCTGGATAGGTTATCTTAATAGGAATACTGATTAGTCTAATATCATTCTATGTCCAACATATCTAACTCCGGTTTCAACTAGGCGCTCCAGTGGCTTCGGCCCTGGACCGTACAAGTTAACATCGTTGATCCCAAGGGGTTATTCCTCCAGGCAAAACCTGTCTCCTTGATTTAAAGGGGGGAGGCTGGTTTTATTACCCAGTGCCTGAGAGGGAGAATCCAGACGGGGTCAACGCATTTTTTTGCCCCCGTCACCCATGAGTCTCGGCTCGTGTGTGGTCCCACATTAATAGGGGCTTATACCTAACCCCTACACGTGGGGTACGTGGTAAATATCTAGTCTACTATTATTCTATCTTATATTTACACATATATATATTTACCAACCCCTCCGCACGAGCAGGATGCGACACAAGGTCAATTTCTTAAGCGGAGTTCAACAGGTTTGACTTCAGAGTTTTTCCTTCTTCTAGACCGGTTGCCTAACTAAGGTTAAAGAGCCCAGTCTGCCCTACTATTTACCCATAGCTGGAGGGAGAGTAGGATTCATACCTTTCCCAAGGATATTAGCGCTAAATGAAATGCAATTACCACGTCCAGGATTTTAACTCGGAGCGACGAGTCCATTTCCCGTGACTTTAACCATTACACCACGCGCTTCCTACAATTATTTACACATATCTGAGTAAAACTGAAGGATGTGTGACTTCAAAGGATATTAGTATGAAGTGAACCGTCGTAGCCTTGTTCAGGATTTGATCTTGGTGTGACAAGTCCAATTTTAAAACGATAACCGGTGGACATTGTGCGCTTGAATATACGATCGCATTTATATGCGTTCTCTACAAGGTCAATACGATTTCATCATCACGTGCGTTCGCATTACAAAAAGGCGGTTCGCATATTTGCAGCATAGATTTATAAATATGCACGGACATGGATATGAAATTTAGATTTATTGATGTTTACGTTTCTCATGACTGGTTTTTAATAATGACGAATGGGAAACGGGCAGTGATAACGACGGGGCTTTATATAAACTATCTACAAGAAGACATCAACCATGTTTGATTTTCAAATATTTGAATGTAGACACATCAAATAGACGCGTGTAAATGGGATATAAAGTAAATTCATTTCCTAACAGAATTAATTTTAAGAGATATATTTGAATTTTTATGTAGCATGAAACATTAAAAGAAGAAAAAATAAATGAACGTAGTGTCAAGGGCGGGAAAAATGACGACAAAGAGAAGAAATAAGTATCGTACATACTCGTGTATAGGTCGAAGTTTGAAGATCTAATTTTTAGAAAAAAAGATTGGCATTGACTTGAGTTAGAAATGTGTAACGTTGAAATTTAAACCTAAAGATAAGACTTTGGAGCTACTGTTTTTCTTCCAATATATATATATATATATATATATATATATATATGAAGAGAGAGAGAGAGAGAGAGAGAGAGAGAGAGAGAGAGACAGACAGACAGACATATATATATATATATATATATATATATATAAAGAAAATTGAAAAAACAAGTGTTCCGAAAATGGGATGAATTTAATAATCGATGTTTAAAACATTTCGGTTACATTGAACCTTCATCAGGATATCTCTTGGGGTGAAGAAAATGATGGATGTTTTTATATGTGACAGGAGATGAAAATGTCACATATAAAAACATCCATCATTTTCTTCACCCCAAGAGACATCCTGATGAAGGTTCAATGTAACCAAAGTTTAAAACATCGATTATTAAATTCATCCCATTTTCGGAACACTTGCTTTTTCAAATTTTCTTTATATTGTCGGATTTAATTTCCATATTTACTCTCATATATATATATATATATATATATATATATATATATTTGGAGGATATGTGCTTAATTGAAGTCATACCTAATTTTGAAAATTAATTACTTAATAATTAAGGAATTTTAGGCGGGCATATATGTTAAAATGTAAGGCTAAACAAATCGAGAAAATGTAAATCCCTGAATGTACATTTCGACCTCATGTATATATATATATATATATATATATATATATATATATATATATTATATATATATAATATATGAGAGAGAGAAAGAGATAGATATATATATAGAGAGAGAGAGACAGTGATATATATATATATATATATATATATTATATATATAGAGGGAGAGAGAGAGAGACAGACAGACAGACAGACAGACAGACAGACAGAGACAGAGAGAGAGACACACACAGACAGAGACAGAGAGAAATATATATATATATAATATATATATATATATATATGTATGTATAATTTAATATACCAAGCGTGTTGGTAGATCTTGGGAGAAAAAAACCCAGCAGAAAGTTTGATTGTAAAAATATACTACCAAACTCACCAGGAAGAAAGAAATTTTGAAAAAAGAAAGGACCAAAATATTCGTACCAACAAAAAATAATCTATTGGTACAGTATTTGTCTTGCTTCTTTTCTTCTTTAGTCAGATTTTAGCCCTGAAGAGCTTTATGCAAAACTAATAGTAGGTTCGTCTGACTCATTAGATTATCTTTGTTATATATATATATATTATATATATATATATATATATATATATATATATATATTGAGAGAGAGAATAAGAAATATATAAATATATATATTTATATACATATATATAAAGATATATATATATATATATTATATATATAAAAAATGAGAGAGAGAAAGAGAAATTATATATATATTATATATATATATATATATATATATTATATATTGACGACAATCAAGATTGACCTATAGCAGAAAAATAATGTTGTAAGGTCGATAGCAAACCCAAATGTGATGGACTTGGAGCAAATTTTGTCTTTAAAAATGACATCCCTAAATTTAAATTGACCTCCTAAATGCCAATGTGATACAGTGTCATGTTTATTCCAGGGGTTCTTCTTCGTACAGGTAATTATTTAACCAACACTGTTGCTACTGACAGAATGTGACACGAAGTATGGGGCATCCAGGGAGGATCAAACTGGATCTTTAGTAGTCACGCATCTTTGAGACTAGCTTGTTAACAATTACACCACGATTGGACGCCTTTTCCTTTCTTTACAGGTATGTTAACTCAAAATATCAACCTCATCAGCATTTATACGGTCAGACACCACGTGGATCAATGATTCATTCTTTTAGGATAAAAGACCCTGAAGAGAGAGGGGCCATCTGGAGCTTTTTCAGTTAAAAGAATTCCGAAAAAGAAAGACCGAAAATCTCAAGTTTGTCAGTTATATATGTACTTCTGATATCAACTATAGTTTGGCACAAGGTCAAATATATCGAGTGCTCAGTGGAAATAAACATCTCTACAATTGTCTGTGAGCTTAACTTAACATGGTACGACATGAGTCACTCATCAAAAATGTTAAGCAGTTTATATAACTTGTATCATGATGATCTGCACTGGCCATCAAAATAAGAAGATTATGGTTGCTGCCCAATGCTCCCCGAAGACTGTAAAAACAAACAGGATTGAAATTGAGAATTGCAATTCAGACTAGGAGGTTGTGGCTAGAAGAATGAAACATAACAGACGATCTGATTGCGTTCGTACTGCAGAATTCCTCGAAAATCTGCAGAAAAATGTGTTGAGGGACTCTGAAATGCCTATATGGAGTTGCTAAACACTCTAGTGAAGCTCTGGATGAAAGGGTAGCCAATGGTAGGCCATATGCATGGCAGCAAGATTCGACCACCTGCCACACTTCTGAGAAAAGTCAAAAATGGTTATCGGCGAATGTTTACGACTACGCCAATCCCAATGAATGGTCTCCGAACTTCGAGATTTTTACCCCATGGTAAGACACCGATCGCCGTGCCAGTACTACAAAATCCCAGTTAATCGACAGATTTAAGGTAGTTTTTGAGACCGTTCCCAGGGAAACTATAACATCAGCTTGCTACAGGTTCCGGAGCAGGATTGGGGCTGTAATCGACGCTAATGGCGGTTATTCTGAGTGAAACCTGTCGACAGTAGTATAATTTCGGTGCCTGTTGAATTTCATTACAATCCATTAAATTTTTCTAAACATTTCTAAATTATCACTTTTTCTTTTTCCTTATGAAACTGTCAAATTAATCCGGAACACCATATATATATATATATATTATATATATATAGTATATATATATATATAGTCATAAGTCATCCACAGAC
The DNA here is from genome assembly GCA_023376005.1 of Doryteuthis pealeii. Taxonomy (NCBI): domain Eukaryota; kingdom Metazoa; phylum Mollusca; class Cephalopoda; order Myopsida; family Loliginidae; genus Doryteuthis; species Doryteuthis pealeii. Next base: position 26,693,479 of record CM042148.1, read on the forward strand.
ACGTGCTTCGGCATATCATGCCTCTTCAGTGTGGCTAGACACAACTATACTTGGGTAGGGTCGAACTCAGACTGACCGCGTCCGATATCTTATCCCCTCGCCCACTGACTGCTGATGCGGGGACTGGTGTTTTTAAACTATTAAGTACATAGGAATGTATGTATCTTTCAGTCACTGAGAGATCAAATTTCCGGAGAAAATGATCATTGCTTATTTGCTTAGTAGTGAGAGTTAATTGAAAATATATATAATATATAATATATATATATAGATATATATATATATGTGGTATGTGTGTGTGTTGTGTGTGTGTGGTGTGTGTGGTCTTTGTGTAAGTTTGAGGTGTGGGGTGAAAGAATTTGTAATAAGAATATAAATAAATAAAATCCATTTTGATTGTAATAAGGCTAACTAGAAATAGTAACATTCTGATACATCTGGTTCAGTAGAAAATATAAGTTTCATTAATAAATTATTTGAATCGTCCTCATTCATAAACAACAACATGAATATATAATATATATAATATAATAGTATATAATATTATATATGTGTGTGTGTGTGTGTGTTATGGTGTTGTGTGTGTGTGTTTAAAATTGCGTATTTACGATAAGAGATATTTTGAAAATATAGGGGGCATCAGCGGTATATCTGTCCTTGTCTATTTTTAGAGATGACAAAGCAGATATTGCTTTTCAATTGCGTTCCTTAATTCTAATACGATAACACAGCAATCACGCCTGCGCATGCGCATGTACACATAATGTGTGTAATATTGTTCCATAAATTTTAATTAACGTCGATATGCTGTAACAACAACGCACTGCTCTCCGCTGTAACCGTTTTCTAATCAAACGTTAAGGGCGTGTTCCCTCATGTTATGAATGTTTATTCAATTATTTATCGGACACATTCTGATAGGCTGTTAACATTAAAGCAATCATTGAATAAGGTTTGGTTTGTTTTTTGTTTGTTTTTGTTTTACGGCATATCAACCTCTGTGGCTCATTTAATGCCGACAAAGTTTTGAAATTTATTCATTCTTAAGACATAATACAATTTTGTTTATCAACTCATGTTTTTCTATTTAACCCATAGATGGGACCCTAACAGGTACTACCACTCCGGGTCAGAGTGGACCAGGGAGCAATGGTGATGAAGGAGTGCTTCACATTCCCCAAACCTCCAAAACTGGAACCTCACCATCAGATAAAGTTTAACGTAATTCCCAGGACATGTAGACCCTCAGTCACCGCATTCTAGCACCAATATGATAAAAAGGGGTTGGGGCTTGCCATTATGGCAATAGGGTTGGGGCAACCATATAGTGCTAGGGCTTGACGTGACCAGCCGATTGATCGAAGGGGGTCTCTCCGAACGCCTGTCTAGCCCAAGATAGGATCAAAGTGGAGTATTGCAAGTCATGAACTGCTCACGCACCTGGGCTCTATCCTTAAGCATCACGGATCGCCACCCACGGCCAACAGGCGGCCCAATTGAGGAGTATTACCCCTCTGCAGATGTGCAGTCGGTGCATTCTAACGCCCAGCCGACAGGGCGTTGAATAAGGTAAATATCATAATGTTCTATAATCTTTGCATTTAACAAAATGAATAGGTTTTTCGTGCTTGAAATTTAAACCAGTGAAAGAAAGGAAAAATGAACGACAGAAGACAACCTATCAGTAAAAAAGTCTATATATAGGAATATTAAAGTAGATAAAAATAGTATATATTTCTGTGTTGAAATGATAAGGAAACAGTTCACCACAATATTTAGAGTATCTGTCTATGAACCATAAGGTTCCGGGTTCGATACCGGACCTCGCATGAGTAAGACACCGTTGGTAATCTGATCTGTGTGGTAAAGCAGTGAGCTGATAGTAGGTGCGGTGCTCCTCCTCAGATGCAAAACAATATCCCTGTTCCAGCGCTAGTGAAAAAGAGATAGACTCCCTCGCTGTTCGGCTGATACCGACAATAGGCTACTTTGCCGAATTGTCTTTACCGTCTGGACCTTGACATATTTTAAAAAAATGAACGTTTACACGTTTTATATATATATATATAAATATATATATATATAGTATGGAGAGAGAGAGAGAGAGAGAGAGAGAGAGAGGATGGGAGATAGTAGAGAGATATATAGATTGATATAGATATTGAATTGACAGTTCCATTTGAAGAAAATCTTGATTGGGCCCATCAGCGGAAGTTGGAAAAATATGAAGACCTACGTGAACAATGCGTCAGAAATGGATGGATAACAGATTAATAAGAATTAAGTTCATTTCAGATAATGCGCACCACAATTTTATGCTAAGAAATTAGCCAACTAACGGTAGAAATTTCCAAATTAAGCATTGGGCTATAATAACCATAGGGGAAATTTCATGTCTTTAGTATTGTAAGAAAGTTTTTAGTATAAAGTAAAGAAGATATTCAATAAAGTATAGAAAGACGATATTTAATATTCAATAAGAAGATACGTAGTATAGTATAGGTAGACGATGTTTTGTATAGAAACAATGTCTGGCGTCTTACAAATATGCTTAAAGGTTACAATTTACGGTCAGTGCGTGATATCAGCTATGACATGTGGTTGTGAAACATGGTAATTAGCATATCATAAAAAAGAAGTTTGGATAGCACAATGCGCATAATAAATCTAAGAGAGATCAATATGGATCCAATGTGCCGAATCGTTAAGTGTTACATAATTATTAGATACCTAATATTTATGTGCAGTAGTGTAGAAAACAAGATGGCGTTTTAAGTGTAGCTGGCGGCCTTGAAGATTGAGTGACAAGCTTGACCTCAGTCCTAATCCTATCTTCCGGGGATGGCCGTGAGAACCAGTAGAGAGGGCCCTTTCTTCCGGTTTAGATAGTAAGTAAGTTTCAGCAGTTAGAAGGTAGCAGGGAGCTCGAAGGGGTAAGTCGCGTTATACGCGCGTCCTCTCATCTGCGCAGATTGTCTGGTTGGAGATTTAAAAATAAAGTAAGATCAAAGCAAATTGGAGTATTGTGTTATTACCTCTAAAGACTAACAATGACACAGGGCATCTGATAAAGAGAAATCCCCAATGGAAGACCAGACCCGAAATCCCCAAGAGAAGTCCAGACCTTAGAAGATTCCAGACCAAGACAAGATGTTATAAGATTCCAAAGATGGCCAGAAAAATAGAGTAAGAAAGAAGTAAGTAAAGAAGTAAAGAGGAAGGGCATGCAACATAAGCAACAGGAATGGAAGTGGGCAGGGCATATGAGCGAGAAGGGGAGATAACTCTCCGGGCAAAAGAGTTATTTGGCACCCCCAAGAATTTAAATAAAATGATCGTAGTAACACAAGATCTAAAAAGATATGGAAAGTTGATCTGCTTTTAGAATAGCAAATTCAATTTAGAACAATCGAGATCGTCATATAAGGAAAGTTATGGATAAATAGCAGGGCAGACTTGGCTCTTTAACCATGGCTAGGTAGCTAGTCTAGGAGAAGGAAAACTCTGAATTCAAAGCTGTTAAACTCTGCTTAAAAAATAGACCTTGTGTCACATCCTGCTCGTGTGGAAGGGGTTGGTAAATATATATAAAGAAGTAGGTAAGCTCTTTACATAGTAGTCTCTGTCGGCCGGGCTTTTTCGTCCGTTCAGTAAATTCTTATTCGGAGGGATCGCCCACTTTGTTCTTCTGGTCGGTGGATTTTTCAAATTACTTCTTTAATTTTTTGAAAAATTATTTATCCGGCGATTTTCAGTGAACCGTTTCAATATCAGTCTTTTTAACATAGTCACTTAGAGATAAGTCTGAACTGCTTCTCAAATTGGGGCTCGAGATGTGAAAATCTGGGTAATGTGGAATACTCTTCATTGCGATTACTCCTTGGCTGACTCCAACCTGGAATGGTAATATCTGTTAGAGTCACATCATTGTGACAAATAGATCTTTTTAAGAATTGTTTGTATTCGATATCCATGTGCAAAAAAAAAGAAAATTCAAGAAAAAACTAAACAAAAATGTAAATATAAATGTAAAATAAACGCGAGACGCCTGTTGTGTAATGTTTATGGACACACATCCGAAAACCATCACAGTTTGGTGAAATTTAGTCTGCATGACACGAGAAGTCTCCTTTGGATTGCATGCAAGCCATCTGTTATTCTGCGTGTTGTGCTTTTGACCTTGGCAAAAGTTTTTCTCATCGGAAGAGAACCAGATTGCTTGCGGTTCAGCAGGATATTTCACTTGGCTCAGAAGTTTCTTCGCCTTTGTCAATCGATTTTCACGGTCATTTTCTGGGAGCAGTTTGCCTCTGCGACGCTAGTATGAGTAGTAGAAAAGATATTCGTTGAGTTGAAACTTCATAGTAAAGGCTGAAACATACAATTCACGTGTCAAAGCCCCAATTCCAATGTCAGGGTCCCTCGACACTTTTTTTCTGCGGGTTTTCTGGGAACTCCGCTGTACGAACGCAATCAGATCGTCTGTTGTATTGCTTTCTTCTGGTCACAGCCTCGTAGTCTCCATTGCAATTCTCCAGTTCATGCCGGATTGATGCCTGATTGCTTTTACAGTTTTGAAGGAGCATTGGGCAGCAACAATAATCTTCAAATACGTGATGACAGGTAGAATGGATGTCAGGAATACACCAGAATCATGGAAGAGAATAACTTGTATCATGATGATCTGCCCCGGCCGTCAATATAAGGAGATTATTTCAATGCTCAATGACATCTGTTATCTGAATTATAGCTCGAAACGTACAAACAAAACAGATGTGATTACTTATATATATATATATATATATATATATATATATATATATATATATATATATTTATTTATGAAAGTACGCAAACAGTTTGTTTGATATGGCTATGCCGACAATTTTTGGGAGAATATGTGCTTAATTGAAGTGATACCTAATTTGAAAATTGATTAGTTGATAATTAATGAATTAGGCAAATATATCTGTTCAAATGTAGAGCGTAAACAAATCGAGAAAAAGTCAATCTTTGTATATACATAATAAGGCATAATATGCTGAAATGTACATACAGAGATTGACTTTTTCTCGATTTGTGAGGGAGAAAAAAGATATATTCGCCTAATTACTTAATTACCAACTAATTAATTTTCAAATTAGGTATGACTTCAATTAAGCACATATTCTCCCAAAAATATATATTTATATATATAAATGTACAAACCTCACTGAGAAATTGGCTAGTCATACATATCAAGCAATACAGATTTTACAAACTTTTACAATTGCACTTCGAATTTGATGAATAAAATAGAAACATAAAGAAAAAAGAAAAAAAAATTCCTAAGATTTTTATGATAGACAAAATGTGTGATTCAGAATCGGGTGGATGATTTTTTTTGTGTATACATCGATAATAATGAAAAGAAACGTATTTTTTATAATCACTCTTCATCTCTAGTTTGTTTGCTTTCAAGAAATATAAATAAATCGTGATCCATATATGTGAGGATGTTCATATAATTGTGTGATTTTGTTGTTGTTGCTATAGATACAACTGTAAGCATATGTGTATCTATAAAAATACGTTCATCGAGGAATTATGCCTTGTTAGCCTTATTAACCACGCGAAAGTCAATATAAGTTTATTAAGAGGCTTTATAAAAATTGCCGATATTGACATAATAATTTGGTTTTATACGTAGAAACACATGTTGATTCAATATATATCAAAGACTGTTGATACTTCTGCTCATGTGTTATTTAACTCTACTTATTCTCATATGTCCCCCCCCTCTCTGTCTCTCCTCTTCTCTCTCTCTCTCTCTCTCATATATATATATATATATATATTGGTTAGGAGGTTGGTTTAGAAGGCTATCACAATGCAGTTTGGAATAAATAAAAAATAATAATACGGTAACAATGGTGTTGTGTGTTGACCTGTTTTTATTATTTCTTGAATTTTCGAGGTAATACCTCTTATCAAAGAATGAAACTGAAGCAGTACAGCTATGGCAGGTTCTTCCTAAAAATATTTAAAATATTTTTAGGAAATGCCATGGGTACTGGCTTCAGTCAATTTTTGATAAAGAGTATTACCTCGAAAATTCAAGAAATAATAAAAATACAGGTCAACACACAACACCATTGTTGTATTATCATTTTTATTACCAAATCATTGTGATAGCCTTCTAAATCAACTCTAACCAATACATACACAATCTGCAACAATATGAAATCTGATATATATTAGTTATATATATATAATATATATATATATATATATATATATATATATAATATATATAATAATTATATATATATATATATTCTCTTAATATATTTACATATATCTATATCTATTACACAGTGCAATCATTAAAGCCTGTTGTAATATTATGATTAAATATCATGATATCATTGCACCGTTTTTAATTCTTGATAACAAACATAATCAACCCGCACTTAAAATATTAAATCCCAACATTTAAATAGAAACAAAATACACCGCCATTTTTATAAGTCGTGTGAAAGTTAAACGGCAACAATTAAAACTGAAAGTAGCAGTTGCCATGGATAAGTGGATGATATTCAGAGCGATTGTTTGTTATTCTCTCTTTATTGCACAAGGAGATGTGTCTGCTACTATCGATCACAGCTAATGAACGCAACAGGTGTTAAATAATATACTTTATTTACCGCTATTAGAAATGGTGTGTCAGAATCAAATAACATTATTGAAAAGATAATTTCTTGATATTGCGATATATAGATGCAATTCGAAGAGATCGGTTAACATATACCGGCAGAGATATACACAAGCACATGCGCGTGCACATGCACGAAACGTACGTGCGCATTCAACACGCTTCTTTCTTTTAGTCTCTCTCTCAATCTCAACTCACCTGTCTCTCTCTCTCTCTCTCTCTCCTCTCTTTTCTCTCTAATATAATTTTAGGTATGTTTACTATATATATATTATATATATATATATATTATATATAGTATATAATATCCATGTTCATAGACAAGCCATAAACACATTGTATATATTATAGTAAATATTATAGTAGATATTAGATATTATGTTGTTTGTGTGTGGGTGTGTGTGGTGAGAAATATATATTTCTCCGCATACTGTCAGATTATTTCCTCATCTTACTTCGGTGCATTATATATATATATATATATATATATATATATAATATATATTATTAACCGCTGATGAGACTTAATAAGTCGAAAACAGTCTGTACGGTATTCTAACACCGAGCCATCCTTTGCCGGGATTACACTTGTCAAGTTCATTTCTATAAGAAAAAGTATCGAATTTTATGCGATACATGCGTTGTAAGTGCTTCAAGTAAAATTTAATAATATATTATATATATATATATAATGGAATTTGATAATTTGCTTTTGAAGCATTCTAATTGAAGTATATTATCATTTACATTTTTGAAGGCAATTACAATGGGTATCGTATAAAACTCGGGTAGAGGTAGAGTGAGACATAATAAAGTTGAAAAAGCTGTACGGTGTTCCACATCGCACGCGTTATTCACCGAGTTTGCTTGTCATGATTATTTCAATAATTATCGAATTGTATACGATATAACGCAAGTAATTGCCTCACAAATATAATAATAATAATAATAATATAATATATATATATATATATATTATATATAATATATATATATATAGTGTCTATACTTAAGTATTTCGTATTAAACCATCATCAGTCACTGTTACAGAAATTTTTTGTTGGGAGGAAAATGAAAAATGTTAAGTGTATAGTGAATGTGTGAATATGAATTTTCTCTCCTCACAACACTTCTGTAACAGTGTCCTGATGATGGTATAATACCGAATACTTAAGTATAGACACATAAAATGGTTTCCTCTGGTCGTAACATCATGTATTTTTATATTTTTGAAAATATTTCTTAACACACTACACACAAACACACAACACCACACACCCACATATATATATATATTATAATATATATATATTATATATAAATAATATATAAGTATATTGCTTTGGTGGTTGTTTTGAAGGTTATCATAAAAGGTTATGAAGTGTTAATAAAAAGAGAAACTATGATGTTGTTTTTTTACCTTTTATTTTATTCTTAATATTTCGTGCTAAAGATCCTTCGTCAGAAAATTTCTGCAAGTCTAGAACTGTTAGCTTGTTGCTCGGATTTGTCCATTCTGCTGTGTGACTGGTAATATCTTCCAGATTCTCGGCGCGTATACAACTGGTAAGTTTTTTTTTTTTTTTTTTTTTTTTTTGTTTTACGGCATATCAACTCAGTGGGTCATTTAATGCGATAAAGTTTTGAAAAAAATCTTCTTAATGGATAGTACAATTTATAAATACATTTCTTTCAAAACCCATAGATGGGACCTAACAGGTACTACCACTCCGGGTCAGAGTGGACCAGGGAGCAATGGTGATGAGGGGTGCCTCCACATTCCCAAACCTCCAAAACTGGACCTCACATCAGATAGAGTTTAACGTCATTCCCAGGACATGTAGACCGCAGCTACGCCCTTCTAGCACCCATATGATAAAAAAGGGGTTGGGCTTGCCATAAGGGCAATAGGTTTGGGAAAATCATATAGGTGCTAGGGCTTGACGTGACCACCGAATTGATCGGAGGGGGCTCCTCCCGACCGCCCGTCTAGCCCAAGATAGGGCAAAGTGGAGTATGCATGTCATGAACTGCTCATCCCCTGGGCTCTATCCTTAAGCATCACGGTTCACCACCCACGGCCAACAGGTGGCCCCATTGGGGGAGTCTTACCGCTCTATAGTGATGCAGTCGGTGCATTCTAACGCCACAGCCGACAGGGCGGTTATATGAGTTTATGTGTGTGTCTGTCCAACAATATCTTAGTATCGTTCCAGATATGCCCAACCCTCTGTTTCATCATTAGACACATTTTAACTATTTTCGAGTCCCGCAGTCTAAATCTCTAAATCCCCTTCTCTGTATACTCTACAGAATACAGTTACTCAATGCAGAGACTGAATGCAAAATCCATCCAATTTTATTTAGTGTATTTGTAACACATATTTTTCATGTTCCTTTCAAAAAGAAAATAATTGTGTCTATGGAGATTCTACTTAATCTACATAGTAATTACTCCAGTTCTATCAATGTCATCGGTCAAGTCACATGATCCCTTCTGCAGACTTTACAACGATCTCTTGACCAATAGTGACCATCGCTAGAACGCGCTGCGCATTTCAGAAAGTCTTTTAATGCCAGTTGTTGTCATACGCAAAGGTCAGGTCAGCGAAGGTTACAAGGGATATTGCGAATGTTAGTAGAATCTAATACCACACGTTATGGAGGTCAGAATTATTGCACCCTGGGTTGTACGAGTGGCTGACAACTGATTCCACTTAATAATCTAGTTGGCAGTGGGGAATTGACGGTAAGCAATAGAATTAAAATTAATTGACTGCAAATACTTGAAAAACTGTGGAAATGTTTTGGAATTCCCAAATGGTTAGTAAGATGTTACATGTATGTATATACGGATGTATGTGCGCACTGGTATGTTTTGGGGTCACCTTTGCCGGGTTAGCGCAGTCGGTAGAGCGTTCGCCTAGAAACCACATGGTTCCTAGTTCGATTCCGGTCCCCGCCAACTCAGCGTATGGGTAGCACGGGGATCTGTGCGGTAAAGTAAGGAGCTGATGGTAGGTGTGGCGCTCCACCTCAGATGCTTAAAAACAATCTGCTTGGTCTAGCGCTATTGAAAAGGGGATAGACTCCCTCGCTAATTGGTAGATACCGAATTTAGGCCGTCCCGTCGACTTTACTTTACTTACTTATATATATATATATATATATATATATATATATATATATGTTAAAAGAAAGGAAATGAATCCGATGGTATGAGTATATGCGGCGGAAGTGGCTCACATTCGATACTATTGTATAACTTTTTTTCTTTTTTGCAACGTGAAGGTTTGTGTTTTGAACTCATATGACTTTTGTCTCCGCTCTTAAAAACACGGAGAATAAACAAGCTCTGATGACGATTTTCATAAAATCGAAATATTGTTCAATATCAGCGAAGTTATAAAATGTTTTCACTTTAACAGCATTTTGTGGTGTTTCATATCTTTTTTATTTATACTCATATATATATATATATATATATATATATATATATATATATCGCAAAGTTACATGTTTGCTACCGGTCCCCGACACACACACAAACACACACACACACACACACACACATATATATATATATGTATATCGCAAGGTTCCAGGTTCGATACTCGTCCCCGACAAGTGGCCTCTGCGAAACTAGCCTCTATCACAGATTTGGTAATCTAAAATGTGTGGTAAAGTGGGAGTTGACGATATGTGTGGTGCTCCAGCTCAGAAAAAACTATTTTCCTGGTCTAGTGCTAACGTAAGTGGGATAACGCTCTCACTATTGGGCTGATACCGACAGTAGGCCCCACTAACTTTACACACATATATATAATATATATATATATATTATATATATATCACTTTTAATGACCTGAAATCATATAGGTACTTGGGCTTGACGTTATTATCAGGAAGCGACCTCTTTGATAGCTCGTCTCACATAAGTAATGACTAAAGTGGTCTGTTGCAGATCATGAACAGCTCAGTTATCAGGATGCCGTCCTTAAGTATCATGAGTAGCGACCCACGGCCAACCATTGGGTGACAATGATATATATATAAGAGAGTTTTATAATTTGCTTGAAGCATTGTGTATATATTGGCTAGGGTGTTGATTTAGAAGGCTATCACAATGCAGGTGTAAAGAAAAAAATAATAATACAGTAACAATAATATCATAATATTACCATCACGAAATATTATACATCACCATGGCCACCAAACACAAATACGCTCTTTAATACTCACATACACCCGTGCAATCCCGCGCTAGGATACAGTCATAACGTCACAACCAACACGCATTTTCATGGACACGCGTACGACAACATACGCACAAGTACAAAAAAACGCATTCACGTAAACATATAACACGAGAATGCAGTTATATAAAAATACCATCATTTTCAAAAAAAAAAAAAATTAATTTAAAAAGAAATGTCATAACTAGACTGCTTCAGTTCCAGTGATCTTTTGAAAAAGAGATATTATCTCGAAAATTCAAGAATTAAATACAGGTTAACACACAACACCATTGTTACCGTATTATTTCTTTTTCTTTACACCTCCATTGTGATAGTCTCTAAATCCACCTCATAGCCAATATATATATATATGCTTGTGTATTTATAGGTGTCACCCTATATTACTGGTTAGGCTGTTTGTTTATTCATTCAGATTTTTCTGTAATGCAATTTGAAGATTGTCAGAATTGTTGATATAATCGTTAGATTTTGAATGAAACAATTAATCATTTTTAACTCGTGCTAAACGGTTAACTATTTTTTAAAACTCATGTTACATTATTCATGATTATTAAACTACTTGAATAAGCAGTTTATTAATCTTGAATAATGCAATTTTCAATGTTTGGTTGGTGTCTTTTCAATTGTTTTATTTGTTTGATTCGTCTTTCATCAGACGCACTTTTTCATATCAAGTTTCATTATTATCAGATAAGTTTCTCTCTGTTTCATTGCTAATCTTTTTAACGGCTTTGTTTCTTCTGTTTTTAATTTGCTCACAATCTTAATCGTGCTTTCTTAAAGGGTATTTGAACTACCAATACATTAACAACCGGCAAAGACACTTGGTCCATATAGCCTTACTTTAGTAAGTTTAAAACCTATATATTTATCTGATAACGGGTTCTATGTAGATTATTAAATGCCATCATTGTACAGTAAGTAATTAAAAAGTAAAGTTGTCGGGGCGGCCTAATGTCGATATCAGCCATACAGCGAGGGAGTATATCCTCTTTTCACTAGCGCTAGACCAAGGAGATTGTTTTTGGTGTCAGAGGTGGAGTGCCAGACCTACCAACAGCTCATCTCTTTACCTCACAGATCCCTGTCCTACTCATATGCTGAGCTGGTGAGGGCCGGTATCGAACCAGGCGAGGGCCGGTATCTGATAACGGGTTCTATGTAGATTATTAAATGCCCTCATTGTACAGTAAGTAAGTAATAAGTAAAGTCATCGGGGTGGCCTAATGTCGATATCAGCCATACAGCGAGGGAGTCTGTCCTCTTTTCACTAGCACTAGACCATGAAGATTGTTTTTGGTGTCTGAGGTGGAGTGCCAGACCTACCATCAGCTCCTTACTTTACCGCCCATATCCCTGTCCTACTCATATGCTGAGTTGGCGAGGGCCGGTATCTGATAACGGGTTCTATGTAGATTATTAAATGCCATCATTGTACAGTAAGTAAGTAAAAAGTAAAGTCGTCGGGGCGGCCTAATGTCGATATCAGCCACACAGTGAAGGAGTCTATCCCCTTTTCACTAGTGCTAGACCAGGAGATTGTTTTTGGTGTCTGAGGTGGAGCACCACACCTACCATCAGCTCCTTAATTTACCGCACAGATCCCTGTCCTACTCATATGCTGGGTTGGCAAGGGCCGATATCTGATAACGGGTTCTATGAAGATTATTAAATGCCATCATTGTACGGTAAGTAAAAAGTAAAGTCGTTGGGGCGGCCTAATGTCGATATCAGCCATACGGCGAGGGAGTCTATCCTCTTTTCACTAGCGCTAGACAAAGGAGATTGTTTTTGGTGTCTGAGGTGGAGTACCACACCTACCATCAGCTCCTTAATTTACCGCACAGATCCCTGTCCTACTCATATGCTGAGTTGGCGAGGGCCGGTATCTGAATACGGGTTCTATGTAGATTATTAAATGCCATCATTGTACAGTAAGTAAAAGGTAAAGTCGTCGGGGCGGCCTAATGTCGATATCAGCCATACAGCGAGGGAGTCTATCTACCTTTTCACTAGCGCTAGACCAAGGAGATTGTTTTTGGTGACTGAGGCGGAGCTCCACACCTACCATTAGCTTCTCACTTTACCGCAGAGATCCCTGTCCTACTCATATGCTGAGTTGGTGAGGGCCGGTATCGAACCAGGAGCCTTGTGGTTGCTAACCGAACGCTCTACCGACTGAGCTAAACCGGGGTACTATTTAACCCATTGGTGGGTGAGAAAGGGATTCATACCTTTCCCAATGGTATTAGAAAGTAAATGTAATAGCACGACTGGAGTAAGATCTCGCTTACTAGGATGTTGCACACTACGACACGTGGACTATATTGATATCAAGCAACAGTTCAAGGATAATCATTAGATGAAGAAAAAAAAAAGAGTTTGTTTCCGTAGCGAGAGTCAGCAAAAAAACTCTTTGGAATTTGAAGTCAGGTCGTGCTAGGATACACTGAGGGAGGGAATAGACAGTGACGATTCTTTTAAAAATGTTTTCAACTTAAATCACGCCATCTCTACAGAGACTCAAAAAGAGAGGAAAAATGATCGTAATTTCCTTTCAAATTAATATCCAAGCAGACAGAAAAGGAGAGCGTCTCTTTCCTGTGTTAGACGTGGATTGTCTATTCACTGAACCGCGACGTATTTTCATAATCACTCACGGTTATTTCACCAAGAGCAAAAAGTGTCCAAGTCAAGGTAAGTATTTACCCAACCCTTTCCATACGAGTTGGATGTGAGACAATTTCACAATTATAAGGGACCCAGCGAGGATCGAACTCACTATTCAGTAGCAATGCATCTGCGAGGCTTCCTAACCTCTAAACCATGATAGGATGCCCGCTATACCTAATCCATTCGCCGCGATTATAATATCATTTGAACATATATATACTTAGTATAGTAGTTATTTCCCAATCCGTTCGCTGTGGGTAGTCTTACATACTCACATACATATACCCATGTTGGGTATATACACAAGTGTTCTTTTACTGGAGAGAGGGGAGAGAAATAGATAGGTAGACAGAGAGATGCATAGCTTGCATTACTTACTTCTTTGGCCATTGGTGATCTCTAGTCGTTTCTATTCTTTCTCCCTATATTGGCTTCTATTTCTAGGTTCCGGTTGGTTCTTTGTCTTTGGTTCATTCCTTTTTCTTGGTCAGGGTTTTTGCCAAGACAATCATCAACCAACAACACCATATTATTTCTTTAAACTTTTATTTACTTAACTAAACTTCTTACTCTAATTAAACACAGCGCGAATGTGCAAGTGAGCCCTAGCTAATGCACACATGCCTTCTGCCTGACGTCCAAGCTGGTACTGATCAGTTCTCTAGCTTTCACGTGATTCTCGGCTTTTCCGCGTCTCGGTTCAAAAGTCTCCAACGGTCTGTATCTTTCCATAGAAAACCGCCGCCTGTGACATGAAAATAGCATCCCTGTAGAACTACAAGGGGTTGACAATAATCTATCCAACCACATAGATTATGTAACAGTAGGTCACAAGTATGGAGCATCCAGCAATAAACAAAGTAACTATTCTGTAGTAATTGATCTGTGAGACTATCTTGCAAATCATTAGACAAGGCAGGGAAACCACTCCCAAGTCAACGTATCAACATTATAATCTAAAGTCAACCCCAGACAAAATCCATTTCTTACCTCGAATGTTATTATGGTGTCTTTCATGTTTTGAATAATATTTCATGAAGTTCAACTTCAAACTGGTGACCTTACAACAAATATATCAAACAACCTCTATACTCCCCACCATAGGTGTAATTTACCTTGCATCGATAACGTTTACACAGAAATCAGACCTTATTAAATTTTACGTGGGTTGTACAAAGTCAGAATTTAAAACTAGGTTGGCAAATCATAAACACGCTTTTAAAAATAAATTAGCTAAAAAATGTAGCAAGCTATGTTTGGAACATAAAGAACCAAAATATAACACCAATTATTAAATGGGAAATTTTAAAGAGATCTAATTTCTGCTGTAGTTTGACTTTCCCGAGTTTCTTGTGTTTATAAGAAAAGTTAGCGATGATTAGATTCCCGGATAAGAAAAATATCCTGAACAAAACAGATGAATTTCTTGGGAGGTGCTTTCATAAATTTCACAATTCCTTTATTTATTAAGTTTAACCCCTCCCTAAAAAAAAACACCAACTACAACTTAATATATTTACCTACAGTGACACAATTTTCTCGTTCTTTTATTTTTTATTTTTAGTGTTATGTGTTTGAGCAGATTGTTACGATTTTTATAGCCATCCTTTAGGCTTCAAGCAAGAGCGCTTTCCAGCATAGATCCTTTGTGTTAAACAGAGCGCGATCCTTAGTGAAGAATCCTTGCATTAGTGTCCTTAGTGTTCCTTAATATTGGGTATGGTCCTTTGGTTGTATCTTGGTGCTCCTCAGTCTGGCAGGTCGTTCGTCAATGAGTGCAAATGGTCGTTTGTCAATATCATCCGATTAAGTAGTTAACCAACCATGTATTCGAACTGTTGATTAGCTGTGGTTTAAACCATGTGACCTCGCTTAGTCTGTATATTTAAGTGGTGTATTGCAGCACACCTTATAGACCAACAGAATCCAACGCTGACGTCATTAGAAAATATATGGGTATACGTCACCCTCACCAGTTGGTAAGTTGCGACACTTTAGCTGTGTAAAAACGTTCGATTATAGGTAAATTCAGGGATCGTTTCTTACTCCTAGAATGTCTATCATCATCAGGTCATGTTGGTTGCACAGATTCCCATGACTTTCTCTCGTCATCAGTTTCTTTTGGCCATCACTTCTGGCAAGTCTTCCTCATGGCACACAGAATCTGCACAGATCTTATTAATACAGATTTTGCTGGACGGTCTACATTAGTGTGTCTATATGTAGGAATTTACAGGAGAATGTCACTTATGGGTTCGTCCTTACTTTACTTGCAGTCACCAACATGTCTTGTTTGTCTTAATTGGTTGGTTTGTTTGATAGGCGTAAAGTGGCTGTAGGGCAGACTTTTGTGCTGTAATGATTCCAAAATTTCAGGACAGCGCACAGTATGCTTGAGGAATTGGCATGTAGCTTTTTCTCTATGCGCTTCTTAAGGGTCCGTGTGGTACAGCCATATAGTAGTACTAACAGAGCTACTGTTTAGAAGAATTTTTATTTTACCTGAGAAAAAATGGCAAAGTGACTCTTTTTACCCTGGGAGATGCTTTAAACCAGAATTAGAGAGAGAAATAGGAAGATAGAGAGAAAGAGAGAAAGAGAGGGGGGTTACGGCAATTCAAACCTTGTTGGGTTATTTAATGCCAAAGTTGGGGTTTTCATGCAATCAACTGTATAGTTTCAAACACCAAATAACTCTCTCTCTCTCTCTCTCTCTCTCTCTCTCTTCTCTCTCTCTCTCTCTCTCTGGTAGAACCTATCACCGTTTCATCTCCGGGTTAAATAGAAAAATGAGTACAATAAATGAGTCGAAATTTTTCAGTACCCATCAAGAATGAATGAATAAATATTCGGCATAAAATGACCCAATGAGGGTTGACATGCCGTAAAACCCAACCAACTAAACAACTCACTCACACTCTCTCTTTCTCTGCGTTCGTGTGATTGTGTGTGTGTGTGTGTGTGTGTGTGTGTGAGAGAGAGAGAGAGAGAGACAGACAGACAGACAGAGAGAGTATTGTGTGCGTGTGAGAGAGAGAGATTGAGACAGATAGAGAATGTGTGTATGAGAGAGAGAGACAGAGAGAGAGACAGAGACAGAGACAGAGGGATTGGGACAGAGAGAATGTGTGTGTGTGTGTGCGCGCACGCGCGTTGGTAAATCATCAAGTCCGTAGCCTCAAGACAAAATAACAAGACGTAACATAACTTTTTTCCTTGTCTGTTCAAATTTTTTGTGAAGTTTATCAACTACTGAATTGAACAGCATACACTCAAAATGTCATACCTAGATACGACTATATGCAACTAAGAGGCCATCGATTTACTAACTATTTTTATTGTACTATCTGGTTGTTTTATTTATTTATTTATTTATTATTACGTTCTCTTTCAATTTTTTCTTTATAGTTCCTCCAATTTCTTACTCCACCACAGTCAGCATCGTCGTTGTCGTCACCATCATTTATTCATGCCACCTGCTGTTGATGTTATATAAGTTGGATGAAAAGAGGAGACAAAGAAGATCTATGAAGATTTTGTTGATTTTTTAAATCTGTTTTCTTTTTCTGATTTTTATACACGTATAAGTATATGCGTAGGGTGTTTTAAAAAGATGTATTGTTCTGCGCAAAAGGAAACAAACGGTGGACATTTGCCATATCAACACGATATAGAAATGAAGTAAATAAGTGTCATTATGATACTGCCATTATTCTTCTGAGAAAGATACTATGACATCGGAACTTTCCAAAGGCAAATCTACTTTAGAAATATCCAAAACAATTGGAAGATATCATCAAGTTGTTAAAATATTTTATAATATATTAACATTTGAAGGCAATACAATGCGTATAAAATTAAAAACAAAAAGATGTTGTTTTTTTTGTCTTATCGATTTCAAAGAAACTTTATCCTCAGAGACAAAAAACAAACATTTCTGATTTTCGTCTCTGATGATAAAGTTTCTTTGAAATCGATAAGACAAAAAACAACATCTTTTTGTTTTTATTTTTTATACGCATTGTATTGCCTTCAAATTTTAATAAATTATAACATACTTAACAATGCTTCAAGCAAATTACCAATTACTGTTAAAATATTT
>CM042148.1:26713706-26718862 GCA_023376005.1 Doryteuthis pealeii
TCTTTTCTTTTCCGCGTCCTCGGGTTCAAGAGGGGTTAGCATACATCATCAGATTGGGTCAACATTATTGTGCCATTGAGTGGTAATTTCCTGTCTCAACAAATCTAATATTCAAGACTGTTATTTTGTCTTCTCATATCTTTGTTATTGTGGGTGTTAAAGTATTAATAAGTCAATGAATAGTTAAAGAATGAAAAATAAAAATGTCATTTACGATATTTTTTTATTTATAAATGTAATAACCTTAAAAAAAAAAAGAAGAAGATATTCCCTCCTTACACTGTTAACAAATAAAGCACCAGTGAAGGAATATTTGATTTAAGGCAGCCGAGAGATTTTTTTCGCAGACAACCAGTTACAAAGACTGGGAGTAGATGTGTTACATAATTATTAGATACCTAATATTTATGTGCAATAGGGTAGAAATAAAAATGGCGGTTATAAGTTACAACCCACGACCTTGAGGGATGAGTGACAAGGCTTGACCTCAGTCCTGACCCTACCTTCTGGGGATAGCCGTGAGAACCGGCAGAGAAGACCCTCTCTTCCGGTTTAGATTAGAAGTAAGTTTCAGTTAGAAGGTAGCAGCGAGCTCGAAGGGGTAAGTCGCGTTATACACGCGTCCTCTCATCTGCGTAGATTGTCTGGTTGGGGATTTAAAAATAAAGTAAGATGAAAGCAAATCAGAGTCTTGTGTTATTACCTCTAAAAACTAACAATGACACAGGGCTTCTGATAAAGAGAAATACCCAAGAGTAGACCAGACCCGAAGTCCCCAAGAAAGTCCAGACCTTAGAAGATTCCAGACCAAGACAAGATGTTATAAGATTCCAAAGACGACCGGAAGAATAGAGTAAGAAAGAAGTAAGTAAAGAAGTAATGAAGAGGGTATGCAACAGATGGACCTGGTTTTTGAAGAAGGGTACGGAAAAAGATGGAAGAGGAAGTGGTAAATTTTCAGACTGTTGGATCGGAAATTGACGGACCAGTAAGATTTCTTGGAGTGGAAGTTATTTTTCAGAAGAAAGAAATTAATGTTTTCTCTTCCTGGAATGAAATGAAAATTCCTCTGTTTGATAAATTCTTATTTTATTGTGCCTTTGTGCATGATTTCAAAAAAAGAGTCGTCGGCGTTAAAGAAAAAATGAACTAAGATACTTCCTCTCAAGAGAAGGAAAATATTATTATTATTTGGATTAATCGGACTATTGTCCTCAACTTCACTGTTATCTGTACTCCTTTATCCACTCTGCCATGTGTCCAATTGGACACATCACCTAGTGGATAAAGGAGTTAGTCTAAGACAGTCCTAAGTGACAGTTATCTCTAGACTGCAGGTTCAATCCTAGTCAGAGGCAGCAGTAAAATAGAAGAATAATTAACATAGCTTAACGCCTCTATCCCAGCTATGGTTAGCGGAATGAGAACAGGATATCCCCGTGGACTGAATAAATGGTTAGGTTCAAAATTCCGTAATGGTTCCCGATTACGACAAGAAGGTTCCCGAGTTCGAAAAGAAGGTTCCCGAGTCCGAGAAGGTTTCCGAGTCCGAGAAAGTTCCCGAGTCCGTGAAGATTCCTGAGTCCGACAAGAAATACCTGAAGAAGGCAGAGAGAAAGGGAAATATTATTTTCTGAAAACACTAAGGAACTTGTTTATTTTCTGTTGTTGGAATACATTGTTTAATGAAATAATTATTTCAAATTACATTGTCTTAATTTTCTCAACTTGAATACTTATTCAAACAGAACATTTTTATCTACATCTTTCGATTCATTTTTCTAGATATTCTATTTTTTAAAGAACGATCGGTTTTTGCTACGTCATCTGCATGGGGAGGAAAAGCTTCATTTAAAATTCCAGCTGCGTTTAACAAAACAGAAATAAGCAACAATAAAACCTTAATTTTCTTCAATATACATCGGTTATCATTCAATATTGAGTATTGCATGGCCCGAAACCCATTTTAAACATTTAAAAGTCAAGTCCTGAGGGGGGTCTCCAAGGCAACCCCTATTTCCTTCGAATAAAACGAGGGTAGGGTCAGGATTTTTATTTGATGCCTTACAAAAAGAAAATCAATGGGTCTAGAAATGTTATCATTGCTCTCTTGTTCGAAAAATATATTTTTTTATTCAAAAAACTTTTTTTAGCCCTAGCACCTATATATATTTACCAACCCCTCCGCACGAGCAGGATGTGACACAAGGTCAATTTCTTAAGCGGAGTTCAACAGGTTTGAATTTAGATTTTTTCATCTCCTAGACCGGTTGCCTAACCAAGGTTAAAGAGCCCAGTCTGCCCTACTATTTATCCATAGCTGGAGGGAGAATAGGATTCATACATTTCCCAAGGGTATTAGCACAAAGTGAAATGCAATTACCATGTCTAAGTATTCTTACAATTACCACATCCAGGATTTGAACTCGAGGCGACGACTTTTACAATAAATGACTTTTACCATTACACCACGCGCTTCCCTTAGCCTTAGATATAAGATTGCTTACAGTACCTTCCCGAGAACTGACGGTGAGTGTGGCACACCACCATAGCAAAAACACTCTCACTGGTCATACCTTCCATATTTTTCTTCCGCTTCTCCTTTCTTGTTTATAGAATTTTTTTCTTTCTTTCTTTCTTTCTTTCTTTCTTTCTTTCTTTCTTTCTTTCTTAAAATCTTCCCTATTTTTCATTTCTTTCTTTCATTCCCCCGAAACCCCCCCTTTTCCTTTCTCTCCTTCCATTGCCTTTTTCTCCTTTCCCGTTTCTTTTTTTTTTCTTTTCCTTCATTTCTATATAGTTATCTCCATCTTTTTTGTATTTCTTAGCGTTTGTGCATTTGTACGTTTATATTTGCTTCGTAATGTCTAAGTATTCTTACAAATTCCTTGTGTCATTATCAAACAAACATAAACGCATAATCTCAAGACTATCATTCTTTCTTTCTTTCTTTTACTTTCTTTATTTCTAGAAGATTTTCTTTCATTCATTCTTTCTTTAAAATATTATTTTTTCTTTCATTCTTTAAACTCTTCTTTCTCTCTTTCTTTCTTTTTTTCGTTCTTTCGTTCTTTATTTCGTTCTTTCTTTAAGACACCCTTTCTTCTTTCTTTCTTTAAACATTTCTTTCTTTCTTTCTTTTTTCTAAAATCTACCTTTCTTCTTTCTTTCTTTCTTTTTTCTTTCTTTCTTTCTGATTGGAGTACTTTACTACTCACATAAATCCCCAAATCGGTTAGCATTGGTCGGCAACCCATCTAAGTCAAGGAAAAGTTATTACAAAACAAAAATGCAAACACCAAATACAAACAATCAAAAACACAACATTAGGATTGAGTGGACAGCCAGAGAGCCTCTCCATATGAGGCTCCGAACTTATAGAAGCCTTCTGATGAAGGGATTTTCTTCCCGAAACATGAAGAAAATAATTCACAGGTAAAATAAATAAATCTAAATTACCTCATCTTGTTGACATTTACATTGTGATAGTCTCAAAAACCATTCATCACTCCAATATAAGCGCAATACTTCAAGCAAATAAAAAAACATTTCAAATATATAATATTATATATATATATATATATATATATAATATATATTATTAATATGATATTTGAAATAGATTAAATAATACATTAAAATAGAGAGAAATAATACACAACGCTTGGTAATCTCAGAAATTTAGAGAAAGTTTATTAATAGCTAAGCTACACCCTCGCATAAACAGTAGGTAGAATTAAACACTGAATAATATTAATTAGTTAACATAACACAATTCTATAAAATACACACATATATATATATTTGAAAAAAATTAAATAAAGCGAATGAAATGAAATTTGGATTGCAACAACGGCATATCACGGCTCTTCCAGTGTGGCGTTAAACAACCCACGAGATGCGTGTTTATAACGTCCACACCAGACGCGTCCATTTCAAAAACAGTCTTCTTGAAGATTGAAGTTTCTCGAAATTGGATTAGACACTGTGCATTATTTTTATTTTTTTATACGCAAATTAGCACTGTCTGTCTGTCTCTCTTCTCTCTTCTCTCTATGTGTGTGTGTGTTGGCGGGGTGTTCTGTTTGTATTGTGAATTTATTAAATCTGACACTTTTGAATAAGAAACATTGTCATTGTATCACTTTTATTGAACATCAGATGTTTATTTCATTTAGCGTGCTGCATCTTGTTATCAAACTCTGATGTTCTTTAACAAGCAATAATAGGATTCTGGTCATTGAAGACCAAGCATATTGCTTACAGCTATGAGTGATCGACGCATGTGAGAGATCTGTGTTTATTCATCTCAGCTAAAAACACAATGAAGAATACGACATGACGAATGATGATAAAGAGCTTATTGCAATTCTTATTTCCTTAAACAGAAAATTTACAACCAGGGACCCAAACTCTTTAAAACTTGTTAAATAATATTGCCAACTTTTGTTTAAGCCAACTAAATAGAGAGTGAACAATATCTGAATAAGTGTCTAATCTTGAAATTTTGGGTTAAGTTAAATGATGCATCATTAAAATCTAATGAAAACGCCCCAAATCGGATCTGCTCACAATCTATTAGCTTTTATTAAAGAAAATATACAAACACTTCAAAACTGGTTAAAATAACATCTGCAAATACGGATTTCATATAGCATGCTGACATCACATAACATGCATATATATCCCAAGTTCACATTTTATGTGATTCTTGAAATTACGTTAAAATATAATGAAACACTCCAAAATGACCTGTTATGACTGTGTATTAAAGAAACAAAGACAGGGGACCTGTGTACAAACATTTAAAAACTTGTAAAATAACGTGCAGGTGTTTATAACAAGTCTATTCATATTGCTATAATGTGTTAATGTCTTCACACTTGGTCTTTCTTGCGTTGTTGACGTTTGGGTTTCCAGAACGCTAATTGGAAAAGGACTTTCACTGGATGCCCTCAATAGCAATAGGCAAACTAATCTCACTCTTAATGAACGCTATCTGATAAATCTAGAAAAGATTGTAGTTAGACTGGAACATAGCAATTTTTCGGTAAATCCAAACAGGGGTTTACTAGAATAAATTACATCGCAACAATGCTAAGAATTCGAGGTCTGAAATAGACGCGTCTCGTAATGATCAAACATCTACTTCTTCC